>OX031015.1:20565902-20898402 GCA_943736025.1 Tenthredo mesomela
CGCATCCTGTTCAAACGACCCTGTTCTTGGCAAACCTTATCACCCAAATGCAGAGCTACCAATTCCTGGTTGACGCGAAATTATCATGGATTAGAGTGGAATGACGGTGACATGTCTTACGATAATCTGCAGACAGCATTGAAGAGAATTGTTGAGCAAGCAAGTTATATATATGTCAAGGGAAATGAGAAGAAGCAGTGGCTCGAGAAAATGATCAACGACGATTCAAAGCCAGTGATCGATCTGGAAGAATTGGGGTGTCCGAGTCTTGGATTCTTGCAATACATCAAAGTGGGTGGTTGGCATAAGGACTATCACGGGAACATCGTCGGATACCGGTGTGCCTGAGAAAACGTTCAGCGATTGAAATCTTGGTTCTTGAAGGACTGTACCGAGTCTTTACATAAATCTTTGCCAATATATCTTCAAGTGGGAAGTTTGAAACGGATGAGGAAGGAGGATATAGCATTTTTAACGAAACAATTTATCCTCATTTACGCATCGGATATCATTGACGAGGTGTGGGAGAAACTATCAGAGGCTATGAAGAGGGACGAGGACATCATAAACTGTCGGAAGCAAAGAAGCAAACATATCTGTTACGACGAATTCGATGGACCTATGACAAATGAATTTGTAAATTTCCAACAGTAAAATAAATGATGAAATATTTTACAACAGTATTAATACTAACTCTCTCCTTCCTTTCTAAGCTTAATCTAGAGTAATAAGATACCGCTGAGCGGCGGGATGGAAATGATTGAAGCGTCACATATACTTAAAATCTTTATTTGCAGAAATACATATAATTATACCAATTTCTTCACTCCGCCACTTATGGGATTGTATTCAATTACCCGATCGTGTAAAATCAAGCAGTATGCCGACGTATCGGTAGGGAAGTTATCTTTAGCTTCAAACTCGAGACGAACATCTACAGGTCCAAACTTGAGCGATTCGTTTTGTTTCGAGCAGTCGATGACGAATAGGGGAGCGTACTGTAGGAATTCACTCTTTTTCAGGAACGGTTCAGGTTCCTTGCCGTAATAGGAGGTTTGGAAATTGGCGTACATTTCATATAACAGAGCATACTGATTATGAGTCATATCGAGATTAAGGTTCCCATAGGGATAGCATTGAGAATTCAAGAAGAGTTTAACGTCGGTGATGTTGCAGTGATCGAAATGGCTAGCGTTTCGATTCAGCTTATTCTTTCGACTTGTTTGGAAACCCAGTATAACGTAGCGAGGTTTCTCCAGCTGAGTCGATGTCTTCACCGTCCAAGCGTGCTTCGAAGTAGTGGGAAGTACAGGATACTCGTACAATTCCCAATTGCGAAAACTCATGGAGATCGCCGGATCTTTCTCGATGAAATTCAACAGCTGTATTTTCCGTTGATCCGCGAGCTTCACATATGGTAACAACCATTCGACCTTATCGATCAGGATTTTGAATTCCTCATCTTGAGCTTGTAGAACCGCATTCGTATCGGTCTTCGAACGGGTCAAGATCAACTCGTGTTTGGCGTTCACGATTATCTTGCGATAGTCTTCGGAAACCCTAACATCATCTTCAGCGTTACGCATACTTCGAAATTACCAGCGGTATCTACATGGGTCGCGTTCACATTAAGCCAACCGGCATTCTCCATCATCCAATTCTGTCCAGGTCTCAGAGAAGGGTAACCTTTCATAAGACTGGTGAGACCGACGTTTTTGCTCCTATCGATCTCAATAGCATTTATCTCGTAACGCATTTCTTCAAACAGATGACAAACACCGTTGTTGACCAGTGTTGCGGTAGTCGACGGAGTTCCATCGGCCTTGACTATCTTTCCATACACATGCAATGAACTCTTGCACGGCAATACGCACAGGTCTTGGTGTTGAACAGCGATACGAATCTCGTCACTGTTATTGAAATTCGATGAGGCATAGGGTTTGTGTGTGTGAACCTCGTAGTGTGCGATAGACTCGTCAAAGACGACGGGTGTTTGAATGCCTAGGATTTCCTCCTCCATGGTATACAGCACATGACACAGATGCAAACGAATCTTATTTTGCGAAAATTCCTCTTCCAAAAGGTGTGATCTTGAGACCCAAGCTTTTCCCAAGCAGCACGTTCTGAGGTGTCAGCTCTTTGAGAACCGGTTGACGACTGACGTGTTCGGGGCATCTTACCTTAGTATTATAGCCACTTCTGTTATAAACTATTCCCATTATTGAGTCTTGATATGCAACCTGATAGTTATAACCTCTCCACGGAAATTAACCAAATCACCGTCCTGATCGACTATGCGGAGTTGGATGTGATCTATGATCCTTACGGTGACTGGAAGGTAAATGACGTGAGACGGTATTTCAATGATCTTATATCCAGGTGGAACAACGGGAAAAAACTCATGAATGGTGTGTACTTTACGCTCATTGACGTAGGCACCCGTTGTAATGTTACACTCGACTCGTAGTGTGTTGACTTTAAGAATAGTTACAGGAAGGTCAGACTCATGAACTCGATCAGCTTGCAAAATACGTGGAGTGAAACCCAATAGGCTGCCTATAGAATCGCCGGGCACAAAATTTACAGGGTGACTGCATTTGATTTCGCTACACAGTGTATTATTATTCGGTTTGATGTTGATGGTGATACCCTTATTCGACAAGACACCCTGTACATAACTCTCTATATCCTCTATTTCATAGCTACCGGTGGGTGAAGTGACTATTTCTTCACCTACGTAAATCTTGTTGTGACCAACATCTACATTGGGAATCGAATTAAAAGTCAGTAATTCAACGAGACCGAGGGAGTAATTCTTGAGATGGGAAAGTTCGATAGGGGGAAAGTATTGAGTCTCAAGAACCGAGGAGTTCCCCGATACGGTTAGTGTGAACGAATCATCCATGACTACTGCGAAAATCAAACTGACTTCGAGGAATTACGTTGCATGTTTATATAGAAACTCGAGACACAAGTGACCACAGTTGAACGTATCGTAGTCTTGATATCTTTTATGGTTATATTTGACGCTACCAACACCAAGGTATCTGACGAGGTCCGATGGTGGACGAAGATTACCGAAACTGTCAAAGTAAACTACTTCGTTACCGATCTTTCGGTACGCGACCCAATGTGTTCTAGGACCATCTTTATCATCTAGATTGACGATCCCCAATTCAAACCTACGCGGTCCATCTTTGGGCAAATCGTTTCGCATGAAGACGCCGCGGAAATGTGGAATGTCCAGGGTAGTCGCATACTTTAACAGGTCCGCATCAGTTAGCGCTCGTTGTGGCAGCGTCACTTTTAGTTTTTTGGCTTCAGGTGGAGACCCAAGCCTTTTCTATACGGTTTCAGATGGAGCCCCTTGCCTAGAGCGATAGCTTCCATGGTCTTGTTGTGCCGTTGACTTTCTTCCAGTTGTCTCTTGGCGGAGCTTGCGTCATTCGCCGCTTTTGCAATACCTGCTGCCCCACCAGCCAACGCGCCCGTAGCACTGAGCCCGGCAAAGAGGGGTATAAGGAATGGTAAGAAACCACCAACTTTAGCTGGGACAGGTAGAATCCGTGGAGAACGTACATTGCGTTTACCACCAACTTTTCTAACAGCGCCTCATGCACCCTTCAATGCAGACTTGATGGCGACTTGCGCAGTCTTTCCTGGAACCATAGACCGTTTGGCGGCATCGATAACCGTTCTCAATACCACCGGCTTCCGCATACCCATACCGAGCTTAGTTTTCGCTTTCATCGCGTTTGTCACTGCCCAGGCGGCTGCTTTCTCACCGATCTTTGCGTCCGAAGCCAAAACCCGTTTCCAGGCTCTCTCAGCCAAAATCTTATCTGCCGCACTTCTAGCTTCCAGATTTTCCCGATTCTTCGAGTAGGCGATATCGTGTTCCTTGCAGGCTGCGTCAAGCGGGTTGATACCTGGATCACCGCGCGCGAGTCTCTTCGCTAATTTGGTACCAGGTCCGCAGTATTAATAACCAGGCAGATGTAACCCTACAGGAAGACTGTGAATGATTCTGTTGACCAGACCTTTCCCACAACGTTTAGTTCGCTTACGACAGGCTTTGTGCACGATCATGGGTACGCTCTGACTGAGGAATCTTCTTTATATACATGCTATTTATACCGTTCACCGTTAGTCAGAGTCGGGATGAGGTTCGAGACGCAGCCTGTCAAGCTACCTGTAATGAATTTCGATAAATTTGTGCAACAGAATGTTGCAACTGAAAAACGGCACGGTGATTTGCTGCCTAACAGCGTTCGCGCGGTATT
The DNA here is from genome assembly GCA_943736025.1 of Tenthredo mesomela. NCBI lineage: Eukaryota > Metazoa > Arthropoda > Insecta > Hymenoptera > Tenthredinidae > Tenthredo > Tenthredo mesomela. The sequence goes on from OX031015.1 coordinate 20,570,186, forward strand.
TTGCGGTCCGTCCAACTGCGGCAAGACCAACGCGCTGCTCAGCCTCATAACACACCCCAACGGATTGAGGTTCGAAAACGTCTATATCTACTCGAAATCATTGAATCAGCCCAAGTACAAGTTGCTGCAACAGTTACTCGAGGAGGTAGATGGCGTTGAATACTTTCCATTCGACGAGCATGAACAAGTAGTCGTGCCAGACGAGGCATTACCCAATTCGATCATCGTTTTTGATGACGTGGCTTGTGAGAAGCAGGATAACATCCGAGCTTTCTTCTGTATGGGAAGACATAAACACGTGGATTGCTTTTATCTCTGTCAGACCTACGCCCGCATCCCCAAGCATCTCGTGCGCGACAACACCAATCTTTTGGTACTGTTCAAGCAAGATGAGATGAACTTGAGGCATGTGTACGATGATCATGTGAATACCGACATGACTTACACGCAGTTCAAAGACTTGTGCTCTGTGTGTTGGAACAGCGGCAAGTATGGATTCGTTGTAATAGACAAGGACAGTGAGTTGAATGACGGTAGATATAGACAGGGGTTCGACTGTTTTGTGAGCATAAATTGAGAATATTCCGGAAAGTAGAATCAGTAGCCTCTCAGATACAGCTGCGTCAACATGCAAGATACGAAAATTCATTAACAAAAAGAAGTGTTGCGTCATATCGCTAAAGCCAGCGCGGCGATTCGACGTAAACACAGAATGATAAAGTCGGGTAGGGAGACCGCTGAGCAGACAATGAGCAATGTTTTCAAACCGGTAGTAACTCCGCTGCGACAACTGGTGAAGGTTTCTCAAGCTAGCGGCAAGTCCATCAAAGAAGAGCCGACCGAACAAGAGCCGATCAAAGAAGAACCGATCAAACAAGAGCCGATCAAAGAAGAACCTCGAGAAGACGATGATTCCTTTTTAATAGCAGATGAGGATATAACTATACAACCGACGGATGAGTTTCTTGAACAGGGTAGCAACGAGTATCTCGAAATGTTACGAGATGAGAATAGAAAAAAAGATCTGGATAACGTGTACGGTGTACGCATATTTTCTGACGGCAGGTTGATGATGCGTGACTCACCGATAACTTTTGGGAGTGACTTTATTCATGCGGGCGACAAGCGTTATACAAAGACCGAAGGTTTGTTGGAACTACTATTCAAAAAGATACCCGATGAGACCTACGTGATTTCAAATGATATAAAAAATTATAAAGAAATCGTAATTGCTACCAACGCACATCGAAAATACTATAGAAGTGATCAAGCTATTCGAGCGGTGGATAACCCCAAGTTTAAGAAAATCATCGCCACCGGATCACACACGGGTGGAGGTGTGCTTCCACAGCTCATGGTTGCTCAAGAGGGGAGAGGAATGGATTACGTTCACTGGGACGACCCCAACGAGCTGGTGGACCGTCTTCGTTTACTCCTGGCATCCCAAGCAGCTGGAAACTCGAGTCACACCAACGAAATCGTATCGATAATCGAAGAATTGCGTGAAGCTGACATCATTTATTAATCAACCTCCCATCGTTTCCACAGTCATTTCCAAAATGAGCGTCGATGTGTTTGGACGACAGTTGGACAAGAGCGCCGGCCCAAGCAGTCGCGATTCTCCCGGTATTGGGTTTAAATTCACCACCGACGGGCATGACGATATAGATAACAAGCGACTGTGCAACGTTGCCAATCCTGTGCAGCAAGGCGACGCTGTTACTATGAACCTCATGCGTCATGAGATCGACGTTGTGAGAAACGAAATCCTCGCCTGATACATGTCTTGGACTCTCGCATGACGAATGCTCTGCGGAACCTAGGTGTTGATATCGAAGCAGTACAAGACTTATCGACTCGCACCGCCGAAATCATTCTCAAGCTGGACACCAGACTAACGGTGTTGGAAAATGAACGAGAAAAAGCTATCGCTCGTGACGGAGCTGCATAGACCAGCTCGAAAGACCCTGGTGAAACTCAAAACTTCGACATTTCTTTCATAATTGAAATTATTTTTAGATTATGTGAAAGTGTACTCAGAAACTAAGAAAATCCCACCTTGATCTCACAGATTACTTGATAAATGTGGAAGTTACGCAACATTTAATGGTAAAAACATACTGAACTTCAAAAAGTCCCCTGCGTCATAACTTTAATCGAATCATATTTATCTTGAACTGTAATCTTTGAGACACTCAGGCGAAGAGATTTGCTGATCAGATTTGCGAACTAATTTTTCGTTCTTTTTTAAGAGCATTTAATATTTTCACTTCCAAATTTTTTGCATTTTTTATGTTATTTGAGACTTGAAAAGTATGTTCCTTTCACAATTTGGAAAATCTGATCAGTGAATTTGTGCATAAGGTATGTGTGAACTTCCTCTGCGAAGGAGAAGTTGATCGGAGCAAAACAATGACGCAAGGAGTTTTTAGCGTAGCTGAAAATGTAGTTTTGAGTAAATCGTATTTTAATGAAAATTGGTACAAATTAAATAAATTCTTCAGAATACATGGTCCGAGGTCATAATGTTACACTTTCTGATGAACGCATCTTAGATCCTCGATTTCTTTTGCTCAGACATATCTCGGAGCACGGATTATCTTCGCTCGACATTTCCAGGTTCACCGTCACATGGAATAAAATTAAAAACAAAAATGAGCATTCTAATAGAGTACTAGTGGGGGTCAAATAATTGATTACTTTTATTATTATTATTATTATTATTATTATTATTATTATTGAATGATTATTGAATGTTGGTTCGACATCGCCTGGCCTAGAACTGTCCTGCTCCATGAGTTGTCCCTTCCTTTCTGATGTTCAAAGCTTCAAGCTGCGCCTTTGTCAATTTGACAGCACGCCGAAGCTTTTTTCGTCGTGCTTCATTCTGCCACTCGCTTTTTCTTTTCCGTTGAGTGTCCCGCTCTTTCAAAATCTTGGTACTGATTTTCATCACCTGTTCGTCCCTGTTCACATAAGCCAGTCGAACAGCGTGGCGAGCCTTGGCAAGCACCTTTTCTTTTAGCGACTCACCTCCGTCTGCCAATCGCTTTGAATGTGCGAAGTATGTCTGGGATGCCATCACGCTCATGCCCATTGTTGCTCCAAACTTTTGCATTTGAGCATGTCCCCCTCCAGATTCTGAGAAAACTTCCACCATTTTTCTATTGACATCGAACGGTCGCCGCTTGGTGTTGTCTGTTGTTCGCGGACTCCTAAAACTTTGTGCGGAAAGAAAGCCACAGTCTTCGCATTTGACGCACAGCCATGCTGCGAATGGAAGATGATTCTTGGATGAAGGTCGTATAGAAAAAACATCAGTTTGACGTTTCGGTCCTGATGAGGACCCTCCTCAGAAGCGAGAATTTATTATTATCTCAAAGATATACAAAACTAAGTGTCATTCCAAGTGCTTAAATGTAAACTAAACCTATTGACAGGTGTGAACGTTAAAGAGATGATGATGATAACACTACCTTAAAGAACCATAGACAGATATTTAAGGTAGATAGAACCATAGATAGATATTTAAGGTAGTGTTATCATCATCATCTCTTTAACGTTCACACCTGTCAATAGGTTTAGTTTACATTTAAGCACTTGGAATGACACTTAGTTTTGTATATCTTTTAGATAATAATAAATTCTCGCTTCTGAGGAGGGTCCTCATCAGGACCGAAACGTCAAACTGATGTTTTTTCTATACGACCTTCATCCAAGAATCATCTTCCATTAACTACAAGGTCTAATAAAATTCACTTCTTCCATGCTGCGAATCTTCTTCGTTCTCTCATCTGCCCAGCGAGGCTCTTCTGTCCACATTCAGCGCGTCCACCGACTTGGCTCTGGCGATAACCCTAGCATGCCGAGGTGCACCATTATTGGTGTTACCTTTCGGATAGCACCCCGACTAGTGGCTAGCGGGTAGCAACCAGTCTGCCTACTTACTAAGAGGTCTCCGGTAAAACCGGCGCCGGCCGTGACCATTCAAAGGGTTGTCATATGACTCTTACAATGGTACCTCGGGGCGAAACATCAGCCCACACTCCTCGGAGTGATGAGTTTCGCAATTAGGCGTTGGACTCGAGGGGGCAGTGATTTATTGAACGACCCCTAGTCGCGGGGTAAGGACTACGGTCCTGGCGTGTGAGCTGCGTTACAAAACAGCTCGGGTGCCGACATCGCTTATGCCGGTAGAGATTTAGGTAGTCTCGCTTCGACCAGTAAGTGACTGGTAGCCATCCGAACGCGTGGGCGCGTGCGAATACGGGTGGACCTCTTTTCCGACTTATTCGTGGGAATACAATATGGAAGATGGAAACACAAACAAAAACAAAAACACAATAAAAATACTGAAACTTAAGGGACCGAGTACGAGTGCCTCTAGCGCTGATGAGGAAGAGTATATGGACGTGCAGGAGATCCCAGGCTCCGGTGTGGGGTTCCACCCTCAGGTGATACTGACCCGTTCCAGCGTGTCGCTGTCTAGCCAGGTGTTCCCTCCTCTGCCGGCTCCTGGAGCTCCTGAAAGAAAACCGAATGTGCCGGCTGATCAGAGTCGTCCGGACAAAGAGAAACACGATGTGGCCGAGGATGCGAAAAAAGAACAAGATAAGACTGCGACTGAGAACATGGACGTTGGATCAGGGGGGGGAAGGGCGGAACAATGATAGGGAGTGTGCACTGCGAGAGCTTCGAGAGGAAAGAAAGAGCCTCGAGGCGTTCCTGCTCAACGACACTAACAGAGTCACTAAAGTAGCTATGAAATTCATCCTCGATAAATGGATGAAGATCGAAAATCGACTAGTAGACATGCATATTGAACAAGAGAAACTCGAGGCTACTCACCGGTGTTGTAGAACTGTGCCGGAGCCGGTTTTCACTCAGTCGTACGCGCAGGCTAGTTGCGGCCCGTCTTCCGAACCGATTATGATGCGTCAACCTGAAAAAGAAAAAACAATGAATGGACGAAGAATCAAGGAAGTAGTACTGATAAAACCTAAGGAAGAAAATGAAAAAAGGAATACCGATGAAATAAAAAAAGGCGGTCACTGGCCAACTACGAAAGATCAAATCTAGGGTGAAAGTCGTAAGCTTGAGGCAGATGCGCAATCAAGGATTGATAGTGGAGGTCAACGGAAAAGAAGATGCCGAAGCCCTGGAAAAATCTGGGCTGGAAAAAATTGGCTTGAAAACAGAAAGGCCAAAAAAAATCGACCCAACGATCATCATATACGACATTGAAAAAGATTATGAAGGCAAGGACCTGATTGAGGACATGCTCGAGAAAAACTTCGAGTATTTGACAGACGGGGAGAGGAAGGACCTGAGAGGACGGGTGAATCTGCGCACCAGATTCAAAGGAGGGCGCGAGGGGCGCGTTAACTGGATAGTACGGATGCCTGGCATACATGCTGCCCAACTGATAAAACAAGGGAGAGTATTTCTACAATGAAGTACGTACAAGGTCCGAAAATTTCACAGCGTGACTCGATGCTTCAACTGCAATGCCTACGGGCATATAGCCAGGGTTTGCGCTGTCCGCGATCCATTATGCGGTAACTGTGCCGGGGAAGGCCACGGCGCGAAGGACTGCAGGGTGGAGCATGCGAGATGCTCCAACTGTGTAAGAACAAAAAGAAACGACATGGACCACCATGTGTCCGACAGAAGGTGTCCGGAATACCTCAGGCAGGTTCAGATTTACAACGCCAAAACAGAATGGGGCTAAAAGTAGCTCAGATAAACGCGCAGAGGGCATATGCAGCCATGGCAGACCTAGAAGTGTATTTTAAGGAGGAGAATCTGGACGTAGTCTTGATTCAGGAGCCGTATTCCCGTAAGGGAAGAGTAACTGGGTTCACTGGAGCGCACGTTAAAGTTATTCAGCCGGACACCCCGGTTCCCTGGGTGGCTGCGGTTGTGCGCACTAGCGCTGTGGAAATCTTCCAGAACACGAACGAAGAGACAGAGCATGTGATGATTCTACAAATTAAGACAAGCCATGAGAAGATAACCTTCATCAACGCGTACTGCCAGTTTTCACTGGAAATAGAGTCCATACTCCAAAAAATTGGAAGCCTTCTACTGAAAACAAAGGATCAGAAGGTGCTTGTCACAATGGACGCGAACGCTAAGTCGACGATGTGGCACTCTGGCGCGACGGACAATAGGGGGAGACTCCTCGAAAACTTCATAATTTTGAACGACTTGCACGTTCTGAACGAACCACAGGACTTAACGACCTATGAGACGCTGAACGCGGCAACTAATATTGACGTCACATTGTGCAACGGTAAATTGCTGGACCAAGTCATGGACTGGAAAGTAGAGAACCTCATTGCGAGCGATCATAATTTGATAACGATGACCATCGGGCGCTCCAGTCGGGCTGGGGAAAGGGTCGAAAACTACGAAACGGAGGGGTATAATATTAAAAAAGCAGAGTGGAAACTATTCAAGACTCTGGGAGAGAGCAAGTTTGACGGGGGAGTGATTGCACAAGTGACAGACCTGGGCACAGATGACGCAGTAGATGGATTTAATCAACGTCTGGATGAGGTGATGGAGGAGAGCGTTCCGGTTCGACAGGAGAGGGCCCAGTCGGTTCCTTGGTGGAGTGAGGATCTGAAAAAGAAAAGAAAAAATATGAATGAGTCGCGGAAACAGCTGCAAAGAGCGAGGCACATGCAGTTAGATATCCTGAGGAGCTGCGGGCGCTCTTACAAAGAGGCACGGGACGCATACGTCCTGCAAATACGAAGAAACAAAAACCAATCCTGGCAAGACTTCGTGCGGGTGGAGTCGAATAAGGACCCATGGAGCCTACCGTACAAAATAGCAAGGAATAAGATTCGTGACAGACTGCACATGTGCTGCCTGATTTGTCCGGATAAGCGTGTGACGAAAAATCATATCATCATATCATCATATCATCATATCATCATATCATCATATCATATCATCATATTATCATATTATCAAATCATCATATTATCATATCATCATATTATCATATCATCATATTAACATATCATCATATCATTATTTTATCATATCATCATATTATAATATCATTATAACAGTATATCATTGTATCAATATATTATTATATCATCATATTATTATATCATCGTATCATCGTATCATTATATCATCATATCATCATATCATCATATCATCATATCATCATATCATCATATCATCATACAATTATATCATCATATCATAATATCATCATATTATTATAGCATTATATCATCATATCATCATGTCATCATATTATCATAGAATTATATTATTATATCATCATGTCGTATCATCATATCATTATATCATTATATCATCATATCATCATATCATCTTATTATCATATTCTTATATTATATCAATATAGCATTATATCATCATATCATCATATTATCATATCATCATATCATCATATCATCATATCATATCATATCATCATATCATCATATCATATCATATTATCATATCATCATATTATCATATCATTAAATCATCCGATCATCATATCATCATATCATCATATCATCATATGATCATATCATCATATCATAATATCATATCATCATAACATTATATCATCATACCATCATATCATTATATCATTACATCATCATATCATCATTTCATATTATTATAGCATTATATCATCATATCATCATATTATAATTTCATTATATCATCATATTATTATATCATCATATCATCATATCATTATATTATCATAATATATCATTATTTCATCATATCATCATATCATTATATCATCATATCATATTATCATCATATTATATTATCATCATATTATCACAGCATTATATCTTCATATCATCATATTGTAATATTTTTAATATTTCATTGAGTAGTGACTCTATCGTTCGAAGCCTATTAATTCATACCATATGTGAATTTATCGGACCAGTCGAACCAAATTTTTAAGTCACATATGGTATGAATTAATAGGCTTCGAACGATAGAGTCACTACTCAATGAAATAAACACAGACCTGGGACTAAGAAGGTCAATGACAATAACACGAAATTCAAGTAAAGATTCCTCCAGTCCTTCAGTGGTCTAATTGGACAAGGCGTCGCAGTACAAATGCGGAGGTCCCGGTTCAAACCCGGGCTGAAGGAATTTTTACTTGAAAAAAAATAATTATGATGCATTTCCGTTTTTTTCGGTCTATCTGAAGATTGCACGCTCTATATAGAGGTGAGCTTCAGTTAGAAGACTCAAAAATTTGGTTCGACTGGTCCGATAAATTCACATATGGTATGAATTGATAGGCTTCGAACGATAGAGTCACTACTCAATGAAATAAACACAGACCTGGGACTAAGAAGGTCAATGACAATAACACGAAATTCAAGTAAAGATTCCTCCAGTCCTTCAGTGGTCTAATTGGACAAGGCGTCGCAGTACAAATGCGGAGGTCCCGGTTCAAACCCGGGCTGAAGGAATTTTTACTTGAAAAAAAAATAATTATGATGCATTTCCGTTTTTTTCGGGCTATCTGAAGATTGCACGCTCTATATAGAGGTGAGCTTCAGTTAGAAGACTTAAAAATTTGGTTCGACTGGTCCGATAAATTCACATATGGTATGAATTTTTAATATTTGTTGTAATAATAAGTTAATATTTATGGATTCCCGAGGGAAATAAAGTGAATCAGATGAAATATAATCAATTGGGCAAAAGGTTTATGTATTCAGAAAATACAGGTCTGCTTCAGTACGAGGCTAAAGACAGACTAATTTGTTTTATAATAATGTTTGTTAACGTAGCAACCGTAGTTCTTATATTTTAGAAGATATCTTTTATCATATAGGCTACTTGATCTAGATCATATAGAATTAATATATAAGGGTGATTTCACAAATGTAACACTACCCCTCCCTTAGTAAAAGAGTCGACCCGACTCGTAAAGTGAGTATAATAAAGATTGTCTATTTAAAATCATCATAAAGATTAGCAAGTCGATATTTGAATCATAATATCTATGTGCTCTATTTAGGAGAATTGGAGCTGTGGCTCAAGTAATTAAAAATTTTCCTAAGTACTATCTGACATCCGTCTCTTATTAGCAGGGAAACCACAGAAAACCTCTAAAAGATAGTCTAACTTAATTTCACAACATGGGTTTTTACAAAAATCTTCAAGAACAGGAACCAGGAACAAGAGTAGAAACTCAGGAATACAGGATCAGTAGACAGGAATCAGGAAAGAAGAATCAGCAAACAGGAACAAGGCGAAGAATTCCTTGGTCAAAATGAAGAAAGTCCTGAATACTGGAACAGGAAGGGGTTGGAGGGGTAGAAGGACCAAAGACTGGAACGGAAAGTCCGATTCTGAACTCCAGGAGATCCAACTCCAAACCTCTTCGAAATAAATCATAACGACCTAAATGGGAGGACAAATGTTATTCTCTCGAAATAATAAGGTCATAAATATGAGTTTCTCTTCTAAAAACTCTTCAAAATTATAGATTCCTTTCAAATCTCTTTTAAATCAAAATTATAAATTCCTTGTTAAATATTTTCTTTCAAATGATAAATTAAACTTTTTGATATTAGATAGATTATTTCAAATATAATAAATTAATAATTTAAATTATTCTATTAAATAAATGTTATAAATATAAATTGGAACGATCTTATCTGAATAGAAGTGAGGAAACCGGAATAATAGGTCAGGATGGGATGAATTAGGCTTCCTTCTTCTCGTCTCAGAATATCATTTCGTCATTTAAATAGAATATCCTACTATCGGAATATCGGGAGCTGGAAAAACTTGGGTTAATGTTTGTAAACTAAAACATAACCTATATGCAGATTTTCCGCTCAGATCTCTTATATAGCTATCACGCTAATGAAATAAAAGAAAAGTTAGATCGATTGAAAATAAATAATGAATTGGAAGATAAACGATCGTAGTCGCATTTAAAACATTTACGTAACACTTTTTCTATTAAAAATTGGATAGAACTAGGACTATTAATAAAAAGTTTTAAGTTCCGTTGAATCATTAGAACCTACTCTTTTGAGGTTATTGGTTGTGAATCTGAAGAGGGATCTCTATCCCTCCAGGAAGTCTGATTTGAATAATTATTTTTCTCGTCGTCCTTTCGCCAAGACGTCCGAGAATCCGAAAGATTATCATTAATTGAATTATTCCTTTTTTCTAATGAGAAACATTTATCTGTTACATGACCTATCTTATGGCAGAATTTACACACGGGTGGAGATCTGCCTCCGTTATTTACGTTGTAATTATTATTATTATTTCTGTTATAATTATTTTGCTGCCTGGGAGTAGTTTTCTCAGAATCGTTTGATTTTATAGGGATAGTAGGAATTTTATCTGTTTCAATTTGTCTAATTTTTCCTACTCCTAAATGATGTTTAGTCAATGCCTCAATTTCTAGACCCTTAATGACCGCTTCTTGTACAGAAGAAGGTCCTGTCAGACTAAGAGTATGTCTCAACTCTGGGTCTGTTATTTCATTAATGAATTTATTACAGGCTAACATGTCTCTAGTAGGTTCATCACAATTGGGTAAAGCTATTCTAGCTAATCTTTCTATTTCTACTCCGAGTGAAGCAAGACCTTCTTCTTTAGCTTGTCTTTTAAGGTCTAATTGAGTTAAAGATAGTTTTGATATAAGTTGATTTCCGAATCTCAAACGTAAGGCTGCGCTGAGTTTATCGTAATTTTCAATATCTGAATCAGCAAGAGCTGATAGAACAGCTAAGGCAGGACCTCTTAAGCTACCTGCAAGTTGTCCGGCCTTAGTAATAGAAGACCAGGAGTTTACTTTTGCAATTATTTGAAATTGTCGCTCATAGTCAGCCCAAGGAATTGATTCGTCGAAGAAATTTACTTTAAGGTTTGACGATTTTTTTGTCGACTCAGTACAACCTTCATTACGAGTAATAATTGTATCGTTGATCTGTTTATCGCGACTACTCCCGGCGCGAGATAAATTGAGAGGAAGATTATTGGTTGTATTATCTACGTTTTGGTCACCAGCCATATAATTAGTATTTTCTACGCCTCGTGCATCCCGAATTGTACCTCCAATTCGGTCGCTTTGAGCTAAAGTACGAGTGTGTGGCGTGAAAGTCGCCGCTCCACCCGTACGAGGTCTACGTATGGTTGGGGAAGGTTCTTCTTCCCCATAGTTTTGTACAGACCGTATATTTGGTTGTTCAATAATTTCCTCGATCCTCACTGGGGATCATCTAGGAGTCGAAGTTTGAGACATTGTTTCCTGTGGTTCCAGGCGTCTCATTAAAATGGATAGGGTAGCTTGTTGAGCTGCCAGATTTGCCTCTCTATCAGCTCGTTGATTCGTTAGGTTTGCCTCTCTTTCTTCCCTTAATCCAACGGTTTCGCGTTCTTCGCGTTCTCGTTGAGCTGTCAAATTTGTTTCTCTTTCTTCACGCAGTCTTAAAATTTCGCGCTCTTCGCGTTCACGTTGGGCTGTTAGATTTGCCTCGCGTTCAGCTCGGCGTTCTTCTCTCTCCTCTCTTTGAGCTAATAAAGTGGCTTCTCTCTCTTCTCTTTGAGCTAATAAAGTGGCTTCTCTCTCTTCACGTTTAGCTATTATTTCTCGTTCTTCACGATCTTTTTGTGCTGCCAAATTAGCTTCATGTTGGGCAGTTTGAGCAGCTAGGCTTGCTTGTTGTTGTGCAGCCATAACTTGTAATAGTCGTTCCATCATATCAACCTGGGGTTGAGGTGTTGGAGCTTGTTGAGGTTCGTCGATGATAGCTCGTCGACGAGAAGACATTTCTTTTTCTTTTTTGAATTCTTTTTTTTTTTTTTTAAATCCTTTCACAATCACGAACTCTTTCAAAAATTCACTTTATCGATCCCGGTAAGATCCCGATTCTGACACCAATGTAATATTTTTAATATTTGTTGTAATAATAAGTTAATATTTATGGATTCCCGAGGGAAATAAAGTGAATCAGATGAAATATAATCAATTGGGCAAAAGGTTTATGTATTCAGAAAATACAGGTCTGCTTCAGTACGAGGCTAAAGACAGACTAATTTGTTTTACAATAATGTTTGTTAACGTAGCAACCGTAGTTCTTATATTTAAGAAGATATCTTTTATCATATAGGCTACTTGATCTAGATCATATAGAATTAATATATAAGGGTGATTTCACAAATGTAACAATATCATCATATCATCATATCATATTATCATATCGTCATATCAGCATATCATTGTATCATTGTATCATTATATCATCATATCATCATATCATATTATCATCATATCATCATATCATCATATCATCATATCATCATATCATCATATCATCATATCATCATATCATATCATCATATTATCATATCATCAAATCATCATATTATCATATCATCATATTATCATATCATCATATTACCATATCATCATATCATTATTTCATCATATCATCATATCATCATATCATCATATCATATCATCATATTATCATATCATCAAATCATCATATTATCATATCATCATATCATCGTATCATCATATCATCATATCATCATATCATCATATTATCATATTACAATATCATCATATCATCATATTATTATATAATCGTATCATCGTATCATCATATCATCATATCATCATATCATCATATTATATCATCATATCATCATACCATCATATCATCATATCATAATATCATCATATTATCATAGCATTATATCATCATATCATCATATCATCATGTCATCATATTAACATAGAATTATATTGCTATATCATCATGTCGTATCATCATATCATTATATCATTATATCATCATATCATCATATCATCATATTATCATACCTTCATATCATTATATCATTACATCATCATATCATCATTTCATATTATTATAGCATTATATCATCATATCATCATATTATAATTTCATTATATCATCATATTATTATACAGGGTGTTCCAGACCTCGCGACGAATATTTCACAGGGTAAATCTTGATCAAAAATGGGATCGAAATTTCCTCAGCCGATTTTTTCGAAGATGCATGGCTTTTCCGTTATAATTATTTTAATTTCCGCTAATGACATGCGACTTATAAACGGCCGTTTGTCGGTGTAATCACCGCTCGGTTGTGTGCGCGTCTCTCGCCCTATTGTCGCCACGAAAAAAGTTCACACAACCGAGCGGTAAGCACACCGACATATCATATATATATCATATCATATCATATCATCATATCATATTATCATCATATTATATTATCATCATATTATATTATCATCATATTATCACAGCATTATATCTTCATATCATCATATCATCATATCATCATATCATCATATCATCATATCATCATATCATATCATCATATTATCATATCATCAAATCATCATATTATCATATCATCATATTATCATATCATCATATTACCATATCATCGTATCATTATTTCATCATATCATGAAATCATAATATCAGCATATCATTATATCATTATATCATCATATAATCATAGCATTATATCATATTATTATATCATCATATTATCATATTATTATATCAATATATTATTATATCATAATATCATATCCTCATATTATTATATTATCATATCATCAAATCATCATATTATCATATCATTATATTATCATATCATCATATTAACATATCATCATATCATTATTTCATCATATCATCATATCATCATATCATCATATCATCATATCATCATATCATATCATCATATTATCATATCATTATTTCATCATATCATCATATCATCATATCATTATATCAGCATATCATTATATCATTATATCATCATATAATCATAGCATTATATCATATTATTATATCATCATATTATCATATTATCATATTATTATATCAATATATTATCATATCATAATATCATATCCTCATATTATTATATTATCATATCATCAAATCATCATATTATCATATCATTATATTATCATATCATCATATTAACATATCATCATATCATTATTCCATCATATCATCATATTATGATATCATTATATCAGCATATCACTGTATCATCATATCATCATATCATTATATCATCATATCATATTATCATCATATTATATTATCATTATATTATATTATAATCATATTATCACAGCATTATATCATTATATCATCATATCATCATATCATATTATCATATCATCATATTATCATAGCATCAAATCATCATATTATCATATCATCATATCATCATATCATCATGTCATCATATTATCACAAATTATATTATTATATCATCATGTCGTATTATCATATCATTAAAGCAATATATTATCATATCATCATATCATTCTATTATCATATTCTCATATCATATCATCATAGCATTATATCATCATATTATCATATTATTATATCGATATATTATTATATCATAATATCATATCATCATATTATTATATCATCATATCATCATATTATAATATTATTATATCATCATATCAACATGGCATTATATCATCATATCATCATATTATCATATCATTATATCATCATATCATCATATGAGCATATCATCATATCATAACATCATATTATCATCATATCATCATATCATCATATCATTATATCATCATATCATCATATCATCATATCATCATATCATCATATCATATCATCATATTATCATATTATCGAATCATCATATCATCATATCATCATATCATTATATCATCATATCATCATATCATCATATCATCATATCATCATATCATATCATCATATTATCATATCATCAAATCATCATATTATCATATCATAATATTATCATATCATTAAATGATCCTATCATCATATCATCATATCATCATATCATCATACGATCATATCATCATATCATAATATCATATCATCATAGCATTATATTATCATATCTTCATATCATTATATCATGACATCATATCATGATATCATATTATTTTAGCATTATATCATCATATCATCATATCATCATATCATCATATCATCATATCATATTATCATCATATCATCATATCATCATATCATTATAGCATCATATCATATCATCATATTATCATATCATCAAATCATCATATTATCATATCATCATATTATCATATCATCATATTACCATATCATCATATCATTATTTCATCATATCATGATATCATAATATCAGCATATCATTATATCATTATATCATCATATAATCATAGCATTATATCATATTATTATATCATCATATTATCATATTATTATATCAATATATTATTATATCATAATATCATATCCTCATATTATTATATTATCATATCATCAAATCATCATATTATCATATCATTGTATTATCATATCATCATATTAACATATCATCATATCATTATTTCATCATATCATCATATCATCATATCATCATATCATTATATCATCATATCATCATATCATCATATCATCATATTATCATATCATCATATCATATCATCATATTATCATATTATCGAATCATCATATCATCATATCATCATATCATTATATCATCATATCATCATATCATCATATCATCATATCATATCATCATATTATCATATCATCAAATCATCATATTATCATATCATAATATTATCATATCATTAAATGATCCTATCATCATATCATCATATCATCATATCATCATACGATCATATCATCATATCATAATATCATATCATCATAGCATTATATTATCATATCTTCATATCATTATATCATGACATCATATCATGATATCATATTAATATAGCATTATATCATCATATCATCATATCATCATATCATCATATCATCATATCATATCATCATATTATCATATCATCAAATCATCATATTATCATATCATCATATTATCATATCATCATATTACCATATCATCATATCATGATATCATAATATCAATATATTATTATATCATAATATCATATCCTCATATTATTATATTATCATATCATCAAATCATCATATTATCATATCATTATATTATCATATCATCATATTAACATATCATCATATCATTATTTCATCATATCATCATATCATCATATCATCATATCATCATATCATCATATCATCATATCATCATATCATATCATCGTATTATTATATCATTAAAGCAATATATTATCATATCATCATATCATTCTATTATCATATTCTCATATCATATCATCATAGCATTATATCATCATATTATCATATTATTATATCATAATATCATATCATCATATTATTATATCATCATACCATCATATTATAAGATTATTATATCATCATATCATCATATCATCATATCATCATATCATCACATCATATCATCATATTATCATATCATCGAATCATCATATCATCATATCATCATATCATTATATTATCATATCATCATATCATCATATCATATCATATCATCATATTATCATATCATCAAATCATTATATTATCATATCATCATATTATCATATCATTAAATGATCATATCATCATATCATCATATTATCATATCATCATATCATCATATCATCATACGATCATATCATCATATCATAATATCATATAATCATAGCATTATATTATCATATCTTCATATCATTATATCATGACATCATATCATGATATCATATTATTATAGCATTATATCATCATATCATCATATTATAATTTCATTATATCATCATATTATCATATCATCACATCATCATATCATTATATTATCATATCATATCATTATTTCATCATATCATCATATGATTATATCATCATATCATATTATCATCATATTATGATATCATCATATTATATTATCATCATATTATCACAGCATTATATCTTCATATCATCATATTATCATATCATATTATCATATTATCATATCATCATATTATCAGAGCATCAAATCATCATATTATCATATCATCATATCATCATATAAACATATCATATCATTGTTTCATCATATCATTTTATTATATTATCATTATAACAGCATATCATTGTATCATTATATCATTATATCATCATATTATTATATCATCGTATAATCGTATCATTATATCATCATATCATCATATATCATCATATCATCATACAATCATATCATCATATCACAATATCATCATATTATTATAGCATTATATCATCATATCATCATATCATCATGTCATCATATTATCATAGAATTATATTATTATATCATCATGTCGTATCATCATATCATTATATCATCATATCATATTATGATGTCATTATATCAGCATATCACTATATCATTATATCATCATATAATCATAGCATTATATCATATCATTTTATCATCACATCATCATATCATCATATCATCATATTATCATATCATCATATCATCATATTATCATATTATAATATCATCATATCATCATAGCATTTCATCATTATATCATCATATTATTGTATCATTATATCATCATATCATCATATTATTATATAATCGTATCATCGTATCATCATATCATCATATCATCATATCATCATATCATATCATGATATCATCATACAATCATATCATCATATCATAATATCATCATATTATCATAGCATTATATCATCATATCATCATATCATCATGTCATCATATTATCATAGAATTATATTGCTATATCATCATGTCGTATCATCATATCATTATATCATTATATCATCATATTATCATATCATCATATCATCATATCATCATATCATCATATCATCATATCATCATATCATCATATCATTATATTATCATATTCTCATATTATATTAATATAGCATTATATCATCATATCATCATATTATTATATCATTATATCATCATTCTATCATATCATATCATTTTATCATATCATCATATTATCATATCATTGAATCATCCTATCATCCTATCATCGTATCATCATATCATTATATCATCATATGGACATATCATGATATCATAATATCATATCATCATAGCATTATATCATCATATCTTCATATCATTATATCATTACATCATCATATTATCATATCATATTATTATAGCATTAAATCATCATATCATTATATTATAATATCATGATATCATCATATTATTATATCGTCATATCATCATATCATTATATTATCACATCATATTATTATTTCATCATATCATTATATCATCATATCATTATATCATCATATCATATTATCATTATATTATATTATGATCATATTATATTATCATCATATTATCACAGCATTTTATCATCATATCATCATATCATATTATCATATTATCATATCATCATATTATCATAGCATCAAATCATCATATTTTCATATCATCATATCATCATATCATCATATCATCATATCATCATATCATCATATCATCATATCATCATATCATCATATCATCATATCATCATATCATCATATCATCATACAATCATATCATCATATCATAATATCATCATATCATCATAGCAATATATCATCATATCATCATATCATCATCATGTCATCATATTATCAAAAATTATATTAGTATATCATCATGTCGTATTATCATATTATTATAGCAATATATCATCATATCATCATATCATTATATTATCATATTCTCATATCATATCATTATAGCATTATATCATCATATTATCATATTATTATATCAGTATATTATCATATTATAATATCATATCATCATATTATTATATTATCATATCATCAAATCATCAAATTATCATATCATCATATCATCATAACATCATATTAACATATCATCATATCATTATTTCATCATATCATCATATCATAATATCACTATATCAGCATATCACTGTATCATTATATCATCATATCATTATATCATTATATCATCATATCATTATATCATTATATCATCATATAATCATAGTATTATATTATATCATCATATCATCATATCATCATATCATCATATCATTATATCATCATATTAATATAGCATTATATCATCATATCATCATCTCATCATGTCATCATATTATCATAGAATTATATTATTATATCATAATGTCGTATCATCATATCATTATATAATTATATCATCATATCATCATATCATTATATTATCATATTCTTATATTATATCAATATAGCATTATATCATCATATCATCATATTATCATATCATCATATCATTATTTCATCATATTATCATATTATAATATTATTATATCGGCATAACATTGTATAATTATATCATCATATCATCACATCATCATATCATCATATCATATCATATTATCATATTATCATATTATCTTATCATCAAATCATTCTATCATCATATCATCATATCATCATATCATTATATCATTACATCATCATATCATAATATCACATCATCATAGCATTATATCATTATAACTTCATATCATTATATCATTACATCATCATATCATCATGTCATATTATTATAGCATTATATCATCATATCATATTATCATCATAATCAATTATATTATCATCATATTATATCATCATCATATTATCACAGCATGATATCATCATATTATCATATCATCATATCATATTATCATATCATCATATTATCATAGCATCAAATCATCATATTATCATATCATCATATCATCATATCATCATATCATCATATCATCATATCATTATATCATCATACAATCATATCATAATATCATCATATCATCATAGCAGTATATCATCATATCATCATATCATCATGTCATCATATTATCAAAAATCATATCATTTAATCATCATGTCGTATTTTTATATCATTATAGCAATACATCATCATATCATCATATCATTATATTATCATATTCTCATATCATATTATTATAGCATTATATCATCATATTATCATATAATTATATTAATATATTATCATATCATAATATCATATCATCATATTATCATATCATCATATCATCATATCATTATGACATTATTTCATCATATCATCATATCATCATATCATCATATCATCATATCATCATATCATTGTATCATCATATCATCATATAATCATATTATCATATCATCATATCATCATATCATCATATCATCATATCATCATCAGGGCCTGGAAGTTGGGACCAACAATCAGACGTCAACAGAGAGCTAAAATGACGCAATAAACACGATCAAAAAGACGAACGCGAGCAAGTTACGCGCATAGATTCATGTCATAGCCTGTATGTGAAATGTCGGAACCAAAGTGAGGTTGGCTGCAAAACACGTGGATTGAAGCTGAAAACCCTGAAGTTGTCAAAGAGATGATTGAAAATTTTATCTATTTGGGGGGGGGGGGGGGGGGGGGGGGGCTGGCACCATCCTTCACTTCGCTTTACCCGAATATATACATCCGAAATTTTCAATTTAATTTTTTTCATTTTTTCTTCACGTGAGTGAGACTGAAAAAATAGACTAGACTTAGGTAAAAATGAGATAAAAAACAAGTAAGGAAATATAAGATAAAAAGTAAGATAAAAATCAAGACAGAAATCAATACAAAAAATAAGATAAAGATCAATACAGAAAATAAAATGAAAATCAATACAAAAAATGAGACAAATAATAGGATAAAAATCGTGACAGGAAATGATACATAATTCAAGTATTTTTTTTTTTTTCGTATTTTTCAATACGAAAAATACGTCCACGTGAGTGAGACTGAAAAAATAGACTAGACTTAGGTAAAAATAAGATAAAAAACAAGTAAGGAAATGTAAGACAAAAAGTAAGACAAAAATCAATACAGAAAATAAGATAAAAATTAAGACAAAAAATGAGACAAATAATAGGATAAAAATCGTGACAGAAAATGATATATAATTCAAGTAAGGAAATAAGATAATAAAAATCAAGACAAAAAATAAGATAAAAATCAAAACAAAAGTCTAGGTAAAAAATAAGATCATAGTCAATACTACAATCGATAGATACTTCCAATAGATAACGTAAATGTATCCTTCTTATTCACGTCAAACAAAATAATGGCAAGTAAAACCGGAATACAATTATTGGGATTGCTATTTCTATACAGTCATTAAATATAAGGCATCTTGATGATGGTCTTGCTCGTCATCTTGCTGATGGTCGTGCTGATAATCTTGCTGGTTATCTTGCTGATGGTCTGTCTGACCATCTGTTTGGTCATCTCAGACTAAGGATTAGGCTCTGATACGAACGTTGTGAATCATTCTGGCTCCACACATCAGTTGATGAAGAGTAGAACGATGATTCTTTGTCGTGTTGATCTATCGTAGTCAATGAATCTGAGTATGAAAACGGAAATATGAATCGTGACAATTAGATATATTTTTCAATTATATAATAAAGTAGGACGAGCAATTCAATACCTTCAGATACATGTGGCGACAGTGCTGTCAGTGATTAGCCGGCGCGTACTGTATTTTCCACTACTTTGAGTATTGAAGTGGCTGCTTCGTTTCTGACTTTAGAGTTATCTTATAAAAAAAAGATAGAAAGGATTGCTATGAATCAATTTCGAATAGTTCTACATCCCAAAGACAAAAATGTTTATCCAAATTTTTCTTGATTACATAAAAAAGAAATAATAATTATTCACCTTGTTTTCCATTTCTTAAAGAAATATCCCCAGATTCACTTCTAATGATTGAATCGTTTCTTATTTTCCTAGCAGATTGAGATGATGCATTTGATGATCCGGCAGTGGAAATAACGTAATTGTTATCGTCTCGTTACAGGGTCACTCAGCTTTTTTTCAATCCTTTTACCTGTTTTTTGTCACAGATCTATTACGTTTCTTTCAATTGACCTATTTGAGCTAGACATTTCGTCAGAGTCTGTTATAACATTTCAAATTTTATTACCCGGGGTCCTGGCACGATCATATGAGTTGGACGATCGTGAATCTTCGGATAATGAACTATTGTTATTATTGGACAACATTGTGCTGATATCCAATCGTGATTTATACGTTTCCTCATTCTTTTCAGATTTTGCCCTTCCACGAGATTCTGAGTCAGTGGTGAAAGCCTGACTTTCAAGTACACGTAATTTGTTCGTACCTTGATATGAAAAAGGAATAAAAAAAATCACGAATCTCTCACGTGCAACAAAACAATGCATTATGTATATATATATGTAGTAAACATATTTATAGTGGGCCAATGGCGTTTGTGATCTTTTTCTTTAATATGTCGTTAATATGTAAATGAATATTATTGTCGTTAACATGATCGTTAGGGCGGTTCAAACTAACCTCAACCTCGAATTTTTCACAGGGTACCCCCTGAAAAGTTTCAGGACGATGAAAACAGATATTTACTGTTCTGGCTCATGGGATCATTGAAATCCAAAATAAGGACCACCCTGACATACATCCTCGGCAAAAATCTTTTTTATATTCAATGAAATAAATCCTGAATTAATCCATTGGATAACTTCGATCGTTAACTTTTGGTAGCTCCCTAATCAAAGTAAGATCCTTCGTGGAATAGGGCGGTGACATCGAGCGACACAGCAACCCAATTCTTCATTATACTCAATCTATTGGTATAATTCTAGGTTGTAAACGCTGATATGCGCGCTACAAAACAGAGATATATCTCTCTCTCCTTTCGCAACGTCCAGTTCCCCTCTCCGCGCGTACCCCTGGCCTAAATAGTACCATGCGCAGATTGATAGGTTAGGGTTAAAGTTGTAATCTATTATGTATCACAGAAATAGTTTAGTTATACATTTACTGACAACGGTTGTAAATTAATCTGCTATCAAAAATTATCAGCCAAACAAACAATCTGACAATGGTTATTCGTGGTTAACGTTATAGGTTAGGATGGGTTACGACTAGGGATGCTTTTGACTTCACTTTTGCGACATTGCCGTTCGTTCTCGCGTGGCTGCGCGCCAACACCGGCGCGCAGCGCTTAGTAAGCGACAGATTGCGACAGATGGTGCTACCGCTTCTGTGACCAATTCCCGACCCCCCGAGGAAGCTTTTGGGACCAATGAGTCATCCTATGAAATATACTATACTTCAGGAGTCGGCCACGCCGGCTCGCCGAGCCAGGACGGCTGTAAGTGTCAATTAATGCGACCGTAAATCCCCTCGGTCTACCTGAAAACGGTCACTCGTCCTTACCTGTAAATGCGATAGTAGGGGTAGCGTTCAGGAGAAATAAAAGGAACTAAGGGGTGGTTGCTCTATTTGCGACGGCAAGAACTGCGTCCGACCGTGCAGGTCTTGTCGTACCTGCATATCCCCACTCATACCTACCAAAATCCAAGAAATGGCGTTAAAAGGATTAGTGCCGGTGAACGGGGTAATAGGATTAACAGCTTTGACTCTTTCGACTAATGAGTGTGCCGACCCCTGCTATACTTGAATAGGAGCTGTCGGGCTGACGCCAATATGTTGAGACAGAGATATATCTCTTTCTCCGTTCGCAACATCGACTTTTCGTTCACTCTCTGCGTGCCCCCAAAACTTGAGAATATAGTCAGACTAGATGAATGGTGAAACTTGGGGTATCTATATCGATGTTAGGGGGTTGTCTCAACGGTCTTTTGGAATAATACGGATAATAATACGGGTAATAATACGGATCGATAGAATAAATAAAGTCATTGAGTAGTGAGTTGGTTCGACTGGTCCGATAAATTCACATATGGTATGAATAAATAAAGTCATATATATATATATATATATATATATATATATATATATATATATATTAGGGTGCTTCAAAAAAAAAATCTAATTTTTTTTTTTCAACTCTTACCCCCCCAAATGTTCGAGGTGGATGAGAAAAAAATCCTCACGAAAGTCGGTCGCTGTAGCTCAACTCTAAGAGGTCGCAATTTTCATTTTAGTTTCCCATTCATTCAACATGGGAATTTTCGGTTTTTTATTCAAAGTGAAATTACATCTATTCATTTTAATTTTTTTTTAATTAACCATTGTATATTCAGAAAGCTGGTTTTTCAAGCTTTCCAAATCTATATAGTAAGAGTCGATTACCGTCATTAGAAGATTAAATAAAATCATTTAAAATCTAGAGATTTTAAACTAAAATGAAAATTGCGACCTCTTAGAGTTGAGCTACAGCGACCGACTTTCGCGAGGATTTTTTCCTCATCCACCTCGAACATTTGGGGGGGTAAGAGTTGAAAAAAAAAATTAGATTTTTTTTTGAAGCACCCTAATATATATATATATATATATATATATATATATATATATATATTGTGACGGGCACCGCCGACGGTGGGGGATTTATTCCGGGCAGCTACGCGACTACAAAGATCAGACACTTCCAACGTTTGATTTTCATTTAGAGTTTGGCTATTAAATACGACTTCTTATAATATAGCTTAGTCTAACTGAATTTACGGTATGTTGGGCGCCAGGTACCTTGAGGTACCGTGGTACGGAAGCAAAACTCCAAAAACTCAAAATGAAAGAATAATAATAATAAACGAAATGAATTAAATGAAATAAACGGAACGAAATTAATTAAAGATAATAAATGAAATAAAACTAAAGGTTAGGTAAATGAAACGAGTACGGTATTACATGGTAAGCTCAGCGTGAGGGAAACATGGGGGTTAAATAATATAGGGGAAGACTGATATATTTTTATGGTTTATGGATCAAGTCACAAAGAAACCCTTTTATTCGAAATATCGGTAACAACAATTGACCCGAGTAATCAAACACACGAAAAACTAATTAAACAATCAAAGCCGATCGCTTGGGTCGGGACTAACGTAAGTTAAACAACTTGAACTAAAATAATCGGAAACAGCTGACTGACTAGGTCACCAAAGGAAGAGTAGGACATTAAACAATATAGAACATAAGGTAAGGTAGGACACAAGATAATATAAACAAGGTTTAGGTAATGTAGAACAAATAAAATAACAGAACAAAAAAGGAAACAAATATCTTATGGTACGGTAGAAAGAAATAATAGGAGGGTATTAGTTATAACAAATAGGTCGATAACGTAGAGGGATCAAAAGTCCGGAATCAATAATTTGGGGAATTCTAGTAACTAATTAACAAGTCGGTATTACAGAATATTTCACTAGACAAGGGCAAGGCGTCGAAATCTAATTCAAATAAGTTCACACAAAGATGGCCAAAGGCAACGTTACACGATATACAGACGTTACAAGATGCAATTTTGGGGGTGGAGGGGGTTCTACGCATCTCATTAATGGGCGTATCTTCTTTCTGTCGGGTTTTGTCGCGGTCCTGACAGGGCCTTTTGGCACTCCAAGCTTTCGCCAGGGGGTTGTTAGATGGCTCGTCATGTTCTTAATTGTCGATATCCTGGAAGGCGGAATTACTGCATTTTGAACCGGTGGACCAAGCCGGTACGGGACAGGTAGAGGAAGGGAGAAGGCTACTCCATGCGATTGATTCTTTATGCAGCGCTCTTCCAGGCATATCTCTGGATACGACGGCAGGATTCCCCCGGTTAATCACTCGAAGGCCGGGTGGCCCGCCAGGCCGGATGATCCGAAGGGAGGATTGTGCTCGTTGTTTTCTCGGAACGGTACGGGACATATGAGATATAGGGAACGGGAAAAAGTATTAGTACATGAACTTATAATTACTACAATGGACCTTGGGCACTTGAGCTGGGACTTCTCGCTTTGATTTCAGTATTCTATATTAAGGTGGTCACTTTAGTCTGGGGAAAGAGGAGATGGTTCATTTACGAGGCCTAAATAATCTGCCTCGTTACAATATATATTTAATCACATATGTTATATTTATTGGAATCATCAATATTAACAATATCTACTTTACGGGTTGTGGAAACAGGTCTTGTAGAGGCCTCGAAAATATTTATGGTTATTATTAACATAGTTTAGCATACATTTTTCAAACTTACATTGGCAAAATAGAAATTTAGACCGAACGTGAATAATTACAACAATATACATCTAATCTGTACTTGGCAACTGTTCACACAGAATGGCTGGTATGCATTATTATTATTATTATTATTATTATTATTATTATTATTATTATTACAGTCCAATCTCTCAATAAACCCTCTCCCAATAAACCCGCTTCCCCAGTTTCTCGCTCGCAGCGTTCCCCCACTCCGCCTATAAGAGAGAGACGGAAAACCATTGGTGCGATTAGCGAAGAAGGCAAAGTGGGGGTACCTCATTTCGTGGAAAAACTCTTCCCCTTGGCGGCTCAGGAGGGCTTATAGAGAGATCGGACTGTATTATTATTAATAATATTATCATTATTATTATTATTATAATTATAATTATTATTTCTATAATAAATAAAGACTATTCTTATAAAATTCTCTCCGTGTATAAGATTTTTCAGTAACAGCTGATCGCACACAGCAATTTTTACTGAATATTGTTAATATGAACCAAACTGTACGGTGATTCGTCATGAAATAAGTGTCGATATTTTTTATAATTTTTATCATATTTTGAGTCAAAAATTCATATTCTAATCTTTATTCACAACAAAGTTACAACAAAGTTATGGATTTTCACATAAGACACTGGGTTGAATCCTGATTTTTCAAAATTGATTTTTTGAAAAACTAAAACGGTCATTAAATTGAGCAAAAAATTAAGTTTAAAAAACCTAATAATATTTTCCGGCAATTCTTTGTAGTTTTCAAAAATCTTTAAATTTTATAGAGCTGATGAGCTACTTTAACGTCGCTAAAAAAATCGAGAATAGGTAGCCATAGTAGATACTCCACCATGTAGCACTTACTACATGAGTGAAGTATATGCTACACACCTGGTATTAACCCTGCTTAAATGCTTAGTAGTAGATGCTACTACTTGAAGCAATTAGCATGTACTTCGTTTTATGCATACCAGCCAATATGTATAGCACTTTATATCTAATGAAATATATCAAATGTCTCACTAACTTCGAGATGAACATGAGTAGCATTGTGATGGCACATATTTTAAAAATAACCGGTTATAGGTTCCCTTAATGAGGTTGGGGCGTCTGGTCACATATAAGATAAAGACTTTAAAATTTTGTCATCGAAAGATAGATGAATGAAATGCTTCCTGCCAAAATTTCAAGTCGATTCACCACCCCGTTTTTGATAAATTAATCTTTGAATTTGCTTCTTATACATTTATCTTTCGATCTTAAAATTTTCAAGTCTTGATCTTATATGTGACCAGACGCCCCAACCTCCTCAATGTTGTCTGAATCATCTTCGTAATGACAAAGGTGATGATTATTATTATTATTATTGGCTATAATACGTAGACATTGTTGATGAAAATTCGGATGATACTGCAGGGCCCATAATATAATGGTATATTGTGTATCAAGGAGGCAAAAAAAGTCTTTCAACGCCAATACGAGTCGTAGACGGGTCGTAGTCACTTTTGCAAGAAAAATTCATTATTTCATAAAGTTTTTGGTGTATTCACATGAAACCTGGTACAGTAGAACCTCGTTTATCCGGCCTCCGATCAACCGAGTCTCCGCGTTATCCGAGGCAACGGACTCATCCGAGCACTCCATATTAATTGAGGTGTATGCTCGGATAACACGGAAAAACTCGAATAAAACGGATGGAGCCGCTATGCCTATGCTGTACGCGCGAAGTATTTTGCGATCGTCACCATGGTGCTTATACATATGTGCATACTTCTGTGATTAAATTTCGTCCTACAGCTTCAAATACATGAGAAATGATTTAAATTTTAGAATTTTTCACAGCTATCGTGTTATCCGAGTTTTCGCTCATCCGAGGTACCTCCTCCCCACATTACCTCGGATAAGCGAGGTTCTACTGTATATTTCGCTTTTTACGGTCGCTGATTTGAAATCTGTTATCCAATATGGTGTGCCAAATTTGATAGAAATTTATATACAGGGTGTTGCAAAATTGGCGCACCACCTGCACACCGGCGGATTCCTTGCGAAAAATTAAGACGAAAGTTACCTATGCAAAAAAGTCCGCGAGGACTTAGTTTCCACGTGAAAGCACTTATTAACGAACCAATTAGCGTTCGTCTGTAGAAAAGACTGTCTAAAATCCGCATCGCCGTCCGCCCCACCACGGAGAACAAGACAATAATGTGTGGTGTTCCCCGCTCCGCACGCCGCGCTCGAAGATTCACTAAGCGCGAGACCATAGACAGTCGATTTACACGATGGAAATTCCAGAGTTCCGTTTTAAAAATTGATAACTAATTTAAAACATATCGTAGAATTATGAAAAAAAAAAAGGAAATTCAAGCTTCTTCCAAATTGCATCTTTTGAAAGTCAGTTCGCGGGATATCGTTCGAAGAACGAAAGAGAACGTAGTTTTTCGTAACGTATTTTCGGTAGCTTGATTTTCACGGTAAGTCATCACGTCCAAAAAAACCGAAAAAATCAGAAACATTGATCTGAGGTTCCTTTAATTACTACTTTTCTTTTTTTTCTTTCTCCTTTCATTATTTACGCGATAAAAATTAAAGATTTCGGTTTCAGGATTCGATAACTCATTTTCAGAACGTATTTTCGGTATCTTGATTTCTACGGTTGGTCATCGCGTCCAAAAGTACCGAAAAAATCACAAACATTGATCTGAGGTTCCTTTAATTACTACTTGTATTTTTTTCTCCTTTTACTTTCATTATTTACGGGATAAAAATTGAAGAGTCTGATTTCAAAAATTATGACCGTAGAAATCAAGATACCGAAAATACGTTCTGAAAATGAGTTATCGATTCCTGAAACCGAAATCTTTAATTTTTATCGCGTAAATAATGAAAGGAGAAAGAAAAAAAATAAAAGTAATAATTAAAGGAACCTCAGATCAATGTTTGTGATTTTTTTGGTATTTTTGGACGCGATGACCAACCGTAGAAATCAAGATACCGGAAATACGTTCTGAAAATGAGTTAATCATTTTTGAAACCAGACTCTTCAATTTTTATCCCGTAAATAATGAAAGTAAAAGGAGAAAAAAATACAAGTAGTAATTAAAGGAACCTCAGATCAATGTTTGTGATTTTTTTGGTCTTTTTGGACGCGGTGACCAACCGTAGAAATCAAGATACCGGAAATACGTTCTGAAAATGAGTTAATAATTTTTGAAACCAGACTCTTCAATTCTTATCGCGTGAATAATGATAGGAGAAAGCAAAAAACCACAAGTAATAATGAAAGGAACCTCATTTCGATATTTGCGATTCTTCCAACACTTTTGGACGCGATGACCAACCGTAGAAATCAAGATACCGGAAATACGTTCTGAAAATGAGTTAATAATTTTTGAAACCAGACTTTTCAATTTTTATCCCGTAAATAATGAAAGTAAAAGGATAAAAAAATACAAGTAGTAATTAAAGGAACCTCAGATCAATGTTTCTGATTTTTTCGGTACTTTTGGACGCGATGACCAACCGTAGAAATCAAGATACCGGAAATACGTTCTGAAAATGAGTTAATAATTTTTGAAACCAGACTCTTCAATTCTTATCGCGTGAATGATGATAGGAGAAAGCAAAAAAACCACAAGTAATAATGAAAGGAACCTCATTTCGATATTTGCGATTCTTCCAACACTTTTGGACGCGATGACCATCCGTAGAAATCAAGATACCGGAAATACGTTCTGAAAATGAGTTAATAATTTTTGAAACCGGACTTTTCAATTTTTATCCCGTAAATAATGAAAGTAAAAGGATAAAAAAATACAAGTAGTAATTAAAGGAACCTCAGATCAATGTTTCTGATTTTTTCGGTACTTTTGGACGCGATGACCAACCGTAGAAATCAAGATATCGGAAATACGTTCTGAAAATGAGTTAATAATTTTTGAAACCAGACTCTTCAATTTTTATCCCGTAAATAATGAAAGTAAAAGGAGAAAAAAATACAAGTAGTAATTAAAGGAACCTCAGATCAATGTTTGTGATTTTTTTGGTTTTTTTGGACGCGATGACCAACCGTAGAAATCAAGATACCGGAAATACGTTCTGAAAATGAGTTAATAATTTTTGAAACCAGACTCTTCAATTCTTATCGCGTGAATAATGATAGGAGAAAGCAAAAAACCACAAGTAATAATGAAAGGAACCTCATTTCGATATTTGCGATTCTTCCAACACTTTTGGACGCGATGACCAACCGTAGAAATCAAGATACCGGAAATACGTTCTGAAAATGAGTTAATAATTTTTGAAACCAGACTCTTCAATTTTTATCGCGTAAATAATGAAAGGAGAAAGAAAAATAAATAAAAGTAGTAATTAAAGGAACCTCAGATCAATGATTTCGGTTTCAAGATTTCGGTTTCGGGAATCGATAACTCATTTTCAGAACGTATTTTCGGTATCTTGATTTCTACGGTCATAATTTTTGAAATCAGACTCTTAAATTTTTATCCCGTAAATAATGAAAGTAAAAGGAGAAAAAAATACAAGTAGTAATTAAAGGAACCTCAGATCAATGTTTGTGATTTTTTCGGTACTTTTGGACGCGATGACCAACCGTAGAAATCAAGATACCGAAAATACGTTCTGAAAATGAGTTATCGATTCCTGAAACCGAAATCTTTAATTTTTATCGCGTAAATAATGAAAGGAGAAAGAAAAAAAAGAAAAGTAGTAATTAAAGGAACCTCAGATCAATGTTTCTGATTTTTTCGGTTTTTTTGGACGCGATGACCAACCGTAGAAATCAAGATACCGGAAATACGTTCTGAAAATGACTCATCGATTCTTGGAACCGAAATCTTCAATTTTTATCGCGTAAATAATGAAAGTAGAAGGATAAAAAAATACAAATAGTAATTAAAGGAACCTTAGATCAATGTTCATAATTATTTCGGCACTTTTGGACGCGATGACTTACCGTGAAAATCAAGCTACCGAAAATACGTTACGAAAATCTACGTTCTCTTTTGTTCTTCGAACGATATCCCGCGAACCGACTTTAATGAACTCATGAAAATAATTTCAAAAGATGCAATTTTGAAGAAGCTTGAATTTCATTTTTTTTACATGATTCTACGATATGTTTCAAATTAGTTATCAATTTTTAAAATGGAACTCTGGAATCTCCATCGTATAAATCGACTGTCTATTGTCTCGCGCTTATCGAAGCTCCGCACGGTGCTCCCCAAGCAAGGAAAAGTGGACCCAAAATGGATCCAAAATCGGCTAACGCAGAAAGTTTCTATATTTTTTGTAGATTAAAAAAATGTCAAGCTGAAAATCCTAGCTGCTCGGTTTCGCAAGTTATGGCCGTTTTTGTATTCATACCGCGCACGTTCATCAAAAGCAGAGTAGAACACTTTACTACGCCCATGCAATCAACCTCTTGATCCCAATATGAAAACATTAAGTAGGCATTAACGATTTTTCATTGAAAGTCTCGTTTTTTTTTTTCGAAAATTGATTGATACGTTAATTTACGGGCATCTAAATAATGCCGCTTTTCCACTATTCCCGTTTTTGCAGCGTATCTTAATAACAGATTTCCTGATTGAAAATTTCTATAATTTTTAGCGTTCATGATATAATTTTTAAAGCAAGATTGTAGAAACCACTTTTAGCTTGACCCAGGATCAACGACGAGGACGTAGTGATTAACTGATTCCTTCTTTTTTTTTTTTTTTTAATTTTTTTTTTTTTCTAATTTTTTTTCTTCCTAACAGAAGCTTTTTTTATTTATATTTTTTTGTTGCATTATTTTTTTATTTTTATTTTTTTTCATTTTATTATAAAATTCAATAAAGATTAGGATGATTTATTTATATAATAATAAAAACAATTTTTAGTGCTGAAGAGTTTGAGTTAGTTAAAGATGTAGCGATGAAAATTCAACTACTGCTTTCAGTAGATTTGGTAGATAATAGGGGTGTGCGGGTAGACCTTTTTCTCGGGTCGGGTCGAGTCGGGTAATTTTTATTTTTGTCGGGTCGAGTACCCGAAATTTTCGGGTACTCGAATCGACCCGAATACTCGAATGATTTCGAGTACTCGAATGTTTTCGGGTACTCGAATGTTTTCGGGTACTCGAATGTTTTCGGGTACTCGAATGTTTTCGGGTACTCGAATGTTTTCGGGTAATCAAATGTTTCAGATTACTTGCATGTTTACCGGCAATTAGCTATAGGATACCCGCCGGGTTTTAGAAAAATGTCTCCATGCATCCATGTCGTTAGGTAATTCAAATTTATTTGAGTATTGGCTATGACTTCCAATTTCAATTTCTATATTATTTATTAATTTAGGCAGTACGGTTAGTAGCTAACAATAAGGACTAAGATGCGGAATGTATTCAAAAAATAAAAATGTAATAATCTGTTCATGAATTTATTAAACTATATGACAAGTAGTCATATAATTTAATAAATTCATGGACAGATCAATGCATTTTTCAAATACATCCCGCATCTTAGTCCTTATTGTTAGCTACTAACCGTACTGCCTAAATTAATAAATAATATAGAAATTGAAATTGGAAGTCATAGCCAATACTCAAATAAATTTGAATTACCTAACGACATGGATGCATGGAGACATTTTTCTAAAACCCGGCGGGTATCCTATAGCTAATTGCCGGTAAACATGCAAGTAATCTGAAACATTTGATTACCCGAAAACATTCGAGTACCCGAAAACATTCGAGTACCCGAAAACATTCGAGTACCCGAAAACATTCGAGTACTCGAAATCATTCGAGTATTCGGGTCGATTCGAGTACCCGAAAATTTCGGGTACTCGACCCGACAAAAATAAAAATTACCCGACTCGACCCGACCCGAGAAAAAGGTCTACCCGCACACCCCTATTATCTACCAAATCTACTGAAAGCAGTAGTTGAATTTTCATCGCTACATCTTTAACTAACTCAAACTCTTCAGCACTAAAAATTGTTTTTATTATTATATAAATAAATCATCCTAATCTTTATTGAATTTTATAATAAAATGAAAAAAAATAAAAATAAAAAAATAATGCAACAAAAAAATATAAATAAAAAAAGCTTCTGTTAGGAAGAAAAAAAATTAGAAAAAAAAAAAAAATTAAAAAAAAAAAAAAAAGAAGGAATCAGTTAATCACTACGTCCTCGTCGTTGATCCTGGGTCAAGCTAAAAGTGGTTTCTACAATCTTGCTTTAAAAATTATATCATGAACGCTAAAAATTATAGAAATTTTCAATCAGGAAATCTGTTATTAAGATACGCTGCAAAAACGGGAATAGTGGAAAAGCGGCATTATTTAGATGCCCGTAAATTAACGTATCAATCAATTTTCGAAAAAAAAAAACGAGACTTTCAATGAAAAATCGTTAATGCCTACTTAATGTTTTCATATTGGGATCAAGAGGTTGATTGCATGGGCGTAGTAAAGTGTTCTACTCTGCTTTTGATGAACGTGCGCGGTATGAATACAAAAACGGCCATAACTTGCGAAACCGAGCAGCTAGGATTTTCAGCTTGACATTTTTTTAATCTACAAAAAATATAGAAACTTTCTGCGTTAGCCGATTTTGGATCCATTTTGGGTCCACTTTTCCTTGCTTGGGGAGCACCGTGAAGGAGAAGGCTTGAGGGTGAATAAGCCCTAAGAGGTAGCTGCTGGGCAGCTGATTGGGCTGTCTGAGACAGCCCGGTGTAACGTAGGAGGGTCGCAACTGTGCAAAAGCGGTGCGGTTGCTTGCGGCCGTCAGCACGCCAATTTCAGTTGTCCTTCAGGGAGTGTCGTCCTTGCGTATCCGAAATGGAGACACCAGTGCCTCACTTGCAAGAGTGTTAACTGGAAGTTGCCCTGCTATTCGAAATAGCAGGGTGACGAGCTCTATTAAATCCAGAGCCTAAACAGGTACTATGAGGGACCGGAGTTAGCCCAGGAGGGGAATGTCCGTGCGGCTTCCTTCCGCTCCGGTCGTTGGGCATGGACTCGTAGGGGCAGTGGTTTCAAACACCCCAAGCGGGGGAGGTTAACGCCGGCGAGTGAGTTGCGCTTATTTCAACTCGGCGACCATCTGTGCAGAAGATGGTAGAGGTATGGATAGCCTCGATCCCGCCAGTGTGGGCACTGGGTCTTGCAGCCCAAATCCCGAACTGGTAGCCGCTGAACAGGTGGGCGAACGTCGAGGCATAAGCCAAAGTGGTCGCTCGCACTAGTGTGACGGACGGTATGGGTAGAGTGTTATTAATCCCTATGGTTTTATCACAAGCGAGAACCCATCAATTAATGGAATTAATCATCCCGTCACATCCACATAGTAAATAATTATAAAAAAGATCTATTCTAAAATAGATCGGTAAATGGGAATCGTTGCCGCCTAGTCCTATACAGGGCTCAATTGATTTATTTAAATTGTCATGAGGCTAGTTGGTATAGAAATAATAATAAAATAATTAAGGTAAAATAAAATAAATGAATAAAAGGGTGGTTCAAATAATCATGAGGATTGACTGGTAAAATCAATAATGTATTCTTGAACGGTTTTGAAAATAATAATATGGTTCAAGCGACGGACAACTGATCGTCGGTTGAACAGAATTATATAAAATAATGTAATCACAAAATAATAAAAATAATGTAATAATATAACGATATCCGACGTGGGGATCGTGAAGGCTTGTTACTATATAAAAATTATCAATGAAGGTAATGAAATAATAAGAGCCTCTTCACGATTCACACGATGATACGAGTAATAAAATAATAAAAAAAAAAAGGAAATATAACTAAGAATGTAAATAAGAAATAAGAACTCTCTCTCTCTCTCGGATTGTATCGGATATCTATTCTAATATCTATATAAAGATCTATAAGTAAAATTCCAGGATTGAAGCAAGATCTGTGAATGCGAGTTTAGTGCTTTAAAGTAGAACACCAGAATAAAGGTCTCTATTTGACATAAATGATTTCTCGTACTGGTATCAGGGTAGAACCCGAAATTCTATGAATTATACCAGGCGGTTTGTTAGGTTTACAATCATTCAGATCTTGGTTCAATCGCGAGAATAATAAACGAATTCCTCGATTAGGAAATATATGCTTAATATGTAAATTCTTCGGTTATAGTAATAAAGTAATAATATAATTCGAGATCGGTAGTTATTGGGCTTAATGTTATTGAGAATTTGATGAATAAAAGAAACGGACCCAGCAGGATTAGGGTGAAACCCGGAATTCTATGAATTATCCTATTTGGTTATTAATTTTATGACCATACCGATCTCGAGTTATTCAATTAAAGTATTATTTATAATTATATGAATAACAGTAAAAAAAAAGTATATATATATATATATTTGGATTGATGAATGAGTAGCAATGCAAGCTCGCCGGGTGGTCTCGTTATTAGGAAGGAATCACTCCGAAATACTATTAGTATTGGCCTATAACGATATTCCCGTGGTTGTACTACACATCCGAATGGAATTATATTCTATCATGCATAAGGCTAAAATTAAAGAATTCTGGAAAACAATATATCGATTTCCGAATATGGAAAGGTAAATTATAAAAGAGCGAATTTTGTGAGCGATTGTGGTTACTTAGCTTTGGATGAGATGGCGTAGCATGGGGCTAATTTTCGATCCTTAGGTATTTGCCTCCCTCACCTTAGGTACCTCGAAGCCTTCGATTTGCGTAGAATTTAGATAGCGGTTTAGAATGTATTAACTGATGATGAATTTAGATAGTTTGAACTGAAGTTAATGAGTGTCAATGTGAAATAATGATAAAAGCGAAATTGGTTTAATATGAAATCAAATCTATATTAATTTACAAATACTCAAAATGGGTATAAGGCGGAAAGTGAAGTTATAATTTTAATAATGAAAATATTTGATAGCTTGTGTCTCTGCACTGAATTTAAGAACTTAAACGGAACACTAAACTTTTAGATCTATCACGTTTAATTGAATTTGTTAACGGGTGCTAAGTCCTTTACACTACCACTTTTAATTATAAGAAGAAAAGATTGAGTATAACTCTTGGCTTAATTATTGCACACGGGTCCTTGCGACCACGCACTTCGCGACTTGACAGAAGAAAGACACTAATTCAAATTCAAAGGCGACGAGGTAGCAATGCATGTATTATTGCGCGCGTGGCTTAGCCAATTAGGGCCTTGCTTAGTGGCTAATTGTCGCCTGATTAGTTTGAGGGACTACTTGCAGTTAAGCGTAGGAGTGGGGCCCTGGTATCGTTCTGCGGTCCCATGCTATTCCATGCTTCACCTATAGTCTTTATTATTTAGCTTAGCTTTCCTATTTCCTGGGAATGTTAGAGAGAGTAGAGACTACACCTACGTACACTAGCTTAGTAGTGTGGAATTGAGGGGTCAGCAATACTGGGGTTCCAGTCTTGCTTCGCCGTCGTCTACTGCTACGCGACTTATAGACGTTTCAAGAAAGGAAGTATTGTATTACATTTTCGTTTTGCATTAAAAAGGAAATATTGTATTACCGATTTCCGAAGTAAAATGAGGAAATTATTGCGCGTTAAAAGAACGAATCTGATATTATTTATCCGACTTTATTGATGATGATTGAAGAATGAATCAATGAAAAGAAATTTTGAATTTAGAAGGTTTTCAATATTACGCACGTAACATCCTTCCCTTCTTGAAATTTATCAACGTCCTCGTTGATTAGCTTGCTATAGCTTCTAGTTTATATTATATTTAGGGTGACAAACATTTTTGTCTTAATAGTAATGGTTAGCCTAGTGCCTAAATAAGCGGTAATAAGCCCCAATAGATGAGTTCCATAACCATGCTGCCGGCTAGGATCCAGGATCCACGGGTACGTGGAACTCCGAATGGGTGCCTCAGTCAGGAAAAGTCCGAATTGCAGGGGGTGCAGTACCGAGCGTGTACCTCGTGGTGCTCCACGCACCGTGTTTCCCTTTTCCATGTCCATTGCTAGCACCGTTCTGAAAACTCACAATCTATCAATATATGGTCCGATCTATACTAAACTTAATTGGACTAAAGTCATATTGGTAATACCTAGGGTATTCCAGAAGGTTATTTCTATCTGTTAAATTTTATCATTGATAATATAGATTTATAACATGTGAAGATTCTATATTTGCAAGTTGTTATATTCAAGTATATTTATATATCCTGATATTTTAGGATAGGGTACCAGAGGTTCGAAATATATATATATTATTCAGGATACGGTCCGGCTAGGGTGACCTCGAAGTGTATTGCTACACTGCCGGCCGCGTTACCTGTATTTTAAAACAACAATGGAGTGGTCCTCTGGTAACTTATCCGTAGGTACCGATTCATCTTGTCCCGCCGGAATGATCGGGCTCCTGTATCTCCCAGATACAAGTTCAATACTGCTGAGTTTGCTCGTGCTCTGATGACCTCATAAGCACAATCGACTGCTGGTCGGCCTATGTTGTGACATCCTTCAGCGTTAATGATAACCATGGAGTTGACTCGTCTTATCAGCCCGCAGATATCCTCATCCGTGAATCCAGGATTATCTCGGCATTCCACATGCTTCAGGACCCTCATCGATTGTAGGAAATTTCCACCAACCGAAGAATGCATGTTGCAGACGTAAATATGAGTGCAGAGTCCCAATCCTCCTAGCGGATCTAAACAGAACTGTCTAGCGGCTTCCTTTGGGACAAAACGAGGTTAACAAAACAAGGTTACAAATATTGAGTTCGTTGATGTTAATATTGTCTTTGAAATTTGGAGGTTTAGGTTGGGTTGTTATTAAACTTATTTTAATTGTGGTTATTGTTAAGGTTGGTTGCAAGGAAGTTTAATTCGTTTGAGCCTCTTGGTTAGGCAGCACGCGAGGTTTGGTTCCTATTCTCCCGGAAGCTTCTGATTTGGCAGTTTCCTTTATTTCCGAGTATAAAGTCCCGTTATCTACATCTGGTGATTTTGCGTGGAATGATTTTTCCTCTTCGTCGTCATTGATCTTGCTTCTTTGTTTTTCTAGATTTGCTGCCTTGCGGTTGCATTTCTTACGAAGTTTCTTGCGACAGCAGATAACGATGATCACGATTACCGTACCAATCTCTAGCAGATAACTTCCGTAAGCCAGGTGCTCTTGGTGCTGTTGTCCTTGACGTCGGTTACCCAATTCCTCCAGCTGGTTTTCCACTTCGTATAAGGATTTTCCTAGATCTATGTCCTCCTTATGCTGCTTAGGCTCGTCCTTCAAATATTCCAAAAGGTGATAATGATTTATTATAGGTGAGATTTGGCTGAGATTCATGCGAAGTTCGGGTTGATAGAGATACTGTTGTTGTTGTGAGAAGATCTCAACTCCAGGCAAGGTTATATAGTGCGTCCTTCCCATACATTTTTCCTTCAGATAGAGTATACCCGATCCTGTGAGCGAGATCAGCTGATCCCTGGTGTTAGTACAGATGACTTGGATATCTTCGGGCTCCTCTAATGAATAGAGCCAAGCCCCTATCGAGTTTAAACGTGTCCAGAAGGGCTCATGTCCGTCCTTTATCCTTATGTCGCATTGTCGCAGTCTTTTCACGTCTGGCTTTATTAACAAGGATACCTCACAGGCTGTTGATGTTGCCGTTCCAAATAAGGCTAGCTGTAACGGGCACATATGACAATACCATGTTACTATACATTCTTTCAAGTAGTCTGCATCTGCAAGGAAATATGTATGGTGATCAGTGCTTAGCCCTATGTGGGATTTTTGTGGTATGATCTGAGCTGAAACCGTTATGTTGCCTGCTTTTTGTGGGATTGGCCATGTGTGCATTTGGTACAGGTGGTACGTCATTCTTTCTACTAGGGGAATTCGTAATATTATCATGACTTTTCCCCTATAATATCCTAATTCAGATATGGCCAATTTGGTAATTTCTTCACCGCGATACGAGTGGTGCGGAAGCGGTAGCTCATATTTGTTAACACTTTCATGAATTTCCCTAATTATAGATTTAAATTGTTTATCTGTAACCAGCAATCGATCCACCTTTCCTTCTCGAGCTTTCTGTATCACTTGTATGAACTGCTCGGCACTCTCTATATAGTGTTGAAGTGATTTATCCAATCTCCAGCTGTAGTCACGCAGCGCCATCCTGTAGTCGTTCCTTGTTTGACTGGTTCCCATCTCGTTAAGGGCTTTAATGATCTTGTTGATGTTGTTCTTGTTATTGATTATTTTCTCACGGTGATCCGCCATCTCATCATGTAAGTCATGTAGTTTACTCGTGACCAAATGAGTTTGATTTTTGAGGATTTTAGTTAATCTATTCTGGCCTTGGTACAGCTTATCTATTTCGGAGACAAAGTAGTCTCCATCCTCCTTCGTCAATGTTCCGAATAGAAACTTGCTTACTGTACCCATGAACTCGAATGGCGCTCCTCTTCGTACTATAGTGTGTGGCAGGTCATCTATGTCCGTTACTGCGATTCCTTCACTGAGTTCGTTTATCTCCGCCCTTAATTCCTCTGCGGCTCGAGAAGCCTCATCGATATATTCCTTTCGCAGCATACCGTCACGGGATGTTCCTTCCGGCTCGATAGTCCTGCATTCGTTGTACATCCGTGAGTATACTTCCAGTTCCTCCAGGGGTTGTCGCTTCATCCTTTCCACATCCAGGTGAAGTACCAGTCTCCATTCCGCTCGCTTGAAACGTATGTTATGTAATTTCTCAAAATATAATCCTGGGCTGGAATCGATTGGTGCCACCACGTAGTCCTTGTCTTCAGCGGTTGTCGAGATGATCTTCAGGAGGCAAACGATGATCCAGATGATCTTCATTGTGGTATTTATTATTTAACCGAAATTTAAATTTATTGATTTTCGAAATTACGAGCTTTATTTGATCGCAAAGTAAAATTTATTGACCCGTAAGATGAAACTTATTAAACCGTATTGTAAGTTAAGTCTTCTTCTGATATCGAGAATCTACTTGAGGTAGGACCGTCTACCATTAACCTCTGCCTTAGGATACCGTTGGCCTGTATGGTTAACTTCACGAAATCATAGAAAACTGTGCTATGATTATGAATTGCCCGATATTCTCATGCAGCGCGGCTGTATCCGATACTACGCCCAGAATAACCTGTGTTGAATAAATATAACGTCCATCATTAAATTTCCCACTCCGAATTATAAAATCAACAATGTCTTTTTGCCACTTGAGTTAACGAGTCATTGTGTTTAACTACGGTTCCCGATTCCGCGGGACGGATGTCAAGAAATGATTCAGAATGATGTATAACTTTGATAAAAAAAAAAAAAAAATAGTCTACATCTGGCATCTTCGTATGTGAGTTTAGCTTGGCATTAAGAATGAAGGAAATGAGTTTACCTCTAATTTGCCTACATTTGATCGGGTAGGGTGACCCCGAAGTATCTTCGATACTGTCGTTCAAATGTTAGGTTATAGTAGTGTAGTTGTTATTGTGTATAATCTAATACGCCAGTTCAACCTTGTCTACATGTTTCACAAATCGCTCACCACTCTCCTTCTGTAAAATAATGTTATTGTTTTCCAGAATTCCCACTATTTTATAAGGACCTTGGTATCTCCTATCAAACTTACCCTTCCGGACTTCCACTGCTACACGTGCCATATCTCCAATTTTTCCTGTAAATGGGCGGGCCTTTCGGTCGTAAAACTCTTTAGACTTTTGTTTGGATAGCTTTAGTTGTTGTGCAGCTATGTCCTGCATCTCGCCTAACCTTGTTATTAGATCACCCAGGTAGGAGTTGTACGTGGCTAGATTATCATCTGTCGGGAAGGAGCTAGGTGTTCGTGCTAATTTTCCAAATACCAATTCATGTGGTGTGAAATTTGTGCCTTCGTGAACTGAAGTATTATACGAGAACATTGCAAAGGGCACTATCTCGTCCCAATCATCGAACTCTTCCATGTAATGCTTTATATAATCGGCTAGCACCATATGGCTTCTTTCTAGAGGTCCGTTCGATTGTGGTCTATAGCTCGAGGTGGTAATGTGTTTAGTTTTGAATATTTTCCCTAATTCCGCGAATAAGTTATTAACGAAACTAGTTCCTCTATCAGTGAGGATTACGCGTGGTGCGCCAAATTTCAATATAAAGTTCGTTACTAACGCGTGAGCTATAGTTTCTGCTTTGATATTCGGGACTGGTACCGCTATGCAGTATTTCGTCAAATTATCCTGAATAGTTAATATGTGTTTGTTGTTTCTAGGGGTAGTTGGTAAAGGACCTACTGTATCTAGAGCGATTTTTTCGAACGGTTCGGTTGCAGTATCCGTGATTAGCATCGGCTCTCTAGTTTTAACGCGGACTAGCTTATGTTCTTGGCAGCTTTTACACTTTCGTATAAAATCCTTAATGTCGTCGCGCATTTTTGGCCAATAAAATCTTTCTCTAACTCTACGATACGTCTTTGTTACGCCTTTATGTCCTCCTACTAAACTACCATGCATCTCGGAAATAATGTCATCGCGAA
This sequence comes from Tenthredo mesomela, assembly GCA_943736025.1. NCBI lineage: Eukaryota > Metazoa > Arthropoda > Insecta > Hymenoptera > Tenthredinidae > Tenthredo > Tenthredo mesomela. Next base: position 20,611,705 of record OX031015.1, read on the forward strand.
TTTCCAGCGGCGGAACTTCTGTTATTCCCGTACAAATAGTTATATTAGTATTGCTATCGTCAAAAGCTTCTTTTAGTAATTCGGGCCAGGTTTGAGGAGATAGTTCATCCGTGAAATCTCCTTTCTTTGAGATTCTAAATTGTGATATTTGTAATTTTGCCAGAATGATTTTGAGATTTTCTAGACCGAGTTTTAAGTTTTCTATAGAAATTTTGTCAAAGTACTTATCTTTGACGACTACACTGAAAATTTTGTTTCTACCGCGGTTTGTAACTATTATCTGTCCGATTTTTGGTTTTGCTTTTATTTGCTCATCTACGTTTATTATCTCTAAATCCGATAATAATCTGCTGATGGGTGTTGCTAATTCTGCGTCAATTGAAGTGAAGTGAACATAGTTATCTTTAAGATAGGTCAAATTTTCTCTAGTTGTTGTTACATTTTCTTGATAGATAACTTTCTGTCTAGGTAAATTTAAAGGCGAGGTCGCTTCTACATCAGGAAGTATGCCCTCAGTAATCTGTATACCGGTAGGTATAGTTGGTAATGTGAGACTCGGCTCTAAACGTCTCGGCAGTTTACTAGCCTTAGATCTACCTACAGTATTCTCTGTTCCCGGGTATGGAGTCGAAAGCGCTATAGGCCGTGGGGCTAATATAGGTGTCGGGAGCTCTACTCTCTCTCGGACCGGCTGACTGATAACCGATGTGTCTCGCATTACGCCAGCTGTAGTCGAGATATAGGGTGTCCCCGAAGTATTTTTAATACTGTCTCGACTAACGGCCTTGTCAGTTTCTGCTCTTTTAGTTTCATACCTCCCTAATAACCTTTCTATTCTAGAATTCAATTCCTCATCTTCTGTCTCATCATTGTATGGGTCTCTTTTGGCAATTTCTTCGCGTACCGGTTCGTCAACTAGTCTATCCGCGGAAATCGCTCTAGGTAGAACTACTATCTCCGAATCGTCTGGTTCTTCCTCGGCTACACTTCTCTCGTGTAATGTCCTATCAAATTTACCAATTGATTCTCGCAATTCCTTGAGATCTATAGGTGGTTTGAATACCAAATTACTAAATTCTTCCTGATATTTTTCTTTATTAGGGGGTGATTGATCTAAAACTGTGGGTGCTTCGAAGGTGAATACGTCATCGTCTGCGTCGTCGTCGGTGCTTTGTACCGGTGGTGCTACCCCTATTGTTAGTGTGTCTAAATTAAACTCGATTTCCTTATCTGTATCTAAATTAGTCTGTTCGTCCGTCGGTACGTCAGTCTGGTCGTCTGGCTCGATTTGTGGTGTTGGTTGCGTATCAAACCCCAAACTGGGTAAGACACTTTTTCGTTTTCTGAATCCAGGTGGCTCGGAAGATTCGTCATCCGAAGAATCTTCAAAAGTCTTTTCTACGATTGGTTCTAAAATTGTTGATGGTTTTACTACAGGCGGTACAACGACATTTGATTTTGCTTTAGATCACGTTCTCATTGATATGGTACTTGTATTCAACGCAGCGGTGTCCGGTTTTGCATTAGAGCGTGTTCTCTTTGCTATTGCACTTGCATTTGACGCGGGAACTGTACTCAATCTCGGTCTAGTCTTGGTTTCGCCTGGCTTAGGTTGATCTACTGAGACTGATCTACTCACAACCTTACCTTTAGGTGGTGGGGGTATTTTTGAAGGCTTAGTCGTTTTACTTCCTTGCCTGGTTATTGGATATAGATTTTCCATAATCTTTAAAACCTTTATATCGTTGCCTGCATCTGTTCTAGTCCTAATATTTGTACAGACATAAAATTTTATCCCCGTTTCTTTAAAAAGGTAACGGAGCATTGTTCGTACTTTCCCCCAGGGTAGTCGATCTAAACCACAACCAATTATCGGAATTCGAACTGATTTGACCGAATCTTTTATCAAAGTGTCCCTAAGATTTACTAAACTCAAATACATGTCTTCACATGTCGGTTTATCCCAAAAGTTCTGTTTGGTCATGATATAATAAATGTTCTGATCTTTGAAGGTTAGTTTACCAATTGAATGTAATTTTGCCTGCTTCTCCAGTTCTTTCGGTACTCCGTATCTTTTCTTGAATTCTTCCGCTATTCCTGAACTCATCTCTAGATCTACTGAGACCGCATGTGCATAGTTGTCTATTTTCTCGAAAAGTTCTTCATGTACTTCCTTAACGTCAGGATTCTCTACAGTAATTGACTTGGTTAATTTTACAAAATCTGAATACTTTAATACCTCGGTTTCCTCTAACTCGACGCTACCTTGTTCTGAACTATCTGAGCTCGAGTCATCTGAGTCACTTGACTGATCGCTAGTTATCGGATTCCTAGATAATGCATCTGCGTTGGTGTTTAATTTACCTGGCTTGTGTACGAACGTATATTCATAGTTTTGCAATTTTAACCTCCACCTCACTAGGCGTTGTCCTGGATCTTTGATAGAGTTGATCCAGCGCAATGGCTCATGGTCGCTAACTGAGGTGAATTTACGCCCGAATAAGTACGGTCGAAAATGCAAAACCGCACACAAGACTGCTAAGCATTCTTTTTCTGTCGTAAAATAATTTTGTTCCGCGCTTATCAATGCTCGGGATAAATAGGCTACAGGCATGTCGTGACCGTCCACCTCCTGACTCAGGACCGCACCTATCGCGTAGTCTGATGCGTCTGTAGTTAGGGTGAAAGGTTTGTTAAAATCTGGGTATTGCAATATAGGTTTTCGGCATAGGGCCTTTCGTAAAATTTTGAAGCTATCACGTTGTTCTTTTTTCCAAACAAAAGGGGTGTTTTTCTTTAATAGATCGGTTAAGGGTTTAGCTTTAGCGGCAAAATTTTTGATGAATCTACGATAGTATCCGACTAATCCTAAAAATTGTCTAATATTCTTTTGAGTTTTTGGTCTTGGAAATTTCCTTACCGCTACAACCTTTTTGGGATCTGGTTTTACTCCCGTTCTACTGATTACATGACCCAAATAGGCTACTTCTGTTTTTAAGAACTCACATTTGTCAGGTTGTAGAGTTAAATTTGCATCAGATAATTTTTTGAATAATCTACGAATTTTCCTTTCGTGTTCTTCTAGATCTTTAGCGAATACTACTATATCATCTAGGTATACAAATACTTCAGATCCCTGCAAGCCTCGCAAGACTTGGTCCATGAGTCGCTGGAAGGTGGCCGGTGCGTTTTTTAATCCTTCTGGCATTCTTAAACATTCATAATGCCCGTTCGGGGTTGTAAACGCAGTTTTCGCGCGGTCTTGTGGGTCCATTTCTATTTGTTGAAACCCACTAGCAAGATCAAAAGTCGAAAAATACACCGCTCCTCCTAGGTGATCCAATGTATCGGTTATGTTAGGCAATGGATATGCGTCGCCTATTGTCTTATCATTTAAAGCTCGAAAATCCATAACTATTCTCCACCTCGGATTTCCCTTAAAGTCAGGTTTCTTGGGGACTATCCAGAGTGGCGAATTATACGGTGAACTTGATGGAGTTATCATTCCGTTTTCTAATTTAGTTTTCATCTGTTTTTCAATTTCTTCTTTATGAACCGGCGGGAAGCGATATTGACGTGTGTTAATCGGGATATCATCTACTGTTGGAATTCGATGTTTGACTGCAGATGTTGCTTTTAATTTATTACCCGGTAGATGGAAAATATCAGGGTATTCCTCGATTAAATCTAACACGTGAATTCGCTCCTCGGCGTTCAAATGATCTAATCGTAATTTTGATTCTATTTCGGCAATCCTATCCGTGGACGTAAATTCTTGTTCCGAAAAATCTGAACTTGAATCATACCCTATTTCTTCAGGAAAATTATGATATTCAAATGGAGTAACTTCCTGCGGAGGGATCTCTACCTTGATATCCTTCTCTAGCGTATTAATGGCCATTACACGGCAGACGCCATTGCTTACGGTGACGGCAGCCTCGCCTATGTATAACCCTTCCGCGATCGGGATTCTCGGTAGATACCCCTCCTTCAGGTCACGATCAACTACTTCCACGGGTATTATTTGCCTACTGCGTGCCTTAATGGTCCAGACACGTTTATAAGGTATTTTAGTTTCTGAATCAGAATTTTCTTCGTTAATGAATCTAAAAGGCCGGATCGGTTCTGTTTTTGTAACGAGTGTGTTATGTGAAAATGATATCTCTGCCTTTTCGCGCCTTAAATAATCCTTTCCTAGGATACCGTCGCATTTTAAAGGAAAATCTGATCTTACTACGTGTAATTTAGTGAGTTGATTCTGCAATGTTATTTCAGCTGTACCGAAGGTTTCAATTTTATCTGTAGTTATACCGGTAATTATCGCGGACTCATCGAGTGCAATCAACACATCTGGATGTAAAACGTTCGCTTTTATTAGACTTATGTCTGCTCCGGTATCGACTAAAAATATTCCTGATCCGGTTTTCAACTCTGGTGCCTTAATCTGTATTAACGGCGATTCTCTATTTCCCCCGCACGTGAAAACCCGCGACCCGGATCCTCGAATCGGACGCTCCGACGCTCGCGGCTCGCATGCCCCGTCGTCGCGTCGGAGCGACGGGACGCGTTCGCGTTTAAAGACTCCGTCGGTCTGGTTTTACTGTTATCCTGTGGGGATGGGGATCGAGATCTTGCCGTCGATCTTTGATCTGATTCTACTTGGTTAAATTGAATAGGGAGAGGCGAATTTGATCTAAAAGAATTGTTTGATGACCTATTCATTGGTGATGGTGACCGTTGTCTATCATCACGCGGTCTATGATTTCCGGTATCCATTGATTGTGGAGGGTATCCAAAGGGTGGATAATAGGGATAACCCATCGGTGGATACATGTATGGGAATGGTGGATAATAAGGATACGGATTCCTACTCTGATGTTGCATAAATCTATCATCTTGTCGGTGACTAATTGAAGGGGAGAAATCTCGCCATGAGATGTCCCGTTGTTGTCATCCTCGGTGTTCTGGGGTGGGTGAGTTGTGTAAAATACCTGTCCCTTGACCCTCTGTAGTAGGCGGCGGACTCTTATCTTTACTTGCATTACCCTCCCTATGCTCGTTTACAACGAAGGTTGAGTGCCTTCGCTCCTGAGCAGTGCAGAAATCAAATACGTTGCCCGAATCAGGTGGCGGTGTTCTGTGTCTATCATCGCGTGTACCGGAGAACCTTACCAACTCACCCGATGGTATGATTCCGCTTTTCATACGCGTTTCTATCTTAACCGCACTCTCATGAGCCGCCTCCAGATCCTTTGGATCCCGTGCATCTACCGCTCTTGACAATTCATCTGGTAGACCCCGTATAAATGCATCTAACGCGCACTCTTGTACCGGTTTCATCATTTCTTCCGCGGTTGCACCGTATTTATCTTTTAGACAAACCTTAGCCCCGCTGATTAAAATGTTTAATCGATCGTAAAACCCGCTTACTGTTTCTTGCCTTTTCATCCGAATATTTTCTATCTCGTGGTGATAATACGGATAATTTTTTCCCGGAGCAAACCTACTCTTTAGATGTTTGGTAAGCTCATCTACAGTTTTAAAACTTTTTCCGTAAGTGCTATCGCGTGCTGGACCCTGTAATTTCCCGAGGACCGCTTTTACGTAGGGTCCTTCCGAACCTGGTGATACATAGACGGATCCATTATGGACGTCTTGAAGAAAATCTTTTAAGGGGATGTTTTTCCCATCGAAATAGGGAACACTCAAGGTGCTGTGTTGCAGCGCGAGGCACTCGGCCATCGATGCGAGCATCGTTTCGCTGGCGGTCATGTTAACGGTGTCATCATTACCAGGCATTTTGTATGGAAATGTATATATGAACGTTAATGGAGTCGATTACTTTAATTGGAAATTCCGAATTCCTCCGAATGGGATTACGCTCGTAAAAATTATCAGACAATCAAAAATCCGGTGACTATGTATTATTAGGTTAGGGCTTTTTCCTATTTTTTTTTTTTTTTCCTATAGAGGAAATTTAGAAGGACTGGTTTTACCAGTCGACAGGTTATCGTGGAAAATGTCAATATGTCAATATAGTACTTATATAATATATTATTCCATAGCGGGAAATTCCATATCCCGCTGAGGAAGTTTCCAGAGAGAAAGAGAGCTATGATTTCATTTGTTTGCGGAAATGAGAATTTGAAATTTTTTTTTTTTTTTTTTTAACAAATCTATTGTTTAACGGCAATAGATCCCACCGCTGCCACCAATTCGTATGTGACGGACGGTATGGGTAGAGTGTTATTAATCCCTATGGTTTTATCACAAGCGAGAACCCATCAATTAATGGAATTAATCATCCCGTCACATCCACATAGTAAATAATTATAAAATAGATCTATTCTAAAATAGATCGGTAAATGGGAATCGTTGCCGCCTAGTCCTATACAGGGCTCAATTGATTTATTTAAATTGTCATGAGGCTAGTTGGTATAGAAATAATAATAAAATAATTAAGGTAAAATAAAATAAATGAATAAAAGGGTGGTTCAAATAATCATGAGGATTGACTGGTAAAATCAATAATGTATTCTTGAACGGTTTTGAAAATAATAATATGGTTCAAGCGACGGACAACTGATCGTCGGTTGAACAGAATTATATAAAATAATGTAATCACAAAATAATAAAAATAATGTAATAATATAACGATATCCGACGTGGGGATCGTGAAGGCTTGTTACTATATAAAAATTATCAATGAAGGTAATGAAATAATAAGAGCCTCTTCACGATTCACACGATGATACGAGTAATAAAATAATAAAAAAAAAAAGGAAATATAACTAAGAATGTAAATAAGAAATAAGAACTCTCTCTCTCTCTCGGATTGTATCGGATATCTATTCTAATATCTATATAAAGATCTATAAGTAAAATTCCAGGATTGAAGCAAGATCTGTGAATGCGAGTTTAGTGCTTTAAAGTAGAACACCAGAATAAAGGTCTCTATTTGACATAAATGATTTCTCGTACTGGTATCAGGGTAGAACCCGAAATTCTATGAATTATACCAGGCGGTTTGTTAGGTTTACAATCATTCAGATCTTGGTTCAATCGCGAGAATAATAAACGAATTCCTCGATTAGGAAATATATGCTTAATATGTAAATTCTTCGGTTATAGTAATAAAGTAATAATATAATTCGAGATCGGTAGTTATTGGGCTTAATGTTATTGAGAATTTGATGAATAAAAGAAACGGACCCAGCAGGATTAGGGTGAAACCCGGAATTCTATGAATTATCCTATTTGGTTATTAATTTTATGACCATACCGATCTCGAGTTATTCAATTAAAGTATTATTTATAATTATATGAATAACAGTAAAAAAAAAGTATATATATATATATATTTGGATTGATGAATGAGTAGCAATGCAAGCTCGCCGGGTGGTCTCGTTATTAGGAAGGAATCACTCCGAAATACTATTAGTATTGGCCTATAACGATATTCCCGTGGTTGTACTACACATCCGAATGGAATTATATTCTATCATGCATAAGGCTAAAATTAAAGAATTCTGGAAAACAATATATCGATTTCCGAATATGGAAAGGTAAATTATAAAAGAGCGAATTTTGTGAGCGATTGTGGTTACTTAGCTTTGGATGAGATGGCGTAGCATGGGGCTAATTTTCGATCCTTAGGTATTTGCCTCCCTCACCTTAGGTACCTCGAAGCCTTCGATTTGCGTAGAATTTAGATAGCGGTTTAGAATGTATTAACTGATGATGAATTTAGATAGTTTGAACTGAAGTTAATGAGTGTCAATGTGAAATAATGATAAAAGCGAAATTGGTTTAATATGAAATCAAATCTATATTAATTTACAAATACTCAAAATGGGTATAAGGCGGAAAGTGAAGTTATAATTTTAATAATGAAAATATTTGATAGCTTGTGTCTCTGCACTGAATTTAAGAACTTAAACGGAACACTAAACTTTTAGATCTATCACGTTTAATTGAATTTGTTAACGGGTGCTAAGTCCTTTACACTACCACTTTTAATTATAAGAAGAAAAGATTGAGTATAACTCTTGGCTTAATTATTGCACACGGGTCCTTGCGACCACGCGCTTCGCGACTTGACAGAAGAAAGACACTAATTCAAATTCAAAGGCGACGAGGTAGCAATGCATGTATTATTGCGCGCGTGGCTTAGCCAATTAGGGCCTTGCTTAGTGGCTAATTGTCGCCTGATTAGTTTGAGGGACTACTTGCAGTTAAGCGTAGGAGTGGGGCCCTGGTATCGTTCTGCGGTCCCATGCTATTCCATGCTTCACCTATAGTCTTTATTATTTAGCTTAGCTTTCCTATTTCCTGGGAATGTTAGAGAGAGTAGAGACTACACCTACGTACACTAGCTTAGTAGTGTGGAATTGAGGGGTCAGCAATACTGGGGTTCCAGTCTTGCTTCGCCGTCGTCTACTGCTACGCGACTTATAGACGTTTCAAGAAAGGAAGTATTGTATTACATTTTCGTTTTGCATTAAAAAGGAAATATTGTATTACCGATTTCCGAAGTAAAATGAGGAAATTATTGCGCGTTAAAAGAACGAATCTGATATTATTTATCCGACTTTATTGATGATGATTGAAGAATGAATCAATGAAAAGAAATTTTGAATTTAGAAGGTTTTCAATATTACGCACGTAACACTAGTAAGCGGTGCGCTGACCGGGCGTATCCCGGAGTCCCAAGCTGAAGGCAGCCGTGCAGTGGAGGCAAACGCCGGGACAGCACGTTAAACAAGAGATAATTTGAATTTGTCCCTATCTACTATCTAGCGAAACCACTGCCAAGGGAACGGGCTTGGAAAAATTAGCGGGGAAAGAAGACCCTGTTGAACTTGACTATAGTCTGGCACTGTAAGGAGACATGAGAGGTGTAGCATAAGTGGGAGATGGTAACATCGCCGGTGAAATACCACTACTTTCATCATTTCTTTACTTACTCGGTTAGGCGGAGCGCGTGCGTCGAGGACATTCGTCCCGGCTGTCACGGTGTTCTAGAGCCAAGCGTGTAAGAGTGGCGTGAGGCTTCGGCCGATCGCCGATCATACTCCCGCGTGATCCGATTCGAGGACACTGCCAGGCGGGGAGTTTGACTGGGGCGGTACATCTGTCAAAGAATAACGCAGGTGTCCTAAGGCCAGCTCAGCGAGGACAGAAACCTCGCGTATAGCAAAAGGGCAAAAGCTGGCTTGATCTCGATGTTCAGTACGCATAGAGACTGCGAAAGCACGGCCTATCGATCCTTTTGGCTTGAAGAGTTTTCAGCAAGAGGTGTCAGAAAAGTTGCCACAGGGATAACTGGCTTGTGGCAGCCAAGCGTTCATAGCGACGTTGCTTTTTGATCCTTCGATATCGGCTCTTCCTATCATTGCGAAGCAGAATTCGCCAAGCGTTGGATTGTTCACCCACCAATAGGGAACGTGAGCTGGGTTTAGACCGTCGTGAGACAGGTTAGTTTTACCCTACTGATGACTCGTCGTTGCGATAGTAATCCTGCTCTGTACGAGAGGAACCGCAGGTTCGGACATTTGGTTCACGCACTCGGTCGAGCGGCCGGTGGTGCGAAGCTACCATCCGTGGGATTATGCCTGAACGCCTCTAAGGCCGTATCCTCTCTAGTCAAAGGGGGCAACGATATTTCTAGGAGTCTCGTGGGTCGAAAGGCTCAAAACAATGTGACTTTACTAGGTGGTCGGTCCACGGGCCGGTCATCGCACGAGCCCTGTTTGCCGCGCGGGGCCTTCGGCCGACGTCGGAATCTCCCCGCTCGTTGGCCTGGCCTCAAGCGGTCGATCATGGGTCATCCAGTTCGATGTCGAGACTCGGAATCGTCTGTAGACGACTTAGGTACCTGGCGGGGTGTTGTACTCGGTAGAGCAGTTACCACGCTGCGATCTGTTGAGACTCAGCCCTTGGCTTGGGGATTCGTCTTGTCGGTTAGACGAGACCCCAACGGGTGTTGGTGAAAAGGTTGTTGTTTTTTTTTTTTTTTTTTTTTTAATTTTTCTATTTCATACCTTTTCACCTCGCCCGCACTATTGTCGTGTGTACGAGCGTAGTCCACCGGTTTGATTGACCGGTACGGACACGCTCGTATATTCGCGTGTATGCGATACGAGGCATGCGCGTCGACGGGACTTGGAGAAGAAATTTCTCTCCTCTCGGTCGTACGGGTATGCGCGTGGACAGGACTTTGAAATTTTTTCGAAATTCTCTACAATATTCACGAAACATCGTACAAGCTCTGCCGCGCGATGCGTGCGTACCGGTCAGCACGTACGTAGAGTCGGTCGACGGCTCGGGTGAATATGTTAAAGTTCCCGGAGCCATATGAATTTGACCCATCTCCGTGCGGCTTTTGTCCCATAAGAGCCTGTGTTAAACACCGGTCGGCTCCGACGTCCGAGCCGGAGCCTTCCTTCTCTTATGGAGCTCTACGGTCCGAACAGTCTTTACGGTACCTAACAGCCGAGAATTGTATTCCTTTCGATTCCGGCGTACTATGATGCGCGTCTAAGAGACCTTGGAACATTATTCCAGTCCGAGACGTAGCTCGCTGTCCGTTCGAGCCGGAACGGCTCCGACGTCCGAGCCCTGCCTCGCGCAGCGGCCGGCAACCCGACAAAAGGGACTTTGAAAATTTTTCGAAATTTTTCAAAAAATTCACGAATATTGATATAATAATATTCAAAGGACTTGCCGTACGACGCGTACGTACCGGCCAGCACGTGCGGAGAGACGGTCGACGGCTCGCTCGAATATGACTAAGTTCTCGGAGCCGTATCAATTTGACCCCTCTCCGTGCAGCTTTTGTCCCATAAGAGCCTGTGTTAAACACCGGTCGGCTCCGACGTCAGAGCCTCAGCTACTCTAGCGACGGCTTAGTGTGGTGTATGTGTGAGTCCTCCCCCTCCTGCCGTCTCGTACCGACTGTTAGCCGTACTCTACTACTAGCCTAGCATAGAGCTCCGGATCAGCTGTAAATTCTACCGTCCTGTAAATCTACGTGTCGCAGGCTCGATCCTGCCACGTACCTCCGGAGCTCACCTGTCACTTTTTCTTTTCTATTTCTTTATTTTACGTTCATTGGTTTCGAATTATTCTATTTTGTTTATTACTTTCACTTTTTCTTTATTTCCTCAATAATATATTATAATTACCGTTGCGTTCATTGTGAGTGCATTTATTCTGCGCTAATTTATGATTAAGTATACGATCGTGTATATAGTCCCGCTAACTGATATTATACTGATTTTCTTTTGCATTTAGAGGTTCCTTTTATTTTTTTTGTGTGTCCTACCTTCTGTACCGTATTTTTTACCGAGCTACAATAAACGGCAAATATCTTTCATTCACCTTATATAGTTTCGCAGTGTTTATTTCGACGCCCCCACGTTCCCCTCTACCGCGGCCTAGCCAACCACTGTCTTTCGTTTCTTTCAGCTACGTTATCTCGACACATCTTAGTGCCTGGCGCCCAACCCTTCTGCGTTTCTAGGTTCAGTTCGTGACGTTGGGACGCTTTGTACGGGATTAGTTGTTCTAATAGTTTTCCGCCTCTAGAAAACTGCTCGTTACAAATTGGCGCCCAACGTGGGGCCCTGAGATAACACACTTGGAGGATTTTTCGTTGCATAGCTCGTTCTTTTCGTTTCGTATTGCTGTAGTTTGAATAACTGCACTACAGAGCATTTGTGCTGAGCTAGAGCGACGTTGAGAACCCCTGCATAACGCGATCGCCTTCGACGCACGGAGCGTCGCTGTTATTGTTTACCTGGTCGCGCTGCGTTCGAAGCTCAGGCTCAAAGTCTATTTCGAATTCGCAACGACTCATTACCGTACCTGTGCCGTATCGTTGTGTGAGTGCGAGAGTGTGTGAGTTGTGTAGTTGACAGTTGTCTATACTCGCCATGGCTCTAGCGACGAGAACATATGATCTCGCCTAGTTCCTAGGCTTGAGTATAGATCAGCTGATTGCGCAGCTTAGCTACTCTTCGTCTGAGGTAGTCGACGACGTACTCTCTTCCTTGCAATTGAGTACCCAGGGTGACTTGCCTACGCGTTGCATGCGTCTGGTGCATTATCATATGCACTGCCGCGGCAATGTCATCCCCTGGAGAACGGAAGATGAGCAGTGGATCGTTCCCCCCGCACAGTCGCGAGTGGAACAGGATGTTTCGTTAGATTTGAGCGTGCGTGCAAATTCTGATGACAAACCGCCGATCTGCGAGCGAGAACACCCGGTAGACGCCGATTGCGAAGACTTCCTGACGACTGAAACCGTAGAGCTCGAGATCTCAGTATCTTCGAGGGTAGCTCTGTCGTTCGGGAGTCCTAGCATCGCGGTGCAACCGGTAGTGTCTTGCCTACCGTCGACAGCACCTACCACCACGAGACCGATCACCGTGATCGCGTCGATCCGCTGCTCTTATGCTCCTGTTCCGAGCATGGCAGTACCGCAAACCGTCCGGTGCGCTGGAACGCCCTATGACTCGCTGCCGTATCGAAATCCGTCTTTGCCGTACGTTTCCCGTTTAGCGTTAGATTTCCCGACTCAAATGCGAGTTTCTGAAGCTGACGGTCAAATTAGATCCTCTACTCCATCTGAGATACCGCTGGACCCGGAGTCTGATGAATTGCCTTCGTGCGTTACCGGTGAACTGGCACCGCGCAACACGGCTGAGATGCATCTCAAATGCAGCAAGCTTTGCGCGGAAAGCCAAGCTACACCAGCCGAGGCACAGGCTACCGATACTACTCACGTAGACGTGGTCCCGGGGGTCGTGATCCGTCCAAAAGCTCAGGATAACCCTCCAAGAAGGGAACTGGGATCCGCTAAACCTGCCATACCGAATATCTTACCTTTTGTGATGTCAAAGCGTAGCAAACAGTCCCTAAAACGCAATTTCGTAGACGACGATCGCCCGAAAGTGCTGGGAGAGGCTCTACACCGTAGTTACCTCCGGAATCTGGGTGTGGGTCCGGTTCCGTTAGGCGGAAGATCCGCAGAGAGTTACCGGTGGAGGTGTGAGTCTTCTGATTCCACTGAGCTCGCTTTTTCGACCTTGGTTCCGCGTCACCTGCGATATCTAGTTCGCTCGCGTCCTGCCGTCTGTTCGGCTCATGTCATGAAGATGTTGCCTAGGAGGTCGCTAGTCAGCTGCTGGAATTGTAGAGAACCAGGTCATACCTATTCGGAGTGTGCCGTCCCGCGGAAACGCTTCTGTTTTCGCTGTAGAAACCCCGGTGTGACGATTTCGAACTGTGAAAACTGTTCGAAGTCTCCGCCAGGAAGCGCGATCGAGAAGCAGCGGTTGCTAGTCCATCTTGCTTCTCTCGTGAATACCTTACGTCGAGAATCGGTTAGCGCGCGTCGCTATAGATTCCCCGCACGGCGAAGTAGGTCGAGATTAACTCCTTACCCCGCTTAGCGGCAGATTCGTGTGATTCGGATGGTTTTTTTTTTTATGCCTCCCTGCATTTTTTTCCGCCGAATCCGATCTGTTACCAAAAAACTCCGTTTTAGTGTGAATATCTTGCCGTCTCGTACCGTCTGATGCTACCTGAGTTCGTTTATTCCTCAACTTTCCGCCGAAAAGGCGTTGAGTCTGGTCGGTCGGAAATATTTCCGCACCGTAATTACCAGCTCCGTTAGAGTCGCGTCTTAGACGGAAAAGTCGTTGTTTGCGAAGCTTTGTGCAGTCTTTCTTCTGAGACACTCGGTAGCGATTCGTTTTCTTGCCATACCGCCCCAGCAGCGCGTGAAGAATATAGCCCGATAACCCGTCCCTTAGCGTTCAAGCCGTTGGTATTTTAGAAAAATCGCGCATAGGATGGTGTAGTCGACGGTCTGCGGAAGCTTTGCGGCGCTCCTTCTGAGCCCCGCACGTTCTGTTTGTGAGGGGGGTGTTGTAACGTGGCAGATTTTATATTAAATATTTTTATTTATTATCTGCCACTGACCGCGCCTCCACCCGCAAACGTGAGCGACCATGCCGCTGCCGTACCGAAATTCTTCATCGAAGCGCAAGTCCAACCTTTAGTTTATGAATTTTTGTCTACCGTAGGTTTTTTTTTTTTTTATTGTGAAGCAGGTAATCACCACCCAGGACATCGTGGGACTCATCGTGCGTTGCTGGATCGTCGAGGGGATGTCCTGGAAGCCTCGGCACTAGTAACCGCACCTAAGTCATCAGTCTCCGTCTCTGCAGCCTCGTCACCTGCCGGCCGGGAGAGGGCTGCACCTCCCAGCCTGCTATCGCCGCCAGCCGTTACCTCCCGGCCTGATTTTGAACATGCTCAACGCTCTAGGTGCGGAGAACATGTCGAGTGTGGAAAGGCTTCCCCCTCCACTTTTTCGATCGTCGATCCACCGATTTCGGAGACACTCCGTCGCCGACCAGCATCGCGCCTACGTCGAGTGCTACCTTACCTTACCGTTAACTCTTTCTCTTATCTTTGTTTTTCTTTATCTTTTTTTTGGGGTCTTCTTTAGTTTTTCTTTAGTTTCTTATCTTTTGGGGGTTTTTCATAGTTTTTTTTGTGCTTTTCTTTATCTTTTGTGTGCGTTGTGCGTTTTCTTTTGACGCCGCCTGGGCTGCGACCCTGATCAAAGGTAGGCTTGCTGTATCAGACCTCGACCGTCCGTCCGCCAGCCTTTCGCCTCTGTAGTGCCTAACGGCTGTATTTTCGAATTCGCGTCTGACGGGCTGTCGTGGTCTGATATCTTCTTTAGGCTAACTAGTAGTGATGGGCACCTAAATGAATATATCGATATCAATATCGAATGATATATCGAAACGTCAATATCGATTATAGAAAAATATCGAATGCTTGATATCGATATTCGTTTAATATCGATACTTTTTCAGCGATCCGAATTGATTGTTAAAAAAAGTAACAAAAAATGTTCAAAGAGTAGCCTAAATGATTATTTGAACCGGTATATGGGATGAACAATATCTGCCCATATATGTATTAAAATTTAAAGCATTCATGAAACACACATGAAATACAATACATACAAAAAATAGACGTAGGTGTAAGACTAAAATGTGAATATGCGTGCCTAAACAAATTCAACTGAATTGTCAATATCGGACGCGAAAGTATCGATATCAGCGATATATCGAAAGACCAGTATCGATACCAGATTATCGATATATCGTAAGGTCAATATCGATATTCATAAAATATCGATATTTCTTGCCCATCACTACTAACCAGCATAATTACGACTATTATCTTTTCTAGACTTGCGCTGCGCGGGAAAAATCCCTTGCCGTCTCGCATACGTTATCTATAAATTTCTTTTTCTAATATTGCGTGCGTTAATTTAAATTTGAATATTATTTAGCTTCCCTATCTCGATCCTCTTGCGTTAGCTTCAATATCTCTTCTCTTTTTTTTGTATTATTTATTTATCTTTTGCGGCCTAACCGCCATATTGTGTGCGACGCCGGAATCTAATTCCACCGCAACTTTTTTTGGAATTAATTTGCACTGCGTATCTTCAAACATATTGTGTTATTTTCTTTTTCTTTTGCGCTCTAACTGTTCTTTGGTTCTTTTGCTTATTTTTAAGTTCACTACTGTATATTCTGCCGTCCTGTACTATCTTTTGTTATTCATTTCTTATTTGTTTTTGTATCGCTGCGTTTGATTTTGAAATTATAGTTATCGTTACCGTCTACCTATCTCTGCGTAAAGTGTGTTATTTCTACGCCCCCACGTTCCCCTTCCCGTCTATCTAGTCGGTTATCGTCTCGTTTCTGAATTTAGTTGCTGCTTACTGCGTTTCGTTTTGCTAACTCTATCTGGCACCTTCGTTTGCCTGGCGCCCAACACTATCTTTTAGCTTTCGTTTCGTTTCTGTATCGTACCGTGTTTTGAGTGAGAATACGTTGGGACTTCTTTGAGCGGGATTTATTTTTCTATCTAATTTCCTCCGGGTAGGAAAATTGCTCGTTACACTATATATTTCAGTTCAAAAAATTCAAATCATACTGCCAAAGCGAAAAGAAGCATGATAGATGATTAGATCCTAGGTTAAAATTGATAAAACTCACTTAGGTTACTATAATTGAAGCTCAATTAGGTCAGAATCCATAGATTTGGCTAGATTTAGAAAATTGAAATTAAAATCAGAAAAAAAGATGGCGGCGACTCCCCCTTCTCCCCCCTCCCAGCGGGGAGCCATTTTATGGGAGCCTGTAAAATAGGAACTGTTGGAATATTGTAACTTACTGCACCGATATCTCAGCTGAGGGCTGGAGATACGGTGCTAGTCCGCGTGAGTGTCTTTGTCACGGGTGATGTTTTGGAGCTCCTCTAGTGGAAAAAAATGAAAAACCACAAAATACCCTATTATAGACTCAAATCAGGACTCAACCGATTTGAGCTAATTATCGACTGAGCGAGGATCTGCTTCGCTAACCGAGCTTGTGCGACAGACGCGGGCAGAGCTAGCTGTGTGTGAGGATCACAGACATGGGTATTCCCCAGTGTCGCAAACCCACACCAACTCAACCGTTGCTGCCTTAGCACAGAGCTGGGTGTCGCTAGGCGTACCAAGCTGAACAACTAGACTCGGGATTGGGTTTTACACCCGCACCGTAGCTGTCGTTTGCAAATTGAAAATAAAGAAAGAAACCTGAAATATTTAGAGATTGTTAATTTAAAGGAAATAGGAAATTGAAAGAAATAGATGTCGTTTAACAATAGATAGTGTTTAATGAAATTAAATAGTTATTTGGTCATTCGTGGAAAGTGATACAAAAGAATCAAACACAAAAATAGCATATCGTGCATAAAAATTAGAATAGAATTAAATCATAAAGAATAATCAAGAAAAGAATAGAATATAAAAATTTTGTATTAAAGAAATAATAAATTAGAATAAGATTAGAATTAGATAGAGTTCATAATCAATGTTTCCAATTATTTGAGTTAGAGTTTTAATTTGTTGGAGTTCGTTTAATGTCGATAGTATGTTTGATCTATTTATTTTATCCGAAGATTTCCAATCCTCGAATGAGTTAAATTGCGTCGTTAAATTAATTAAGACGACTTTGAAATTTGCAGTCTAATTTTATTTATTTAGAAAATTAGTAAAACTTTGTAGAGTGTGAAATGTGAATTTTATTTTTAATCAGACTTATATTTTTCAATATCGAAAATCGCGAATTGATTCACTTCAATTTTAGCAAGTGCCGAAACGCGATTTAAGAGCAAATGCAGGTCACGCACTATTTTGGCTACGTGCCTAATTTTAATAATTAATACGATGTGACTCGACGGGCGCTTTGCCACACAATCGGTGCCTGATGCCTCCACGTACCCCCTTTTATACCGGTAATTAGCGTGCACCGCGAATTCCGTGGGATGCACGGAAACGCCGGTTTGCACGGAATCGCGGGTTGCGCGGAATCGCTGGTGGTGCGGAATCGCAGATTGCGCAATATTTTGCAATACATGAAATTCCGTGGCGTGTGTCGCGAGATGCGCGTCGCGGGATGCGCGATGGACACTTGTCCGGCTGCTCCGGCAGGAGCCAGAACAGCCGGAATGTTACATCTGCCCCCTTCTACCGACGGATGTTCGGTCTTGCCTGTTCAGAAGTCGGTAGATGTTGTTTCCTTTTTTCTTTTCGTGGTCTCTTGTTTTAACAGCTCTTCCGGGCATCTTCTTTCCCTCAGAATCCACTCTCCGGTGCTCCAAACGCCAACGGGTCGATCTCTGTGGCGCTTACCTCTGGCAGGTCGAGCTCCGTGATGGTTAATTCTGGTAGGTCGTTTTCGTCCCATTCCAGCGGCTCGAAGAATCTTTCGTATTCGGGTGTTGATAATGGCCGGTATTTTTCTGGTATCTGGGTCTTCTGATCGCCGGCGGCCTCGTCGTCGCTTAAGGACTTCAGATCCCCGAAAACTTCTTGGATGGCCCTTTGTCGCTCTAGCTCCTCTTGTTCCTCGGTTGGCCTTCCTGGCACCTCGACTGTAACTAGTGGCCAGGGCATACATGTGGTGCACTGCACTGGTCTTGGCTGCCGTTTAGCTCTCCCTTGTGCCTCGTCTTCGGCTGCCCGCTTGGTGGTGGTCGAAGGCCCTGGATTCGCCTCCTCTGCAGTACTCGTGGTTGGCGTCGGCTCCGGGGTGCGGCTTGCAGGTGGTTCCGGTACCCTTGGCCGGATGTTTGGGCGATATCTCAACTTCGTCTGGGTCGACCTTCCCTTGCGACGTTCCCCATACCCTCGCTGGTATCTTTTCTTGTTCCCCTGGAGTGTGTGGTCGCCTGGTTCCTCGTCCCCATGGTCGTACGTCTGCGTGTACACATCTTGCACGATTCTCTGGTTCACTCTGTATCGTGGTTTGCTCATTTTCACTTCCTTGGAATTTTGCTTACTTTGTTTGCTCGCGATTTCACAGTATAATAGGCCGTATGGTAATGAGCTAGCCCTTATATCATCTATTTTTACCCCTTCTTCATGGATTTAAGACCATATAAGGTGTTGTCGGACTATTTTGGGGAGTTAATCCTTTAATCCTTCTATTGTAAGTGTTTTTTGGCTATAGGATCGTCGTTCCGCTTCTTTACAGGTGTTACTGTTTTACGTCGCTTCCCCCTCAGCACCTTGGATGTATTGCTTGAACATATTCACATGGAACTTGCCCCGTTCCATCCCTGTATGGGTGTTCTCCAAGACATAGGTGGCCTCACCAACTTGCCTGCTGATTCTATAGGGTCCTTCGTACAAATCGAAGAATTTGGCCATCTTCTTCTCTTTTGAATCGGAAACATTGAGTGCCCTAATCAACACTAGGTCTCCCACTTTGAATTTAGCCATTTTATGCGTTGAGTTAAACCGGTCTGCTCGGCGTTTGCCGTGTCTTACTATGTTCTTTTTAACTAGCGTTAACTTTGCGTCACGCGGTAGGTCAGTTTTATTCGTAACTAGCCAAGACTCCCAGAATCTTGAAGGGCGTTGGCCAAGGTGGATCTCGCAAGGTGCGAATCCAGTGGTGTCATGGCACACTTCGTTCATACAGCTCTCAATTATTTTTAACCAATTTATCCACGACGTGTGTTTGTCAGTTAGAAAGGTTCTGAAAAATCGTCCTAACTCGCGGTTTACGCGCTCAACGATATTTCCTTGTGGATGTCTAATTGAGGAATAAATTAATTTGATGTTTTCTTCGTCTAATTTATTTTGCCATGCTGTAGAAGTGAACTGTGTGCCATGATCGCACTGGATTCGCTTAGGCTTACCATACTCTGGGATATACTGTTCAAATATGCATTTTATTGTCTGCGGAGCGTTCGCTGCTTTTAATGGATATAATTTTACGAGTTTGCTGAAGGCATCTATGGTGACTAATAGCCACTTATAGTTCCCTTTGCTCGCAGGCAATGGACCTAGGTAGTCAATTGATAATAATTCTCCAACTCCGTCTGGCACAATGTTTTGCATATTTGCATAGCTATATCTGTTGGGTACCTTGCACCTCTGGCATCTTTCGCAGCTAGCTAAAGTTTGTCTAATTCTTTTCGCAAATTTAGGATAATAGAATCCTTCTTTAAGTATGAGATAACATTTGTTTGCGCCTATGTGTCCGTACATTTCGTGACACTCTATGATGAGCTGTTTTACTAGCGCTTCAGGGACGTAGGCTCGTAACCTGCCCCCTGGCTCTCGGTGGTATAATATTTCATTTATGACTTCTAAGTTGTTATCTAGTTGTAATTTTGTTGAATCTAGTAATTCACTAATTCTTTTATCTGTTTTTTGTAAGGTTGGATAGTTTCCTAAATCCCTACTTAGTTGGTCGTCAATTGCTTTTGCCAGAGGCGCAAGGACCCCCAACGCCGCTACTGAATTTACTATACTCTCTTTGCGTTCTGGTGGGTAACGGCTCAACACATCCGCGACTATATTCTCCGTGCCTTTGATATACTCAATGTCAAAATTGTACGTCTGTATGAACAATACCCAGCGTGCTAAACGAGAGCTAACGAGTTTACACGAAAATATATACGTTAATGCTTTATGATCGGTCCGGATCGTGAGCTTCGCACCGACGATGAAGGTTCTGAATTTTTCTAGAGCGAATACTATGGCTAACAGCTCTTTTTCAGATGTAAAATAATTCAACTCAGCCCCCTTCATCGTTCTACTCGCGAACCCCACGATCCGTTCCTCGTTGTTATCGGATAATTGATAAAGCACTGCCCCGACTGCATAATTGCTGGCGTCACATTGCAAATAATACCTCCTTTTCGGATCTGGATGGTTTATAACCATCGTATCACAAAATAATTGTTTTACTGTAGTGAAATGCGTTTTCATTTCCTCCGTCCAGTCCCACTTGGCACCTTTCTTTATTAAAGAGAGCAACGGAGCTGTTGCTTCCGCATATGCGCTGGTGAATTTACTGTAATAGTTTGTTAATCCCAAAAATCCTTTGAGTTGTTTCGCGTTTCTCGGTATCGGGAATTTCTTGATTGCCTCGATCTTTTCCGGCTGTGGGTGTATCCCATCTTTTGTTATCCGATGCCCGAGAAAATCGATTTCTTCTCGAAAGAATTTTGACTTTTTTGAAATTAAGCGTCATATTATATTTTCGGAAAACTTCAAATAATAATTTCAGGTGAGCCAAATGGGACGGGACGGAGTCAGAAATACACAGTATATCGTCTACAAAATTTATTGTAAACTGCTCCGTCTCCTTCAAAACTAAATCCAAGGCTCTAATCAAACTAGCCAGACTTGTATTAAGCCCATAAGGGGTAACTGTAAAATGATAAGTTTTTCCTTCGTGCATAAATGCAGTGTATTTTCTAGAGTCAGGATGCAAAGGTACTTGCCAAAAACTCGCCGTAAGATCTAAACTCGACATAAAAGCTGCGTTTCCACACTTCTGGAATAAGACCTCAGTCGATTGAGCGCAGTCATGGTCAGGCACTATCAGTTGGTTGATGTATCTTGCATCTAAGACTAATCTGATATCACCGGTTTTCTTTGCAACTACTACTATAGGATTGATGTACTCGCTATATGATCTTTCAATTACTCCAATATCGAGCATTTTCTGAATTTCGATTTTAACTTTATCTCGGTGTACCATTGGTATAGGATATGATCTCCTAACAAAAGGTCTATCTTCGTAAATTTTGATTTTGTGTTCGTAAACTGAGACTCTACCAGGTAGTTTGTAAAAGATGTCTTGATACTCTATCAGTAGTTTTGAAAATGAATCTAGTTCGAGTTGATTTAGGACCTGACACTCAGACAATTTCTCATCTATTTCATCACGGGTCAGTGCATACTCATTAATCTCGTTTTCGATCTTACCGACGGTCATTTTTTCTAGATTGATTTTACTGATCTGTAACGACTCTCTTTGATAATCTTCGATATGGTTTGCTTTGAAAAGCTCGACATTTACGTCGGTGGAAGCTGTTTGGAAAAATAGTCTGTTAGTTCGAAGGTCTATATCCGCTTTCCACCGGTGCAAGGTATCAATTCCAATTATTATTTCGTGACCGAGCCCTGGAATTATCAAAAAGCAAATATGATCGGTAGATTTCCCGATAGTTATCTCTGCATAAAATTGTTCTTTTATTCTTACGGGCTTGCCCCCTGTTACTCCAATTATTTGGTAATTAACAACTGGCAGCCTTTCACATTTATCTAGTTTTTCTTTATGTCGGTCGAACCAATCTTTTGAGACACATGTGACTTGACTTCCGGTGTCGATAAGCCCTTTGACTTCTATCCCCTCGATATTAAAATATGCTTCCGGGCACTGTTTGCTTTGTGACTCGCAATTATTGCTTTCTTTAATTAAGTACTCGGATGGATCTTCGAACATATCGTTTTTCGGTTCTAGAGACTTTATTTTTGCCGCGTTGATAACGATCTCGCGCTGTGTCACCGGGTTTTGCGGCTCACCTACCACAGCGCGCTCTAGTTTTCCGCTTGCTGGGCTTCTGTCTCATCCTCAATTTCTGTAACGATTGGCTCTACTTCGGAAATCGCGCTGACTTTTGGATTTGTCCAGTTACTGTGTTTATGATTTGCGTAGGCTGGTTGTCCAGCGTCGCGCTTGTTTTCTTGCGAATCCGACTTAAAGTATGTGTCTCGAGCTACGGAAGGTCGCGACGTGTTTGCCTCATCGCTGCCGAGACGCCATGACACCTGTTTATCTTTATTTTCGGTGAATTTACTAGTGAATTGTTGCGGTCGGCTCAGATTTGCCGGTGCGCGGAAGTTTTTGGGTGCATTCGATCTCCCTCCCGACTGCATTTCGTCTAAGAAATTCAACAAAGTGTCAATTTCCCGGATATTACGGCAAGTAGCAGCTACCACTACCCGTTCTTCAAAGTGTTTAATTAGGCTTTTAACGATATCTTCTTCCGCAATTTTAGGAAGGAGACCGACGGCAGCCGCAAACTTCCTATTTGCATACTCGGACCACGTTAGTTTTGAATCCGGTGAATAGAACCCCCATTCGATATCTTTGCGGATATCTCTCTGGACTCCCTCACCCCAGAATCTAGTGAGGAACTTTTCTTTAAACCCTTCCCAGGTGTTAATGACGTCTCGGCGAGCGATCCACCAGTCTTTTGCATCGCTTCCCAAGCTTTGACCGACAAGCCGCAGGCTAAGCTCGTCCTCTGAACCCAAGAAGGTAAGATATTCCTCTAATTCCCGGAGATAGTTAACCGGTTTTTCCCAACTTTTCCCCGAAAACGTCGGTAGTTTTAACTGTTTTGTTAATAAACGGATTTGCTCTTGATTTTCTCGAATCGTTACCGGCCCTCTCTTAAGTTTCTTGATTTCAGAGTCAAGCCCGATTTTTAAACTTTCATGCCTATGCTCAAGTTCCTGAATCTTTTCTCGATTTACCCGATCCCCTTCCTTAATTTTGCTTTTAAGGGCTTCGTAATTCCCAATAGCCTCGTCTCGCAATGATTTCTCAGTATCCGTGATCTGATTTATACAACCGGCTACATCGGTATCCCATCTCGCTACAACGGCTTGCACAGTGGTCTCAAGACGGTTGACTCGACTTTTATTTGCATCCGCGTGATCTCTAACCTCTTTATTTATTTTTGCTTCGTAGCTGGCTCGGTCCTCGACATGTATACGGTGCATTCCTTCAACCCGCCGTTCTAGAGCTCTAATTCTTTCATCCCATTTTCTTTCAACCCTATCATTGCTGTCTGTCAATGCTTTTAGACGTGCGGCTATCTGTGCAAGGGGATCGGGGTTGTCATCACCAGGACCCTCTTCCTGACTTAGAACGCTTTCGTCATGCACCTCGGAATCATCCGGCGCGTGATACCCGGTGTCCCTACTCGAACCGCCTGCGGCTTTACCCTGATCTTTACCGGTAACGGCATCTTTTCCTTCCATTTTCCCTTTCGATTTTCGTAAAATTCGAAAAAGAAAAAGGTTTGAAGCTATTTTGAATGAATTTAAGTTTAATAAATGAATTTAAATTGAATTTTGATTCTAATTAATTTAATTTTATTTAAGAGGAGCCCCACGTTGGGCGCCAAATGTAACTTACTGCACCGATATCTCAGCTGAGGGCTGGAGATACGGTGCTAGTCCGCGTGAGTGTCTTTGTCACGGGTGATGTTTTGGAGCTCCTCTAGTGGAAAAAAATGAAAAACCACAAAATACCCTATTATAGACTCAAATCAGGACTCAACCGATTTGAGCTAATTATCGACTGAGCGAGGATCTGCTTCGCTAACCGAGCTTGTGCGACAGACGCGGGCAGAGCTAGCTGTGTGTGAGGATCACAGACATGGGTATTCCCCAGTGTCGCAAACCCACACCAACTCAACCGTTGCTGCCTTAGCACAGAGCTGGGTGTCGCTAGGCGTACCAAGCTGAACAACTAGACTCGGGATTGGGTTTTACACCCGCACCGTAGCTGTCGTTTGCAAATTGAAAATAAAGAAAGAAACCTGAAATATTTAGAGATTGTTAATTTAAAGGAAATAGGAAATTGAAAGAAATAGATGTCGTTTAACAATAGATAGTGTTTAATGAAATTAAATAGTTATTTGGTCATTCGTGGAAAGTGATACAAAAGAATCAAACACAAAAATAGCATATCGTGCATAAAAATTAGAATAGAATTAAATCATAAAGAATAATCAAGAAAAGAATAGAATATAAAAATTTTGTATTAAAGAAATAATAAATTAGAATAAGATTAGAATTAGATAGAGTTCATAATCAATGTTTCCAATTATTTGAGTTAGAGTTTTAATTTGTTGGAGTTCGTTTAATGTCGATAGTATGTTTGATCTATTTATTTTATCCGAAGATTTCCAATCCTCGAATGAGTTAAATTGCGTCGTTAAATTAATTAAGACGACTTTGAAATTTGCAGTCTAATTTTATTTATTTAGAAAATTAGTAAAACTTTGTAGAGTGTGAAATGTGAATTTTATTTTTAATCAGACTTATATTTTTCAATATCGAAAATCGCGAATTGATTCACTTCAATTTTAGCAAGTGCCGAAACGCGATTTAAGAGCAAATGCAGGTCACGCACTATTTTGGCTACGTGCCTAATTTTAATAATTAATACGATGTGACTCGACGGGCGCTTTGCCACACAATCGGTGCCTGATGCCTCCACGTACCCCCTTTTATACCGGTAATTAGCGTGCACCGCGAATTCCGTGGGATGCACGGAAACGCCGGTTTGCACGGAATCGCGGGTTGCGCGGAATCGCTGGTGGTGCGGAATCGCAGATTGCGCAATATTTTGCAATACATGAAATTCCGTGGCGTGTGTCGCGAGATGCGCGTCGCGGGATGCGCGATGGACACTTGTCCGGCTGCTCCGGCAGGAGCCAGAACAGCCGGAATGTTACAATATATGCAATAAAGCTAGATGTAGTTAGACAAGCCTGCAGGGATTTTCTTGCTTTATAAGTCCCTAGTAGCGGCTAACTACTCAAGATATAGGTGGCGCATCATGCATTCAAAATAAGTGTACTCTTCCTCTTCCCGCGTCAACCAGCAACGTGAGCGGTTGACAGCAACGTGATATTTTTGAGTTTTCTTTAATATTTGATAAATATAACAAAGTTTATTAGTTGAAACTAAACCCTGTGTATCTTTATTTTACTAGCCTCAATCCCTCAAACCTCAACAGGAACCATACTGCACCCTCTCTACTTACAAGTTTGCGCTAACCCTAACCCATCAATCTTCGCACGGTATTATTACGGCGAGGGGACTGGACGTTAGGAATGAAGAGAGAGATATATCTCTGTCTTAACATGATGGCGTCAGTCTGCCGCTCATTGCGCAAATGGGCTATTCCCCTTCCAGGAATATAAGTTCTATGCTAGTATTGCACCCTCAAAAGTTAGAATAGGTTAGGACACTAGTATTGCACCCTTAATTTTGCTTGACTACCTAATAATTGTGCTCGCTCGCTACGCTCGCTCGATTGGGTTTTCCTATATCCTCGCTCACAAAGCTCGCTCAGTTGTCAGCATTCTGCCAATTGTTTCTATGAACATCTCAATACATGTTCGGATGCATTTTGTATCATCCGAATCCCTCAGAAAGCAGCAATGTTAAATATAGTAGTATAATTTCAACTGAATGAAAATAATGTTATAATATGCACGTATGCTCATACTTTTCTGTGAGCCCTCAATTTCTGTGGACAGACGTAACATGTGCTCTCCCGGGAAAAAATGATCAGGCATGAGTCTTCAGACCTGATCAGACTTGAACAATGACCGGGACTGAACAGGCCTGATCAGGTCTGTTCATGTCTGATCAGGCCCGTTCAGTCCCGGTCATTTTTCATGTCCGATCAGGTCTGAAGACTCATGCCTGTTCATGTCTGATCAGGGCTGATCATTTTTCCCGGGCAATTGAAATAAAACAGTGAATTAAATTAAAAATAGTACATTACGTCACTAGGCCGATTAAGTATTTTCCGACGAATTTGAGTTTATAATCCGAGCCGAAGGCGAGGATTATGATGAAATTCGTCAGAAAATACTTTTTCGGCCGTATGGCATACAGAATTTTATGTGTCCATATATATATATATATATATATATATATATATTATATATATATATATATATATATATATATATATTAGGGTGGCGCAAAAAAACCGACTATTTTTTTTTTTTTGAGTCTCGAGTGAAAAAATGTTAGTTTTTGATGTTTTAAGAGCCCTCTCCAAAGGACAGCTCAAAAAAAAAAAAATTTAAGAGGTCGCTCCAAATTTTTTTAAATTTCAAAAATCGTCAAAAATCGTCAAAAATCGAATTTTTTTTTTCTAATTCGAATTTTAATTTTTTTTTCTCGTTACGGTATAATTTTACAGACCAAAAAAAAATAAGTTTCTGAAAGTTTCAGTTCAAAATTTAAATTTTGAAAGGTCGCTCATAATTTTTTTTAATTTATCAGTGCATACTTTAGATTTTTTAATTATTTAATTATTAAAAAATTATGAGCGACCTTTCAAAATTCAAATTTTGAACTGAAACTTTCAGAAACTTATTTTTTTTTGGACTGTAAAATTATACCGTAACGAGAAAAAAAATTAAAAAAAAAAAAAAAATCGATTTTTGACGATTTTTGAAATTTCAAAAAATTTGGAGCGACCTCTTAAAAATTTTTTTTTTAGCTGTCCTTTGGAGAGGGCTCTTAAAACATCAAAAACTAACATTTTTTCACCCGAGACTCAAAAAAAAAAAAAAATAGTCGGTTTTTTTGCGCCACCCTAATATATATATATATATATCTATATTTAATTAATGAAGTTAATTTTTGTATTGGATTATCGTATAGTGAAGCGGTTGCTCGTAGTATAGGTGGTAAAAGAATATCGTTCGATATAGTAAAGTAAACTCAAGTTCCTGAATAAGTGGGGGAATCCTGAATGTATATCGTCTAGTGTTTTCAGAAGTAGTCAAGTATAGAATGAATTGGACAATTGTATGCGTATGTCGTATGTCGATTCGACAGGTTTCTATATTTGGTGGTAATATAGTTCATTCTAGGGATTTTATATATATCTAATATTTAAATATATTTAATCATGAGCAGCAACTTTAAAACGTTGCAGGCATATAGAATTTTACCGGATTCTAACGAAACAATTTGTAGAACTTAATAAAAGCCCGGGAAAAAATGATCAGGCCTGAAATTAGACTCTTAGAAACTTAGATTAGATGATGTTGTCTGTTCATGTCTGATCATGCTTGATGCCAGACCTGATCCTGTCTGTTCATGCCTGAACAAGCATGATCATGTCTGAGGCGCTAAATACGTTAAGGCCTGTTCATGCATGACCATGCCTGTTCATGTATGATTATGTCTGATGCCAGACCTGATCCTGTCTGTTCATGCATGTACAGGCATGATCATGTCTGAGGCGCCAAATACGTTAAGGCCTGTTCATGCATGACCATGCCTGTTCATGTATGATTATGTCTGATGCCAGACCTGCTCCTGTCTGTTCATGCATGTACAGGCATGATCATGTCTGAGGCGCTAAATACGTTAAGGCCTGTTCATGCATGACCATGCCTGTTCATGTACGATTATGTCTGATGCCAGACCTGATCCTGTCTGTTCATGCATGAACAGGCATGATCACGTCTGAGGCCCTAAATACGTTAAGGCCCGTTCATGTATGATTATGTCTGATGCCAGACCTGATCCTGTCTGTTCATGCATGATCCAGCCTGGAAGGTTTAAAACCTCCAGCTCTGATCAGGCCTGATACGTTGGTTCATGTCTGACTAAACATGAACAGACATGATCATGTCTGATATTATAAATTGATTCAAACATGATCATGCATGACCATGTCTGTTCATGTCTGATATTTTGGATTATCTATAACTTTAATAGATACTTCAAATTTAAGTAATTTTTTTTTTTTTTTTTTTTTTGCTGAAGAAAGTGGAACAGTCATATTGCCTCACATTCCCTAAAATACAGAAACAATTTTAGAATCGTTCGTTCATCATCATCAATAAAGGGCATCGTTAGGATTAATAAAAACTTCGTGACGAACACCACCCAGGCAGCAAACTTAGCATATTTACGTTACCGTGATATCACACTGTAAAATTGCTGGTACATACCAAAGTTTATGTAAGTTTTATGTAACATTCATGTATCAGTAATCTTTTGATATAACAGAGATGCGCTTGACATATAACACTGCAATATGGCAAAGACAGTACATTGTTATGTAGCGTTGACATCACCCAGTTCTCTCTTTGAGCAGTGCCCAAGTTTGATGTAGCTGTAGTATACCAATGATGTTGCAGTGTTATATCACTCAAAAAGCACAAGCAATATGTAACGTTGATATTTTGATATTACCAAGTACTATATCTTTGAACATTGCTCAAGTGTGATGTAGCTGTAATATAATTAGGATGTTGCAGTGTTATATCACCCAGAAAGCACAACTGATATGTGACGTTGATATCGCAAACTTCTATCTCTGTGCTTTCCATGAGTTTGCAACTAATTTGGAGGTTATGTGTATACTGGATGTCTGGAAATCTGTGGCAAGTCATTTATGCTCGTGATCAATGAATATATTATATACTTCTACTCATAGTTATATGCATGCATGTGAAAGTGAAACTTGATGAGTAATTTGAAAAATTGATCAGGTCTATAATAATGTGAATTGCACAACCCGATTTCAGCGAGAAAAACTCTGTATCTGTTCTAACCCAACTTAACCTAACAAATGTAATCTTCACCATCCACGTGAGTTTCGACGTTGCCGTATTTGTCACCCTAAGTAGTTCTGATACTTCGACCATAATATTTGAAACTTAGTTACTGTAATAAAATACTAATAACCAACGATCATCGCCTGAATTATCGTTAATTATTTGAGCTTCAAACTAAAAACTCAACTGTGTTATTCGTATAACGAGAAAAGATATTTATTTTCACGTGAAATTGTGAATAAATAAAAATAAATAAATAAATAAATGATAATAAATAAAAATAAAAATAAAAAAAAAATAAAAAAAAAAAACAAAATAAAAAAAATAAATAAATAAATAAATAAAAAATAATAATCATAAATAAATAATAATAATAATAATAAATAACCAATATTCTGATGAATTTCTGTTGAACATGATAGAGTTCTGAATGCTTATTTGGAAATGTATCGTGGTGTCGAGGTAGCGTGCCTGACTACGAATAGGTAGGTCGTGTGTTCAAAACTCGGGGGTGCGCGCGTGCGACTTTTCGCGAATTATAATATGTCCATAAATTTAGCTAGCGTGAAAATTTTCAGCAGAACGCGTTCATATAGTATTCAGCACCACATTCTTACAATAAAAAAAGGATAATTGCTCATAATAAGCAATAATAAAATCTTATTTTATTTTTTATTGACTCGTAAATTCGTACCACTGGGATGTTGCCGTTGCGTCACTGCTGCATGTACCAGGTACGTAACTATGTGATGTATCTGTCGTGATTCTGACCCATAGCTGATACGTAACTATTATGTAACTTTGATCTGTAACTGTGACATATTAGCCATGGCGGCCTGTGGCGGACATTTTGATATCCTCGGACTATCTCATTTACAGTCCCGGTGATGTAGTAGTGATAACGGAAGGAACGAAGTGATGTATCTGTGATATCAGAGTGACATGATTTTGCTGCCTGGGCATATATATTAGACCTGTCCTTAAGAAGGGTGAAATCGAATTTCGATCGGGCCACCCCTCAAAGTAGTTCGAAATATTAAAAAAAAATGTCAAATTTTTTTTCAATTTTTTTCGTCTATATTTACCCACCCCTCGAAAGCCTTACTTTTTCCCATAAGAAAAGCATTGATTTTTCGAAGTTTTTAATCAAAAATTCATACTGGGTCTGAAAACAGTCGTAAAAAAATTTCGAAAGAAGCAAAATGGAGGCGAATTCGTCCACTTCAAACCGCCACTTGGAAAATTTGGCTATCTCTATTTTTGACTCCGCTATCTGACTTTTAGTGCGGCAAGAAATTTTAGCTAGTGAATACAAGCTTTTGGGATTGGTTTTGAAGAAAAAAAAAAAAAATTCTTCGTTGAAAATAACAAATATAAATTCAAAGATTTTGATCACCTCATCTTCCTTCTTAATATTTGGGAAACCGCTGAAAAAAGATTTTGGAAAATGTTGAAAAACGTCATTTGAATTTAACTATTTTTATTTTTATTTTTAATTTTTTTTAATTTTTTTTTTTTTTGCCAAGGGTTGGAGTTACATTTTTTCACATGACTAATTAGTTTGCACGAAGAATTTTCTATTTTCTACGACTACTCCGATTTAATTCTTCCGATATTAAGCTCTCCAAATGAGGTTTTTCGACATTTTTGAAATCTTTTTTCAGCGGTTTCCGAAATAAAAGGTGATCGAAATTTTTGAATTTCTATTTGTTATTTTCAAAAAAGAATTTCTTTCATCTTCAAGACCAATCCCAAAAGCTTGTATACTAGTTGAAATTTCTTGCCGCACTAAAAGTTAGATAGCGGAATCAAAAATACAGATAGCCAAATTTTCTAAGCGGCGGTTTGAAGTGGACGCATTCACCTCCATTTTGCTTTTTTGGAAAATTTTCTACGACTATTTTCAGACCCTGTACGAATTTTCGATTAAAAACCTCGAAAAATCAATGCTTTTCTTATGGGAAAAAGTAAGGCTTTCGAGGGGTAGGTAAATATGGACGAAAAAAATTGAAAAAAATTTGACATTTTTTTTAAATTATTTCGAACTACTTTGAGGGGTGGCCCGGTCGAAATTCGATTTTACCCTTCTTAAGGACAGGTCTAATATATATACTGCTGCACATTCCAAAAGTTTCAATTATCAAATACGTGAAGTAGCGAAGTGGTATAAGCTTCGACTGATAGGCAGAAGGGCCTGGGTTCGAATCCCAGTACTAAACAGTGAAAAAATTTTCATCCACAAAAAAAGTTGATGCTCAGAAATAACCATAATTTCCGATCACTGCGACATATAAAAGATATAAAAACGACAGTTCATATAATTTATGTGTCATAGGCCGTAAAACCGCGTTTAAACCGAGCGAAGCGAGATATATATATATGTCCTTATATTACTTTCTATATGAACAACTATTAATTATCCATCGTTACAACAATGATTAAATTATCATATTAATTAAATTCAACATTACTTACATAATTGATAATATCCTTTTATCACTCGTAATATAAATAATTACTTTACTATTATTACTACACACTCAACCCGTCATCCTAGGTTTAGAAACCCCGTAAACATTATTACAATATAAATTACTTACCTAATTATACTTATATATTGTAATATATACATAGCGACTGACGAGACCTCTCGTGTCTGTTTGTAGAGATTAGATATGAAATAACGCCATGTTTGTCCTTAACCGGTTCCGGTCTCTTGTAGCCATGACGGCAGCCTGAATAGACGTATTACGACCATAACGAATATATTATTAATTATATCTATTCTAATCTTCAAGTTGTTTTATTCAAGTTATTTAACAAATCACTCAACCTCATCCAAATATTACAGTGGCGACGAGGATAAACTTATTTTTGTTTGTATGTTTAAATTAATGTTTGCGGTAATAGTCAGAAAGTGTGACCGCGTGCGGAGAGGTTAGAGATGGAGAAGCAAATTGAAGTACTCCAAAAGAAATTGGCTGAGAGTGAGGGGAAAGTTCAACAGTTAAAAAAAAAAAAACATGCTGAATCCAGAGATACGGCTGTTTTAGCACTCACTGATAAAGAAAGTAAAATAGTAGAATTGGAGAAGAGGATTCAGGAACTCAGAGCTGTTAATCATTCGTTGGATGGAGCATCAACCAGTGTGACAGGGAATTCCACCGGAACACCACCAGGTCAAAACAACGTAGAACAAACGAATCCGGTAATCACAACATGCATCGGAACAATCGAAGGGTATGAGGCAGATGATGATTGGAGTCAATGGTTGGAACGGTTTGAATTTTTCATGTCTGGGAATTTAATTTCCGAGTTTCGTAGACAGGAACTTTTCTTAAATTTATTAGGAAAAAAAGGGTATGCATTGGTTAAAAGCTTATGTGCACCGATAGCGCCGAAGGAAAAACCGTATAGTGAATTAGTTAAAATAATGACTAATCATTTGAAACCCAAGCCTAGTATTATTACCGAACGCTTTAAATTCAATGGATATAATCAAGCTGAAAATCAATCTATTAGCGACTATTTAGCTAATCTTAAAAGATTATCAACATTCTGCGAATTTGGTGATAATATTAATGATACCATGAGAGACAGGTTTGTTTGTGGATTGAGGAGCAAGACGACCAAAAAGAAGCTGTTGGGCGAAAGGAATCTCACATACGAGAGAGCGGTAGACTTAGCGCTTAGTGAAGAAACAGCTATTCGAGATACCGGGGAAATGGAGCTCAAGTCTGGGAATGGTTTTGTAAACCATATAAGGAAAAATAATGGAGACGCGGGAGCTGAGAAACCTAGTGTGTGTTCGTGTTGTGGTGAAAGAGGACACGAAAGATTTCGTTGCAGGTACAAAAATTTTGATTGTAACTTTTGTAAGAAGAAGGGTCACATCGTGGCAGCCTGTAGAGTGATTAAAAATAGAGATAAAAGATATACGGGTGCTGGTGGTTCAAGAAAGGATAATAAAAGTCATTTTAAGAAAAATAGTAATAGCATTAGTAGTAAATGGCATAAAAACAATAAGGAAAACCAGAATTACTTAGGTGATATGTTACAAATTAATGAAAATTTTGACGACTGTTTTAACATAAACGAGAATGTTAATAGTAATAACCAATTAGTTGACGCAGGTCCTTTATGTGTGACCGTTGGTGTTGAGAATGGTAGTATGAAATTCAAAATTGATACGGGTTCACCAATCACTGCAATCTCGAAACGAGAATTTGACATGAATAAATTATTTGAAAACCTCAAATTGCAAAGCACTGACAGAAAATTTAAATCATATTCAGGGGTTCCAATCATTCCACTTGGGTTAGTGAACGTGGAGGTTAAATACAAAAATAATCAATATCGATTGGACATTTTTGTTATGTCTGGTAGTGCTGCGCCAATTTTGGGTAGGGAGTGGTTAAAAATTTTGAAAATACCGTTATGGGAGATTGAGAGTAGTAATCCGATGGAAAATGTTAATACTATTGATGATTATAATTTGGTAAAATTGAAGGATGAGTTTGCTGGAGTGTTATCTGATAAGTTAGGATTATATAAACATGGCAAATTCACTTTAGAGCTTAAAGAAAATGTTAAACCAGTTTTTTGTAATCCAAGGTCTCTGCCATATGCATTAATGAGTAAAGTTGAGACTGAAATCGATAGATTGTTGAAGGAAGGAATAATTGAACAAGTGAAAAATAGCGAATGGGCAACGCCGATTGTGCCCGTGGTTAAAACAAATGGTTCAATTAGACTTTGTGGTGATTATAAAATTACTGTTAATAAATTTTTGAAGATTGATAAACATCCTATTCCTAGAGTTCAGGATCTTTTAGTTAAATTGAATCAAGGTAAAATATTCAGTAAAATCGATTTGTCACATGCGTATTTACAAGTAGAATTAGATGAAAATTCTAAGCTTTTGACTACAATTTCAACTCATAAGGGATTATTTAAATACAATCGTTGTTGTTTTGGTATAGCTTCAAATCCTGGTCTTTTTCAAAGATTAATGGAATCTGTTCTAGCTAACATCCCGGGTGTAGTAGTGTTTTTCGATGATATTGTTGTAGCTGGTTCTAATAA
Source organism: Tenthredo mesomela (assembly GCA_943736025.1). Lineage (NCBI taxonomy): Eukaryota > Metazoa > Arthropoda > Insecta > Hymenoptera > Tenthredinidae > Tenthredo > Tenthredo mesomela. The sequence goes on from OX031015.1 coordinate 20,645,581, forward strand.
GGAAGAACATGATGTACGGCTAGTTGAAACTTTAAATCGGTTAAAGGATAGTGGTTTGACTGCAAAAGTGGAAAAATGTCAATTTTTCAAAAAAGAAATTGAATTCTTGGGTTTTAAAATCAGTGAAAAAGGTATTAATGTTATCAAAGAGAAAGTGGAGGCAATTGCTAAAGTTCCACCTCCGAAAAATATTAAAGAATTAAGATCTTTTCTAGGAATGACCAATTATTATTCAAAATTTATCCAGAATTATACGGATATTGTTGCTCCAATGTATTCTTTATTAAGAAAAGAGGTCAAATGGATGTGGTCAAAGCGTTGTATGGATGCGTTTGTCGAAATTAAAAGAAAATTAATATCTGGTCAAGTTAGAGTACATTATGACCCAGAAATTCCAATTAAAATTACGTGTGATGCGTCACCAATAGGTGTTGGAGCAGTAATTTCGCATATTTTTCCGGATAATGTAATTAAACCAATTGCGTTTAATTCACGTGCATTGACTAAAGCCGAACGTAATTACTCGCAGCTTGACAGGGAAGCTTTGGGAATTGTATTTGCAGTAAAATCTTTTCACCAATATGTGTATGGACGGAAATTTCTTTTAGAAACGGATCATAAACCGTTACAATTTATTTTTGGTTCTAAAAAAGGATTGCCTGCTTTTGCTGCGAGTAGAATACAAAGATGGGCGGTATTTTTATCAGGATATGATTACGATCTTGTACATATTAAAGGAACGAGTAATGTAATTGCGGATTATTTGTCAAGATCACCAAAATTAAGTGAAGAGGAAAAAGTAATAAATGAATTCACGTATTTGGATTATATAGAGTCTGAAATTAGAACTATTGATTGTGAATTGATTTGTGAGGAAACGAAAAGAGATGTTGTTTTGTCTAAAGTTTTAGAGTATGTGATGAAGGGATGGCCGAGTAATGTTGATGGTAGTTTCAATTGTTTTAAGAATAGAAGTCATGAGTTGACGGTGGAGCGGGGTTGTCTGATGTGGGGGTATCGCGTTATTATTCCTAGTTCACTCAGAAAGTTGATGCTTAAAGAGCTTCACTCTAGTCATATGGGAATTGTACGCATGAAGGCAGTGGCTCGTTCATATATTTGGTGGCCTGGTCTCGACTCGGATATTGAAAAGATCACTAAAACATGTGTTTTGTGTTTGGAGAATGCCCCTAATCCACCTAGGACAAAATTGCATATTTGGAAATGGCCTGAAGGTCCTAATCAACGTCTCCATATAGATTTTTTGGGTCCTATAGATGGAAGAATGTATATGGTGATCATTGATGCTTTTTCAGAGTGGTTGGAGGTTAAGGAAATGAAGGACATAACTTCTAAAACTGCAATTGTTGCACTAAAAGAGTTTTTCAGAACGTGGGGCTACCCGGAGTTTGTAGTAAGCGACAATGGTCCTAGTCTAGTATCCGAAGAATTTGAGAAGTTCCTGGAGAGTAAGAAGATCCTTCATGTAAAGACCGCACCATACCACCCGGCTTCGAATGGAGCAGCAGAGAATGCGGTCAAAACTTTTAAAAATAAATTCAAGATTTTGCTGAAGGAGGGTCTGTGTCGTGAGGAAGCTTTGGATAGATTCTTGCTGAGCTATAGATCTACGCCGCACTGTACCACAGGGTGTTCACCTTTTGAGCTACAATGTGGTAGACCCATGAAAACGTTAATTGATTTGGTAAGACCAAATTTACGGAGTCATGTTTTAAGGAAACAAATTAGTCAACAACAACATGCTGTGGGAAGTCATCATCGTTCATTCAACGTGGGAGACGTGGTTATGGCAAAGGACGTGATGAGAAACAAATGGATTCGAACGAGAGTGATGGATCGATTATCACCGGCGACTTATTCGGTAAAGACAATGGATCATGGTCTATGAAAGAGACACGTAGACCAACTTCAATCCTGTTTGTTAACTCAAAACCCAGAACCGATAAGTATAACTAACCCCGTGACGGGGAATTCGTTTGAAATCAGGATCGATGATGGACAGGGATCACAGGATGTTGTTGGACTGGAACGAGGGAAGAGAGATGTGAGGGAGTCGACATCACACCCAAGTTGTGATAATGAATTAGATGTGGAAGTCACTCGGGAACCTGAAGCGGTGTCATGCATCCCAATTAGATCATCTGAACTAGTTCCATCGACATCTAGGCAGGCCGCTCGAACGGCAGCGGATCCTAATTATGATAATTTTCTTTCGCCGTCAACATTACCCGGCATTGAACCTAGACGTTCTGGTCGTTTTAAGAAACCTGTGAATCGTTTGAATTTGTAACGTTGTGTGTGTGTGTGTGTGGGTAATGAATGTTTATGACGGCGTAGTACCTAAATATTAAAAAAGGAAAAAATATATAGAGATAAAATTATTTTTAAATTGACTGTGATAATTTTAAGACTATCTCCGGAGGAGTGTAATATATACATAGCGACTGACGAGACCTCTCGTGTCTGTTTGTAGAGATTAGATATGAAATAACGCCATGTTTGTCCTTAACCGGTTCCGGTCTCTTGTAGCCATGATGGCAGCCTGAATAGACGTATTACGACCATAACGAATATATTATTAATTATATCTATTCTAATCTTCAAGTTGTTTTATTCAAGTTATTCAACAAATCACTCAACCTCATCCAAATATTACATATATATATAACCCTGCTAAAAAAAGTCTTATAGAAACTTATACATTTAAAAAGCTCCATTTTTTATCTGTATTCCCTGGCGGCTTTTGACCAACGTATAACGTCGGTATATCAACCGTGAACACGTGGTATTGGTATAAACAGAGTAACCGCACCGTAGTAAAACTGTGTGTTGTAGGAATAAATACCGTATTTTTGAGCTCGGATGCATACCGTCTATACACCGTAGGTAATCACCAATAATACGGTATTGAAGCGGAATGTTCACAGTCGTAATGGCAGATGAGGTACGCACGAACAGAGTATGAGTCACGTATGTAAATCATACCGGGATGATTTCTTGATAGTATACAGGTGACAGCGCATGCGCCAAATAATTCATTTTCATTGGTCGGTAAAGTCGTCACGCAGTGTTATTTGAGGCCAGCCTGCCTCAGCATACGACGAAACTCGCGCATGCGCAGTCACCTGTATACTATCAAGAAATCATCCCGGTATATAAACAGTGTTTTTTCTCGAAACATACGGTATGTATCAAGTTCCATGACGGTATTTTTACTCCAAAAATACCGTATGTATCCAGTTGTACGACGGTATTTTTTTACCAAAAATACGGTACTATGTACCTTAGTTATATGACGGTATTTCTGCTCACAAGTTATTTTTCCAAAGGATCTAGATATTTTTCGGATAATTCATAAACGTATAACACACCTAAGCGTATAAAGCGTATAACACTGTACACGCCTTGGAATGAAATCCTGAACAATGTTGTAAAAAAAAATGTGGAAAATATTTTGGGTATATTGGGATTCTGTACTGCAATAATTTCAAACAGCAATTTGATTATCAGTATAAAAATAATATTTATTATGTGAAAATAACGTGAATGAAAATGAATAAATAATATAGTATATTGTGTACCAAGGGCGTAAAGTGGGCTTTTTTAGACCGAGTGTGGAGTTTGCAGTACGAGTCAGAGGCGAGGTAGCACGAGTCGAAGACGAGTGCGTCTGCGAGCCGAAGACGAGTACTGCAACCACACAAGGTCAAAAAACCCACTTAGCCCTGGTGCACACCATATTTTTTGTAACAGCACGATTTTCGCGTTTTTTCATCATTGTTGATAATTTTCATGAAAATATTGAAAAATAATTTAGCGGGCGTTTTTAGTTTTTATTTGCCCGCTTATGCTCGAGTAGCGGGCGTTTTCACTTTTTATTTGCCCGCTACTCGAGCATAAGCGGGCAAATAAAAACCAAAAACGCCCGCTGCTCTATTTAGCGGGCAAATAAAAACTAAAAACGCCCGTTGCTCGATTTAGCGGGCAAATAAAAACTGAAAACGCCCGCTCGTCTGAAAACCGTCACTTTAGGCCCGCTTAATGGGTAAAAAAAACGCAAAAATCGTGCATGTGTTACAAAAATAAATTTATATCATATTATTTATATATATTATTCATATAAAAATCCTACTAATTCAGCGAAACAAAAGTATATGAAATTTATGACTCATGAAATACATTGAAACCGTTATCGTAATTCTCCAGCAGGACGATAAGCGTCGCGGCGTTCGCTCCGCCATGCGTTGACCTGTCAAAGCGGTATACTCGTTCGCACGTATTGGCATAGTTACTCAGCTTTGTGTTGAAATCAGTCGTCAAAAAAATTGGTGAAACTTCCTTGACTCTCGTGTGTATGTAGCGTTCATCTCTGACGTTACGTAAAGCCGTTGTACAATGCCTCGATATACCCGCGTTGGAATACGATGAAAAGTTAGAGACATAACCTAGAAAATAGTAGGTACATTCCGCAGCGTGTTAATAATTTTCAGAAGGTTGGTGACTACATCGAAGGAGTGTGTGCTGGAGACGAGCGATACAACGGGACATGTGGTGATCCCGGAAGAAAGCGTCAAAGTACCGAGCTCGTTCCAGTCACCACGGAAGGTCTTATAACGTGTTCTGATGGATTATTAAATCTTAATATTATTGAAAATTGGGTGAAATCGTTTATTGAAATTAAGCAGGTACCATGGATGATGTGAGAGGGCAAATGTACTCGAAACGCACCGAGTATGCGGCTGCTGAATTATCGAGGCCGCCTCCGACGATATTACTTCGTCATGCGAGTCATGGAAGACCGTGATACTACGGACGGGAAAATGCAGTTGTTCCCAACTAGTGTTGCAACTCACCAATTACATTTTTAATTAAATTACTCATTGGCGAAGAAAGTGAATTATTGTAATTTTCTGTCATCAATAAATACCATGTACAGAATAGTCCGATATATGTCTTTCTCAGAAAAGAGCGACGCTTTGGTACGAAGGCAAACAGGGAATCTCCTTTAGAAATCATGATATCCCGACGTTGGTTGAGATCTGCTGAAGAGCTCTATTTCTCAATGAAATTCGCTACATGTCTTCTGCCGCCAAGGCGTCGCTGTCTCGCACTGCCCGATTTTTTTTATTGAATTTTTTTTTCAGATATGGATGCGGTTCGAATAGGGTATTGATGTGGTGTGAATGTGGTGAGAATACGGTATGAATGTGGTAAGAATACGGTATGAATGTGGTGAAAATACGGTATGGATGTGGTGAGAATACGGTATGGATATGGTGAGAATACGGTATGAATGTGGTGAGAATACGGTATCGAAACCGTCGAACTATGGTACACATACTGCGGTCAAACCTAATTTTTTGAAGGGACCAGGAAATTTGTCGGTTCACACAGGGTACGGTAACGGTGTTCATACCGTATGAAAACTGTGTTCAGTACCCGTGAATACGGTAGAAGTGCTGGTAAAATACGGTAGAAGTGCTGGTAAAATACGGTATGCAGAAAGGCGCAAATATACTGTATTTCTGAAGTGATTACCCGTGGTAAATCCGGAAATATACCGTTTAATATCGGTATATAAACCTTCTCACAACCTTGCGCAAAAGTCGTCAGGGTTCTGTCTCCGGTTTTACAGTAGTGGCTACCGTCATTGTGCATAGCCGTTTTATACGTTCGTATACCAAACCCCGGATAGAATTCCTATAAACCAAACCTGGTCAGTCCACAATACAATGTAATGTGTTTTAATAAGCTTATGCCACATTCAAGTATATCGTTAGCTAGCTGTGTACAATATCTATACGATTCTATCAGCTATATCCACATACCTCCGTATCAGTTCTTTACCGCAACTACGCTCCAGTTCTATAAGATCCTATCAACAATTGGTGGTTTTTATCCGTTCCGTAACGCGATTGCTCTGCAATATCTATACGATTCTATCCCTGCTTGAAGTGTCTGACAGAGACTAATTGGAAAAAATGTCTATCGGTTCTTGGCCGCAACAACAAAATTAAGTAACAGTTACTCATTCTTACGAGTCAGTAGACCGATATTGAATTATTCAAGTCAGTTACATACGGGTTTAACTTTAATGATGACGCTGATTCGTAGGTTAACTCGTATACATTTTCTCTCGGCTGACTTAATCTATCCTAACCGTGAACATTAGGGTGGTCCTTAAAAGGGGTGTTGACGAATTTTGACAAGTGCGCCCCCCAGATAGGTTCGAAATAAATTAAAAAAAATGTGTGCGAAACCCAAGCACTGTAGTCCAATGGAAAGACGTGCCTCTAAGCTCGTTTTGTTTCCCATTTGAATAACATGGGTTTTCAGACTAATTCAGTCATTATTCTTGCGAGTTGTCCCTCTGCACGCGAAAAATTCTTTATCCACATAAATCTATTCTCAATTGGTATATCTACGTGTAAAATTTTCGACAAGGCGTTATCACAACCCCCACGCCCCCCACCCCCCTTATATTATACACGACGGCAAATTGACCAACTTTACTAGCTGTTTTCAGCCGCTTGGTACTTTACAGTATTTCACCCATTAAAAAGCAGTCTTATTTGCGTCATAAGTTTGTCAAAATAATAATTGTACATGTAGGAAAAATTATTTATTTCAAAATACATCGATCACACTTAATCCTTTTTTTCAATAATAATTAAAATTAAAATGTTTTCATCACCGTCTGTTTTTTTGGATCGGGAAAGCTTTTACGATATTCCGAGACTACCTGAAGAATATACTGCTTCTGATCTTCGTTCCGTGTAAGAATATTGTTGTATTCTTCCATTAAATGAACTGCTCTCTCAGCCGTATCATTTACGACCTTTAAATGTTTGACCACATTTAAACCTTTGTTGAAATGTTCATCTTCAGGCCAAACAGACGGATCGAGTTTCAAAAAATTCGTACTGATTTCGAATCTCGTGAAAAAGTTTAGCGATTGTGGAGATATGAAGTAATCCATCTCTTTGTCGAGTATAATATTAATATCTTTGGGATTTATCTCTATGCGATTGGAGTAATCCTCTTCGGTTTCGTCACTCGTGTTTAACTCGAGTAACATTTTTCGTTTCACACACAGTGATATTTCATGATCGAAAAATGACATCGCTGCAGTTTGCGGATTGAGATACCATAAGTGCTTTATGAGTTTTTGGATTGTAACTCGAGAAACGTCAGGATCAATTGACTTGTAATCGTCAAGTTTTTTCAAAAGCTGCAGGTCGTGGTTCGGTACTTGATGTGCAAATGGAGCTGTAAACCATGCTCATACGTATATTACAATAACAAAAATACACACCCCAGCAATTGCTTTGTGTTCTTTGGAAGTTAACTTAAAACTTTCGCGAAACAAATATATTTTCAAGCAATAGATCGCCTTTGCCATCCAACGAGCGTGATGATACGCTCCGGGGAACCGGAATATAACACCACGAGGTGGAGTAATTCCGACAAATATTTGAGTTAATTCTAGTAACTCCTGATAATCTTCCCTCGGCTGACTATTCATCGACGTTTTTTCCACTAATGATTTGATACTTTCGATATGCTTGATTAATATTTTTTTTACATCCGCATCTTCGATTCCACTTTTCCACGAGGTGTTATCTATCTTAGACCACGATTCTTGAAACCTCTTAAAAATAGCGACGTTTGGACCGCTCGATGCAGGCATTTTTAGTTCGAAAACACTTCTTAGAATAATTTCGAATATATGGTGTCGGCAAGGTAAGAATAAAATATCTCGTTTGAAAGTTTGTTCTAAAACGACTGCCACGCCTTTTATGTGCCCGAGTAAAAATGATTTTATATAATTATATATAATTATATAGAATTATATAAAAGTTATATAGAATTGTATAGAATTATATAGAATTATATATAAAAAGCCATGTAAGTTTTATAGAACTTTATATAATTATATATAACTTTATAGAGTTATATAGAATTATATAGAGTTCTACAAAACCCACATATAAGCTTGTTTTGGATCCTATATAGAACTCTATATGATTCCATATAACTCTATAAAGTTATATATAATTATATAAAGTTCTATAAAACTTACATGGATTTTTATATATCGACAGCTTAATAACATAGTCACGTAAGCGCCAAAAAAAAAAAAAAAAAAATTCGCAAACTGACAGACGTATCTCCAAAAAAAATTTTGGCGTCCATTAGAAATTGTTTGAAAATAGGCCATTTTTGGCGCTTACGAACTATGTTATTAAGCTGTCGATATATAATTCTATACAATTCTATCTAACTTTTATATAATTCTATATAATTATATGAAATCATTTTTACACGATTCTTAAAAAATCTACCCATGCTTTGTTATTCTTTTCGTTTCAAATTTAGGAAAGAGTCCGGCTTCAGTATAATTTTATAGAATTATATAAAATTTTACAGAATTATATAGAATTTCACAGAATTATATATAATCTCATAGAAGTATATACAGGGTGTTACAACTAACTATGTCACCCCGACGGGTGGTGATAGGGGGGACCTTAACTAACATTTTCGATATAGGAACCCATGTCCGGAAAGTTGACGTTACCTTGATGAGAGGGATTCAAAATTTTCGGCGAACGCCTACAACGCTCGCTCACAGGCGCGGCGAAATCCTCGAGGATTTAGAAATAATCTAAGTCTAATTCAACTATTTATTACAACACAAAGAATCTATCACAGTTTTACAAGTATCACAGAAAATAAGTATTTTCGCCGTTCATTTCTACGAAAAACAACCAAGTCGCATTATCACATTTCTTTGACTCGACAAATAAAAACAAAACAACATAAGCATGACAGTTGTTTTTTGTAGGAATAAACGGCGAATATACTTATTTTCTGCGATATTTGTAAAACTGTGATAAATTCTTTGTGTTGTAATAAATAGTTGAATTAGACTTAGATTATTTCTAAATCCTCGAGGATTTCGCCGCGCCTGTGAGTGAGCGTTGCAGGCGTTCGCCGAAAATTTTGAATCCCTCTCATCAAGGTAACGTCAACTTTCCGGACATGGGTTCCTATATCGAAAATGTTAGTTAAGGTCCCCCCTATCACCACCCGTCGGGGTGACATAGTTAGTTGTAACACCCTGTATAATTCTATAGAAATATCGGCCCGATAGAAATATATAGAATTTTATAGAATTTTATAAAATTATATAGAATTCTATATATTTCTATCGGGCCAATATTTCTATAGAATTATATAGAACAATTCTATATAATTCTATATAATTCTATAAAATCATTTTTACTCGGGTGACCGAGATTAGAAGCTGTCGTGTCACAGCATAGTGCCTTGACTGTATCAGAGAGACCCCAATCTTCAAGTACTTCATATATAGCGTTTGCTTGGGATAGCCCAGTTCCGTCCTCTAACTCTGGCACTCCCAAAAGTTTTTCGACATTCCCATTCGTTATGACAACCGGTAGTCTGTCATTTACCTCACGTTTCATATATTGGGCAGCATTTTTCCATCCCAGTGCAAGACGACTGCATTGAGTTGCGTTTCTTTAAATACTCGTTTAATACTAATTGCTTTCGCAGCACGCAATTTTTCTCTGTAGCGTCGAATTGACGTTCTATTAAGAACCAACGTGTTGAGATCGTATTGTAGAGATTGAGCAACGGCAGCAATTACATGGACAGCATCTCTGTCGCTTAATTTACACTTATCTAATACTGCGACCAATTTTTCGTTAATTACGTTCACGCTCCCACGTGATCTTTTGGGCTGCGACGTTCCGGCTTCGGACTCATTGATTAAGGAGGTACATCAGCTTCATCAAAATGGTGATAACTAAATGAAACTTTCAGAATATATTCTTCAATATATATTCGATGGCCTCTCAAATTTTTAAACGGTTTCATTCAGCCATTTTTTAATAAATAATTTGCAAACTTTGAACGTTTTATACGTGGTCATAGCGAATAACTCGTCAGCCACGTCTTTAAATATTCATAGTAAAATAAAAAATGGTGACAGGTTGGAAAAAAACTACCGCTGAACAGCTCAAACACTCAACAACCTATATGCAAAGTTAGAGGTGTTTTCATTCTGCCATTTTTCTATAATTAACAGAAATTCTCCGAAAAGTGCAATATTTTGACGTTTTTCACGCTAAAGCAAGGCAATCGTGGCACACCCGTTGCCGTGTACAGTGTTTTTTTTCTTTCGCGAGTCGTTTTGATTGGCGTACAGCCACAGACAGATGAGAGATTTCAGGAGGGGTTGTAGCTCAACACTACCGACCCTCCCTATTAATTTCCCCTTACGCGCGAAGCTGATGTTCCTCCTTAAGAGAACCGACGAATCCATAACATCTGCTATAGAAACGTTAGAATAAGTGCCAACGCTTTTTTGACTCAGTGTGTTCAGAGAGGTTTCATTACTCGATGCCAATTCTACGAATTCTCCTATAACAAATTAAAATCATTTTGAGTCGTATTAAATTTAAATAAAAATTATCACGTAGGAATGAAATGTTCCGTCCAATAACAAATAAAAATAATTTTGATGAAAATAAAAACTTACTGGCTAAGTTCTTCTCCATTTCGCTTTTTCGCAGTCTTTGCAGAATAATCTCTTCTTTACGTAGTTCGAGTTCTTCATTAGTCTCGAACATTGTTTCGATGTCTCCGATGTAACCAACTCGTCCATCTTTTCTTTGGTTTAGTAAAAATTGTTTTGCCTCCTCATGAGCCATGTCCATCACATTTCCATGGGCGATGTCGAATAAGTTATCAAGTTCACGGGAGAAAGCTTCCTCTTTCTCTTGGTTAGAGAACTTCCCGGCATTTTTTTGCAATTTTCGCCACTTCTCATATAAATCTGTCAATTTTTGTACAGCGCGATGCGATTGTTGTGTAGGTAAACGGGCTTTTTCCCAAAATACGACTACTTCTTTTATTGCCAACGTCGCACTTTCTAGCAGAGTTAATTTTAATTCGCGAAGGTTGAAAAAAAGCACTTTTAAAGCTTGTTTTTGAGATGGCAACTTGTTTCCATAAATTTGTGTGTCAATGTCACCAATTAAAAAAATGTTCGACCGTGTCGTACGTGACGAGGACATTGTACATTTCACAAGGATGTACTGAACTCACGGAAATTAAATAACACCACGAAACTATCGAAAGTACAATGACTACCTGTGGCTTTTGAGTTTATCTCAGATAAAGTAATCGAATTCATACATGTATCGGAACAGAAAAAAAAAAATTCGCGTAGTAGTCAACCATGAAAACAGCAAAAAAATTGTAGAAAAACTTTTTCACAACACTTTTGTCAATCACAAAAAGACGACAATTATATGCATAGACTCGCGCACACACGTTCGGGACAGAGGACGTTGTGCTCTGGCAAGCGGCGTCTCGTTGTAAGCAGAGGCGCTGACGCGCGTCCTGTGTTATCTACACCGACCGGCTAGTCGGTTGCTTATTTTTGTTTACTTCACGTTGAATTGCGATTCGTTGCCGCCTAGCGAATACAAATTCGACTCTGAAGCCCGGGCGACTAAGGATTCATTTAAATTAAATGAATTGAATAAAGAACATTCTTATGATATTGAAAATATTTCACATTAATATTCATACTCTGAATTGGTAAGCTTCTAGATCATACACAATTGAAATTGAATGAACATGGTGTAAATACAACTCAAATCGAACTTCGAATATTAAATATCAAATATCAAATTTATAATAAAACACGATGCGATCTCGGGTCGATAATTCGCGTGTGAACTTATGTGTTTTCGAAAACGAATTTACCAGCGCGAGTTCGGAGATCAGACTGCCTGCTAAACAATAGATTTATGTGAATAAAGAATTTTCAGCGTGCTGAGGGACAACTCGGAAAAACAATGACTGAATTACATGTACAATTATTATTTTGACAAACTTATGACCCAAATAAGACTGCCTTTTAATGGGTGAAATACTGTAAAGTACCAAGCGGCTGAAAACAGCTAGTAACCCAGCAAACACAGCGATGTATCATATATGTACCTGCGACGTAACAATGAGTGTGTGTACGTTAGTTGGGTATGTACCAAACATGTAACATTTACAGACTTGGTACATGCAAATGTCCGCTGCACGTACCCCTAAATAAGATGTATCTAGTACATCGACAAGGTTACATGTCAGTTACGTAACTCAATTACATGCCTGAGATGTCACAATATCTACATCAACAGTGCCTGATTTTTTCTCGTACCCGGGATGTCACTAAAGAGACATAAACAGTACGTATTAGGAGACTATACCCGAGATGTAGTATAATGGCATCATCAGTATATGCTTTGCGTTAGGTACCCGGCAGGTTGCATTACCTACGTCAGTGGTACGTATTTTGTGCTGTATACGTAGTATGTCGTTTTGAAGACGACAGCACTCCGTATCTGTCGAATGTACCCTGGATATAGCATCATTACATTATGAGTACATGCTCTGCGCTCTGTACCTGACAGGCTGCATCACCGACATTGGTGGTACATACTTTGTACTATATGCTCGGTATGTCGCTTTAAAGACTTGAGCTTTACGTATCTGTATAACATACCCGAGAAATTACATCATGACGTCGTTGGTACATGCTCTGTGCTCTGTACCTGGCAGGTTGCGTCACCGCCATCAGAGGGACATACCTTGGCGCTTATCTTACACGGAGAGAATGTTATGAGAATGGCTGTCATACTGTTATAGCGCGGAAGATTTATCGCGGATTCTGAGATCCCATACTATAAGTATGGTAACCGTTCTCACAAATGAGGCAATGGTTACCATAATTATAGTACGGGATCTCAGAATCCGCGATAAGTCTTCCGCGCTATACCCAGTATGACAGCAATTCTATAATAAATAAAGACTATTCTTATAACGTTCTCTCCGTGTAGAACCAGTGGATACTTCCTGAGAAATGAAGACAATAATGTGGAATTAAAATCAAAGAATCCACCATTTTTAAGTTGGAGCTGATCGACATTAGTACATTGTGCACCAAGGTCGTAAAGTGAAACTTTTAAGGCCGAGTGCGATGTTTTAAGTACGAGTCGTAGACGAGCACGCGAAGCGTGCGAGGCGAACACGAGTACTGAAAACATCGTGCGAGGCGTTAAAAGGCCCACCTCCATGGTGCACACGATACTTTATACAACGCAAGCATATTTTTCTCGCTATTTGATGCCTCTGTATAGGACCTGAAAGTAGTACTTTTAAAGTCCGAGGACTTAAAGTGGTACTTTTAAGTCCTAGGACTTAAAAGTACTACTTTAGGTCCTATACAAAGGCATCAGAAAGCGGGAAAAACATGCTTGCGTTGTATAATAGTACATTATGTCACTAGGCCGATTAAGTATTTTCTGACGAATTTGAGTTTATAATCCGAGCCGAAGGCGAGGATTATGATGAAATTCGTCAGAAAATACTTTTTCGGCCGTATGGCATACAGAATTTTATGTGTCCAGGCCGAAAACCGCGTTTAAACCGAGCGAAGCGAGGTTAAAATCGCGGTTTTACGGCCTATGACACATAAAGTCTATTTGATGAATGGCTCTCACTCGAAAAAAGGTGATTTCGTGTTTTCTTATTTCACATTTTCGCCTCAGTTTTTCACAAAGATTTCGCTAGTACCGAAATTGCATTGATTATCGAACCCAGTGTTGTGCAAATTGTAATTAAATTTTTTTTAATTACTCATTACTTTCGTAATGTGTAATTGAATTTTTATTTAATTACAGATTACTTTGGTGATGTGTAATTAAATCGAGTTTAATTACACATTACTTTAGTAATATGTAATTAAACTTTATTTAATTACACATTACATTGATATACAGGGTGGTCCATTTTAATCGATGCAGGCGAATATCTCGAAAACTAACAATTATAAAAGAAAAAGTTTTATACAAAACTTGGAGGGTTTCGAGGGGGAAAGATAATGCTGATATGTGTTGACTTGTGGATTTCGCCAATTCCGAGATTTCGCAAGCAACTTCGGATTTTAGATAGGGAATACATGTTTTGGTTGAGGGCATCTGATAGCGCGATCAAAGACTCATTCAACCACGCAAGCAAAAAAAATTGGAAAAAAAAAATTTTGCAAAAAAAAATTGGAAAAAAAATATTGCAAAAAAAAATTTCGCGAATTTTTTTTTTTCTCTTGCAAAAGATTGTGCTTTTTTGTCCCTAGCTTTCGAACACATTCATTGTTCATCACTTTGCGTTATTGATCTACGATTTTTTTTTCAATAATCTGGTACATTCAATCTTTCCAATTTCAAAATTGGCGAGAAAAATTTTGAGCTAGAGTGATGAACAATGAATGTGTTCGAAAGCTAGGGACAAAAAAGCAATCTTTTGCAAAAAAAAAAAAAAAAATTCGCGAATTTTTTTATTCCAATTTTTTTTTGCAAAATTTTTTTTTCCAATTTTTTTTGCTTGCGTGTTTGAATGAGTCTTTCATCGCACTATCAGATGCCCCAAACCAAAACATGTGTTCCCTATCTAAAATCCGAAGTTGCTTGCGAAATCTCGCAATTGGCGAAGTCCACAAGTCAACACATATCAGCATTATCTTTCCCCCTCGAAACCCTTCAAGTTTTGTATAAAACTTTTTCTTTTATAATTGTTAGTTTTCGAGATATTCGCCTGCATCGATTAAAATGGACCACCCTGTATATGGGGAATTCCAGAATATTTCGAACGGTCGCGAACCCTCACCCCTCTCGATTTTCGAATCAATTTTTTCTCTTATAGTCCTAGACTCAAGAGAGATTGGTGATTTATTTTAGATTTTTCAAAGCTACGATTTGGAAGATAGGATTTTTCGAAAATCTCGAATTACTCAAATCACTACTTTTTCATGGAGTTTCGATTCAGTACCAAGATGTCTTACGAAAAAATGTTTCCCACAAAATCTGTCAGTACTTGTGCGTACTTTCGAACAAAAATATTTGCTGATTTTTCCGGATGTTGGAAACATGGAATATGTGCTTGAAAAAGTTTAAATCTTGATTTACAAAAATACGCCGGTCTCGATTTTGTTCAATTTTGGACACAAAATTCTGGATCGAAAGACGAAAGTTTTGAAACTATGTGGAAGTTGGGACGAGACCTGGTTCAGAAGTTACAGCCATTTCGATTTCGTGAAAATTCCCAATTCAGCACGCACGGGCAGTAGGGTGTCCGTTATTTCCCGAATTGACTTTTTCTACTTGGGTATGGGCCAAATCATTAGTTTATAGCCTAAAAACAACTATGCTATTTTTTTTTTTTTTTTTTCAAGTGCCATCAACCCCTGCCTGTAGGACGATACTTGTCCCAAAATCACTAATCATGAATGCCGCACATATAAGTTGTGTTTTTGACAACTCACAAGTGAGATCATTAGATCGTAATTATAGTCATAGTGTAGGTATACATAGGTATAGGTAAAACCAGCCATTGCTTTTTGTGGGAGGGGAATTAGCCTATTTGCAATGAATCAAATCGCAATCTGTTTTAATACAATTATTATTGTATTGTAAGTTATAACGAATGACAACATAAATTACAGCTATTTAATGAAATCTACAGAAAAGAATCTGTATACAGATGACCCTTAAGATTTCTGCATCTGCAAAAATGAACCTATTGTAAGCCGTATCTCATAAACTATAACCTTGAGACAAAAATATCATTGGACTTTCTTCTGTCTTTTTCAATTATCTGGACGCGGATTTTGTCAAAAGAATTTTTACACCCGAAATTCACGTAGTTTTCGTAGAATTACTGCTTCAGCACGCGATAGCTTCCAGACGGTCGATCTGAGAAAAGTGGTCATCTGAACTTTTTTCTTCTATTTATGATTCCTCAGACGCGGATTTTTCGAAAATATGTTTCAAGTGCGAAATTGACGCAGGATCTGCAGAATTACTACTTTAGCACGTGGCAGCTCGCAAACTGTGGACTTGAGAGAAATGTTTATAAGCACTTCTTTCTTCCATTTTCCATTATCTCGATGCGGATTTTTTCAAATGAATTTTCATTTCCGAAATTTTCAGCCCCCAATAAGGAACCGATTACCATGCTACCTTTGCACATTTAAGATACCGCAGTGACTCCAAGAACCCCCGTGTAGTAAATTTTCAGAGAAACAGTTCTGAACTTCACGTGCCATAAACATTTCTGCAAAAAAGTCAAAAAAGTTCAGATGACCACTCTTCTCGGATGGGTGGGCTTCAAAGTCACGAACGATCGAAGTCCCGAACGACCATAAGTCCCGAATTCGCAAAGTCGCTACCGTTCATTGTCCCGAACTCGCAAAGTCACGACCGCTCGTTGTCCCGAACGAGAAAAGTCACGACCGCTCGCGGTCCCGAATGAGAAAAGGCGCCACCGTTCATTGTCCCGAAACAGCAATGTCCCGAATCAGTATTTTTCAGAGCACAGAAAACACGTGGGGTTCTACTGTGTATACCGAAAATAAAGTACGTATGGTAGATGAGCTGGTTTTTGCAGGCCTAAGCATAGTTATACCGGTGATTCGCTGCAGCGATTCTCGATATCGCACCGAATTGGCGGTATCTCTCAGCAATTTCCGAATTTAATTTGCGAATCTGATTTTTTTTCAGATTCTAAATAAGCCGAAAAATATTCACGTACATCGATTCTCTAGAACGAACTTTCGACCGTACTTACAGCATTAAATATAATTGTTTAACATTCTCAGATATAGGGAAGAAAAAGCAATGGTGATTTCAATTTTTTTTTTTTTAAATAGATGTAAATTAGGGTGTCCGTTATTTCCCGAATTGACTTTTTCTACTTGGGTATGGGCCAAATCATTGGTTTAGAGCCTAAAAACGATGATGCTATTCTTTTTTTTTTTTTTTCAAGTGCCATTAACCCCTGCCTGTAGGACGATACTTGTCCCATATTTGATTAACATGGGATTTTTGCCCTTTTTAGACTTTAATTTTTTTTTCGCTCACTACTTTCATTACCTCATCAAATATTGTTGATTTTACTACTGTGGCGACCTCTTTGGATGTACATATTTTTATATTGATGGAAAAAAAATTTTGAGTTTTGAAGCGGTAAAAATTTTTTTTTTTTTACTTTCAATTTAAACAAAAAGCATTGAAAAGTCAATAAATTCAAAAATATTCGAAAATTTACTGAAAAATACAGTAAAAATAAATTTTGAAAAAATCATCAAAACTTTTGAAAACTTTTTTTTTCACCAATATAAAAATATGTCCATCCAAAGAGGTCAGAACAGTAGTAGAATCAACAATATTTGGTGAGGTAATGAAAGTACTGAGCGAAAAAAAATTAAAGTCTAAAAAGGGCAAAAATCCCATGTTAACCGGTTCACTGGTAAGGGCACATATATGTGCAAAAAGAAAAAGTGCCACAACTGGTAATGGCACATATATGTGCAACGTGGATATCTCTGTCAGTTTTGAACGGATTTGCATCAAACTTGATGTTCCTAAGTTTTTTGGGCTTCATGTTGAATACGAAATTATTTCCTTTCACCAGTTTTGGCACAAAACGTTGATTTCGGGTCCACCAGTGAACCGGTTAATCAAATGGGACAAGTATCGTCCAACAGGCAGGGGTTAATGGCACTTGAAAAAAAAAAAAAAAAAAAAGAATAGCATCATCGTTTTTAGGCTCTAAACCAATGATTTGGCCCATACCCAAGTAGAAAAAGTCAATTCGGGAAATAACGGACACCCTAATTGACATCTATTTGAAAAAAAAAAAAAATTGAAATCACCATTGCTTTTTCTTCCCTATATCTGAGAATATTAAACAATTATATTTAATGCTGTAAGTACGGTCGAAAGTTCGTTCTAGAAAATCGATGTACGTGAATATTTTTCGGCTTATTTGAAATCTGAAAAAAAATCAGATTCGCAAATTAAATTCGGAAATTGCTGAGAGATACCGCCAATTCGGTGCGATATCGAGAATCGCTGCAGCGAATCACCGGTATAACTATGCTTAGGCCTGCGAAAACCAGCTCATCTACCATACGTACTTTATTTTCGGTATACACAGTAGAACCCCATGTGTTTTCTGTGCTCTGAAAAATACTGATTCGGGACATTGCTGTTTCGGGACAATGAACGGTCGTGACTTTTCTCATTCGGGACCGCGAGCGGTCGTGACTTTTCTCGTTCGGGACAACGAACGGTCACGACTTTGCGAGTTCGGGACAATGAAAGGTCGCGACTTTGCGAATTCGGGACTTATGGTCGTTCGGGACTTCGATCGTTCGTGACTTTGAAGCCCACCCTTCTCGGATCGACCATCTGGAAGCTACCGCGTGCTAAAGGAGTAATTCTGCAGATCCTGCGTCAATTTTGAACTTGAAAAATATTTCCGGAAATTCCGCGTCCGAAGAATCGAAAATGGAAGAAAAAAGTTGAGGTGACCACTTTTCTTAAATCGACCGTCTGGAAGCTATCGCGTGCTGAAGCAATAATTCTACGAAAACTACGTGAATTTCGGGTGAAAACATTCTTTTGAAAAAATCCGCATCCAGATAATTGAAAAAGGCAGAAGAAAGTCCAATGATACTTTTGTCTCGAAGTTATAGTTTATGAGATACGGCTTACAATAGGTTCATTTTTGCAGATACAGAAATCTTAAGGGTCATTGTATACAGAGCAGTATTTACTATTTTATCTGTTTCAGTTATGCCACTGCCTTGCTTTGTGTACTATCACCAACAATAACATAACATTTTATTTTTTTATGATAAACTTATAATGATTGTACGAATATCCTTCGCTGCTTATAAAAACGAGTCATCTTGCTCAGCAAGAGTTGTGCGATATATAGTTCATATATCATCAAACATACTATACTAAATATTAAGTCACTATCTTATATTGTATCAGTTAAATATTTGAACGATCTCTCTATTTTATTATCTAAAGGTTATAGATTAGGATGGTCCTTAAAATAAGGGTATTTCGGAATTTTTACCTTCCCGCCCGCAGAAATAATTCCAAATATATTGAAAAAAATGTGTGCCGAAGGATTTTTCTATATAAGCTCGGCTTGTTTCCCGTTTAAATAACATGGCTTTTTAAAGTATCTGCAGATACCATTTTTTTCCGGGCATGCTAATTGTTCTAAAAATATTACATGCATACAAATCTGTTGTGTTAAAACAATGTATGAATACAGTTATGAGGCCCTTAAGATTTGCTGTACAATGCCAATGTACAATGTTCAATGTTCAATGTAGCTTAGGGGCCTCATAACTTTTTTGACTCATTGTTGTATGATTACACTGGTCTACAAAAAAAAAGTGATCTCGAGTTGCAGGCTCAATTTTATCGAATCTAGGGGTTTTCGAGGGTGCTGAATCCGAAAATGATGACCGTTTGTTTCGGTTGGTTCGTATAAGGCCTTTTTTCAGCAGTTTTTCGCTTTTTTGTATATCGTTTCTCGTTTAATTTTCCAGCAATCACCAACTTCAACTAAAACGTCCCAAAATGGGCTAATTTTATAGAGAATTTAATGCCAAATCCAAATATACCATTGTTTTTTACTTCACACCAATTGAAATCCTCGAATTTCTAAAAAAACGCCCGTAAAAGTGGTAAAATGTATGGTTTTCAACCATGTTTTCAACCACGTTCTCATCTCTAGCAAGTCCATTAGGCCCTCTGACAAAAATACAATGAAACGGTGCAGAAGATTAGACAGTTGAGCGTCGAATGAGACCAAGTGCAGCTCTTAACACCCAAAAATTAGGAAGCTATGACTTTTTCAAACTTTGCGAAAAAAAATCAGTTTTAGCTAAATGGGTAGGGAAATGATCTCTCGTACTCACAATTATCTCTTGTCTCCTCTATAATTATTTTCAATCAACTATGAAATTTTACTAGGCATAATTAGATGTTTCGAAACGTGTTGTAAGATTTTCAAAATGATGGGATGAATACGACAGACGACTGGACAGATAGAAAAAAGTCGGGAATTGAATCTTAGATAGATCATGAACTAATGAATAGGTAATTAGTACATTATGCACCTAGGGAATAAAGTGTTCTTCTAGACGAGTGTGAGGTTTGTCGCCCGAGCGAAGCGAGGGTGACCTTCACACTCGTTTAGAAGAACACTTTACACCATGGTGCATACGATATTTTATGCATCCAAGGGCAGAAAGGGCGTTCTTTATGCGCGCAGCCGGGAATGAAGTACACACTTTCTTCCCCTCGGTGCATAATAGTATACCTCGGGTGAGACGTTTTTAGCACTCGTCGTCGTCTCGGGCACCTTCGGCGCCCTCTACTACGACTCGTGCAAACGTCTCACCCTCGCTAGAAATGGCCATCCCCCCCTAGTTGCACACTGTATTTTTCATAATAAGGGCACGAAATAGGCCTTCTTTGATGCGCGTCGATCGGAAAAGGGATATATATAATATATATATAATATATACCGCGAGGAACAGGTGAAACCGAATGGACCGATCCCCCACCCGGCGGATAATTCGTATTTTTGGGGATAGCCACTCGTTGCGCTGCAAAATCCCTAGGGTGAAGGGTTATAGGGTGAATTCGGCAGCCATTGGCCTAGGGATTTTCAGTGCAACGAGTGGCTATCCACATAAAAATACGAATCATCCACCGGGTGGGGGATCGGTCCATTCGGTTTCACCTGTTCCTCGCGGTATATAATATATATATTATATATATAATATATATATAATATATATATTATATATATGGGCGGGAGGAAATAGTATATTGTGTATCTAGGGGGGGAAAATGGCCATTTCGAGCGAGGGTGAGACGTTTTTAGCGCGAGTTGTAGTAGAGGGCGCCGAAGGCGCCCGAGACAAAGACGAGTGCTAAAAACGTCCCACCCGAGGTATAAATGGCCATCCCCCCCTAGATGCACACTGTACTTTTTATAATAAGGGCACGATATGGGCCTTCTTTGATGCGCGTCGATCGGATGGGGAATGGCGCGTGTTGAGTCGTGTACCACACACTTATAGATGTTTGAATTAAATAAAAATTGAAAAAAATTGAAAAAAAAAAAATTAAAAAAAAAAAAAAAAATTAAAAAAAAAAAAAATTAATAAATAAAAAAAAAAAAATTATTAATAATTAATAATAATTTATTTATAAAAAAAGAAAGATCCAAGATTTGTCGTTGGAGCGGGAGGGAATGTACATTCCCTCCCGCTGATGAAGAACAGCGGGAGGGAATGTATATTCCCTCCCGCTGTTGGATATTCGGTACTCACGGTCGAAACACGTGATTTCCCCCCCTCTCGACAAGCATGAAAGAAGGCCCATTTCATGCCCGTGTTATGAAAAGTACTTTTCTCCCCGCTACAGCGGGAGGAAAAGTACTTTCCCTCCCGCTCTCGTCGTAGTTCGACACAAGCGATTTTCCCCACGCCCGACAAGCATGAAAGAAGGCCCATTTCATACACGTATTATGAAAATGATATTTATATTGTCGTCCTCCACAGGATTTGGTACAAATTGGATTTATTTATTATTATTATCATTATTATTATTATTATTTCAAACGTAAGGCCCACGAGAATGAGTAAGCAATAAGGCGCAAGTAAGTTGATAAGTTTGTAATTAGATGAGGCTGAATCTAGCGGCCGGAGCTAGCGGCCGCTTGGCGCTTGGAGCGCGCGAAGTTATTGCAAGCGAATATCGAGTTCAAATTTCGTATGCATACCTACTCACGACTGACATTCGAACTGAGAAAAAAATTAAAACCCCGGCGGACGATCTTTGGAAAATTATTAAATATTGGTAATTGCTCATTAACGGGCTAGCGGTCGCTAGCTCCGACCGCTAGATTCAGCCTCATTGTAATTAGTTAATTAATAGGAAAAAACGATTTTTTGTTCGATTTTCTTCGATGTTGAAGTAGTTTATTGTCTTCCCTGTGTATGCTCCAACAGTAGTTTGCCATCATGTGCTCATCCCATCTACCTTGGTACCTCTCTTCCATTATCCTCAGATCTTGGTGAAAGCGTTCACCTTGTTCTTCACTATATTCCCCTAGATTTTTTGGAAATCTGCCCAGATGGCTGTGCAAAAAATGAACTTTTATGCTCTTATTAGCTCCCAAGCTGTTGTAATTGGTTAGCATATTTTTTACCAACTCTTCATAATTTGATCATTTCCCTACCCATTTAGCTAAAACTGATTTTTTTTCGCAAAGTTTGAAAAAGTCATAGCTTCCTTATTTTTGGGTGTTAAGAGCTGCGCTTGGTCTCATTTGACGCTCAACTGTCTAATCTTCTGCACCGTTTCATTGTATTTTTGTCAGAGGGCCTAGTGGACTTGCTAGAGCTGAGAACGTGGTTGAAAACATGGTTGAAAACCATACATTTTACCACTTTTACGGGCGTTTTTTGAGAAATTCGAGGATTTCAATTGGTGTGAAGTAAAAAACAATGGTATATTTGGATTCGGCATTAAATTCTCTATAAAATTAGCCCATTTTGGGACGTTTTAGTTGAAGTTGGTGATTGCTGGAAAATTAAACGAGAAACGATATACAAAAAAGCGAAAAACTGCTGAAAAAAGGCCTTATACGAACCAACCGAAACAAACGGTCATCATTTTCGGATTCAGCACCCTCGAAAACCCCTAGATTCGATAAAATTGAGCCTGCAACTCGAGATCACTTTTTTTTTGTAGACCAGTGTTATAGATTTGTATGCAATGCATTTTTTTCGAACGATTAGCATGCCCGGAAAAAATGACAAGTCCAGGTCTTAGGTCTTTTCAACGATTTTGGGGGGTGAAAAGATAAAAATTCCAAAACACCCTAAATGAGGACCACCCTATCATAGATATTAGGGTGTTTAAAGAAAATTAATATTTTTTTTGTAACACATGCACGATTTTTGCGTTTTTTTTACCCATTAAGCGGGCCTAAAGTGACGGTTTTCAGACGAGCGGGCGTTTTCAGTTTTTATTTGCCCGCTAAATCGAGCAACGGGCGTTTTTAGTTTTTATTTGCCCGCTAAATAGAGCAGCGGGCGTTTTTGGTTTTTATTTGCCCGCTTATGCTCGAGTAGCGGGCAAATAAAAAGTGAAAACGCCCGCTACTCGAGCATAAGCGGGCAAATAAAAACTAAAAACGCCCGCTAAATTATTTTTCAATATTTTCATGAAAATTATCAACAATGATGAAAAAACGCGAAAATCGTGCTGTTACAAAAAATATGGTGTGCACCAGGGCTAAGTGGGTTTTTTGACCTTGTGTGGTTGCAGTACTCGTCTTCGGCTCGCAGACGCACTCGTCTTCGACTCGTGCTACCTCGCCTCTGACTCGTACTGCAAACTCCACACTCGGTCTAAAAAAGCCCACTTTACGCCCTTGGTACACAATATACTATACCGTGTTGTGAGCGTTGATGCATGATGGAAGAAAAATCCTCGTGAAAGGAAGAGCCTGTTGCTGAAAATTAAAAGGTCTCTTAAGCCAGTTTTGTATTTTTTTGCAATTAGGTAAATGAGAAAGAGCAGGTTTCTCATAGAAAATCAAGTACAAAGCTCAGATATATATTTTCCATTCGGTACAAGATTACAGCGACAAAAAACCTCTCTGTATGACAAATAAAATACTTGGTTTGCATATCTAGACATACACAATTGTACATCCATATATACTGAGATATGAAAATAAAATTTTGTCTAATGAATATGCATATTCAAATAAGTTGTTATTTTCTATGAAACCTTGTTTTTCTCATTTAATTCCGAAAAAACACGAAAATGGCTTGAACGACCTTATAATTTTGAGCTACAGGTCCTTCTTTTCGCAAGGTTTTTTCTTTCATCAAGCATCAACGCTCAGGGGCCGGTGAATGGAAGAAAAAAAATATCAATTTTTTTTAAATACCCTAATAGATATATGTGTTCATATATTATTATACATACTCTGCTCTAAATATTACGTCATTCTTATATCGTATCAGCCAGAAAATCTTAAATATTAAACCTCAAGGGCCATCCATGCAAAAATGGACTATTTGCACAACATAATGCAGCTCCTATTGATAATATCACCAAATAAGTTTAACTGTGTTACGACAATTATGGCTGCGCAATGAAAAATTTCTTACAAATGAACATATAAACTATAAATAAAAGAATAACAATATGACTATGATACTCCTCATACAACAGCGAGGAAAGACAATTGCACCCTTTTTCTATGCAACCTAAAAATGACTCTACAAACTAATCAGAATAGCACGGTAGACGTCGAAAAAAAAAGAAAAGTAGTCAAAAAATGAAAATAAGAAAATTTGGTAACCAGATGCGTCACTCAACAAATCAGGGGTGATTCTCCAGAGAATCTGAGCAATATGTCAGTTATGGTTGTTAATGATTATCGCATATAATTTTATATTAATTGGTCCATTCAATCAACGATGTGCAATACTAATCTTCGATTTGGAGCCACAAATAATCTATGAAATTACAGCATTACTTTGCTGACTGTGGCAAACAGCTTTCATTGATACTTTTTCTTCTCAAACATTTAGCCTTCCGAGGAAAATCTACCAAAACTTTGGACTAAATTGATTTGTCGGTTTTTAAGTGACAAAACAGGTCGAATCAAAAAACGCTTCCTACAGTTTTCAGATTATCGAAGTATGTGTGTTGAGAAAATATTTCAGCCTTTTGCGATGACTGCGTATTGGACTATCTTGAGAACAGTTTATAAACAAAAAATAGGAAACAATTTTGGCCCCAGACCGAGGTTTTTGAAATGAAATTAACATGTGCCGGTAAGGTCTCAAAGTTTTCCATATAAAGCACTGTGCGGCTAATTTTAATCAAAAAAATCCTAACCTATGTGAAAGTATATACTACTACATGGCAAGACTTGGGGGAGAAAATACAAAAACCACCTATGGGGAACTTTGAGACCTTACCGGCACGGGTTAATTTTATTTTAAAAACTTCGCTCTGGTGCCAAATTTTTTTCTATTTTTTGTCTATAAACTGTGGGGCTTCTCAAGATGGTATTTAACGTCCTCCCTAATGCGGATACCCAGTTCATTGAGCGTACACTTTCATGACAGGGCTGTAATTTTTTTATCAATTCACATACTGCAATTATCCAAGTATTATAGGAACTGTTGTTTAATTCAACCTGTTTTTGTCACTCAAAAGCCGGAAAGTCGATTCTGTGAAAAGTTTCTAAAATTTGTCAGTTCAAAGTGTATATGTATTAGGGTGTTTCATTTCTAGGCAATATTTTTTTTTCTATGTTATACTAGAAAATCTTATACTTTATAGAAAATAAAAAATATCGCCGCCTGGTAAAAGGTTTAAAGTCCAATAGCGGCTTAGCTCATTCAAAAATTCGATTTGCCTTCTAAATAACACAGGAAATTTTTTTTTTTTTTGGTTCAATTGAATTTTTCGTTGTTAAAAAATTTTTTTTCGAAGAAACCTTTTTATAGCTTTTGAAGGAAATTAAATTCTCTACAAAAATGTTTCTGTGGTCGAAGACCGTACAACCAGTAGTTTCGGAGTTATAGCGAAAATTGTTTATGTTTGACGCGCTATAACTCCGAAACTACTGGCTGTACGGTCTTCGACCACAGAGACATTTTGGTAGAGAATTTGATTTCCTTCAAAAGCTGTGAGAAGGTTTTTTCGAAAAAAAAATTTCTAACAACGAAAAATTAAATTAAACCCAAAAAAAAAAAAAATTTTCCTGTGTTATTTAGGTGGAAAATCGAATTTTTGAATGAGCTAAGCCGCTATTAGACTTTAAACCTTTTACCAGGCGGCAATATTTTTTATTTTCTATAAAGTATAAGATTTTCTAGTTTAACATAGAAAAAAAAAATATTGCCTAAAAATGAAACACCCTAATGTGTATACAGGGTGACAATTATAAGGTGGACGGTACTTTTTTGAAGGGTTTGCGAGGTGATATCGGGTTTTTTCTTTTTTTCTTCTTCAATGGTTTTTGATGCCCGATCTGAAAAAAAATACGGTGTTCATGTGACCATTATGGTTTTTGCGGTACAAAAATGGTTGATTCGAAAAAAAAACGGAAGTTGATTTTTATTGTTTTTAAATGAAAATTATTTAATTTTGAATACAGAGGACCGGTTGAAAATTTAAGGGGACCAGTACAGCGACTTTTCGAGAAATTATCATAGTCCGAAATCAATTTATTTCATAACCAAAGTTCATTTCACATCAAAATATTTTTCTTTTTCAAAATCATGTGTCGTAAGGATTTCAGAGCACCGTTAGACCGATTCAGGTCATCTTGGATTCATTTTCTTCAGAAAACAAATCCTCATCATGTGAATGTAGGAATTTAAAAATAAAAAATTATGTCATAAGTTGTGATCAATTTACCAAATTTGCAAAAATTATTATCACTCATTTCTTATATAACTTGGCCAAAACGAAAAATTTGCAAAATTCCTACATTCACATGATGAGGATTTGTTTTCTGAAGAAAATGAATCCAAGATAACCTGAATCGGTCCAACTGTGCTCTGAAATCCTTACGACACATGATTTTGAAAAAGAAAAATATTTTGATGTGAAATGAACTTTGGTTATGAAATAAATTCATTTCGGACTATGATAATTTCTCGAAAAGTCGCTGTACTGGTCCCCTTAATTCGATTCCGATGTCGTTGAGAAAAAAAATGTTGAATATTGGTATTTTAACGATTATCTAGCTTAAAATTCCGAACAGTAGAATAGAACCATGCCGCGTGAAGTTAGATCCGCTTCGTCTCACGGCCGTCGAATTGTCAGTGAAGTGAGGTTCAGAGCCGCTTGGTCCAAGTTGACGGATCATTACTGGGTATCATTACGTCTACCAAATCTCATCTCGAAATTCGCTCGCAACAACTTTTCCGAGCAGTTCGTACCTCCGTCCGTCTTCGATTAGTTATTAACAATTCCTAACAATTTTTTGAACGTCATCCTTGGGGATTTTTCATTATTTCCAAGTTCGGCTTTCAATACTGAGCACGTCTACCAAATCTCATCTCGAAATTCGCTTGTAATAATTTTTCCGAGCAGTTCGTACCTCCGCGCGTCTTCGATTAGTTATTAACAATTCCTAACAATTTTTTGAACTTCGTCCCCGGGGATTTTTTATCATTTCCAACTTCGGCTATCAATTCTGAGTACGTCTACCAAATATCATCTCGAAATTCGCTCGCAACAATTTTTCCGAGCAGTTCGTACCTCTGCGCGTCTCCGATTAGTTATTAACAATTCCTAACAATTTTTTGAACGTCATCCTTGGGGATTTTTTATTATTTCCAAGTTCGGCTTTCAATACAGAGTAGGTACGTCTACCAAATCTCATCTTGAAATTCGCTTGTAATAACTTTTCCGAGCAGTTCGTACCTCCGCGCGTCTCCGATTAGTTATCAACAATTCCCAACAATTTTTTGAACGTCGTCTTCGGGGATTTTTCGATAATGCCAGTTTCAGGTATCATTACTGGGTACGTCTACCAAATCTCATCTCGAAATTTGCTTGTCATAACTCTTCCGAGCAGTTCGTACCTCCGCGCGTCTCCGATTAGTTATCAACAATTCCCAACAATTTTTTGAACGTCGTCTTCGGGGATTTTTCGATAATGCCAGTTTCAGGTATCATTACTGGGTACGTCTACCAAATCTCATCTCGAAAATTGCTTGTCATAACTTTTCCGAGCAGTTCGTACCCCCGCGCGTCTTCGATTAGTTATCACCAATTCCTAACAATTTTTTGAACGTCGTCCCCGGGGATTTTTCATTATTTCCAGGTTTGGGCATCAATACTGAGTACGTCTACCAAATCTCATCTTGAAATTCGCTTGTAATAACTTTTCCGAGCAGTTCGTACCTCCGCGCGTCTTCGATTAGTTATCAACAATTCCTAACAATTTTTTGAACGTCATCCCCGGGGATTTTTTATCATTTCCAAGTTCGGCTATCAATACTGAGTACGTCTCCCAAATCTCATCTCGAAATTCGCTTGTAATAACTTTTCCGAGCAGTTCGTACCTCCGCGCGTCTTCGATTAGTTATCAACAATTCGTAACAATTTTTTGAACGTCTTCCTCGGGGATTTTTTATTATTTCCAGGTTCGGGTATCATTACTGGGTACGTCTACCAAATCTCATCTCGAAATTCGCTGGCAACAACTTTTCCGAGCAGTTCGTACTCCCGCGCGTCTTCGATTAGTTACTAACAATTCCTAACAATTTTTTGAACGTCGTTCCCTCGCGGCTTTTGGTTTGCGTAGAATATACGCTGTATGTACCGGGTAAATACGGTATGAGTATGATGACGGTAGCACGACCGCATCTAAACGTTCTTGTACCGAATAAAGACGGTAGATTTGCGCCCGAAATGAACAAAGTTTGAACCGTATATATACGTGATTATACGATATGAAAACCGTATGTGCTTCAGTTGAAGTACGGATAAAGTACGTATAAAGTACGGATGGAAAGGGTATAAGGTCAGCAACCACGACGTATATAATACCACGTTTACACGGTATGTATCGAGTCAAATTTTGTCGTCCATTAAACATCACTCATGAATCACACACTTCCGCATAGTTATTTGCATTCTTATTGAATGCTGAATGCGAATGACCGCGTTGGGCCGAATTTAATTGTAATATATCACCTGTATATGTATCACATATGGATATCGCCATGCAGCGAATAAAATACATATTTCGTTGAAATTTCAATGTGTCCCTTTTACTAGTAAAATTCTCATATTAGCTAATATGAGAATATCCCGTGCAGAAATCATAGAACGGCAGCCACTTTTACAAATCGGGCCAGCGTTAAGCCAATATTGGCAATCTGATACAACGGTCTTGCATTAGTAGTTTGGTCCGGCCCTGCTCTGGTCCAATATCGAAACTTGATAGAATGGTGAAGCAGCGGTGAGCTATGTCGGTCTAACATTGGTTTTAGAACGGCACCATTGCAATGGTCCAGCATCGGTAAGCTATGTCTGCCCAACATTGGTTTCAGAATGGCAACCATTGCAATGATCCTGCATCGGAAAGCTATATCGGTCCAACATTGGTTTTAGAACAGCAACCATTACAATGGTCCAGCATCGGTAAGCTATGGCTGTCCGATATTGGCTTCAGGATGGCAGCCATTGGATGGTCAGACATCTGAAAGCTATGTCTGTCCAAACATTAGTTTCAGAACGGCAACCATCCAATGGTCCAGCATCGGTAAGTTATGTTTGTCCAACATTGGTTTCAAGACGGCAACTATAGCGATAGTCGGACATCAGTAAGCTATGTCTGTCCGATATTGGCTTAAGGATCGCAGCCATTGGATGGTCAGACATCGGAAAGCTATGTCTGTCCAAACATTAGTTTCAGAACGGCAACCATCCAATGATCCTGCATCGGAAAGCTATGTCGGTCCAACATTGGTTTTAGAACAGCAACCATTACAATGGTCCAGCATCGGTAAGCTATGCCTGTCCGATATTGGCTTCAGGATGGCAGCCATTGGATGGTCAGACATCGGAAAGCTATGTCTGTCCAAACATTAGTTTCAGAACGGCAACCATCCGATGGTCTAGCATCGGTAAGCTATGTTTGTCCAACATTGGTTTCAGGACGGCAACCATAGCGATGGTCGGACATCAGTAAGCTATGTCTGTCCGATATTGGCTTAAGGATGGCAGCCATTGGATGGTCAGACATCGGAAAGCTATGTCTATCCAAACATTGGTTTCATAACGGCAACCACCCAATGGTCCAGCATCGGTAAGCTATGTCTGTCCGATATTGGCTTCAGAATGGCACCCATCGCGATGGTCAGACATCAGTGCGCAATATCCATCCACAACCGCTTTCAGGTCGGCCACCGATACGCCGGTCGATCCTCGACGCGCGTTACCTGTCCAATATCGGTTTTAGACCGAGCACCAATGCAACAGTGAAACCTCGGTGCCCACTATCCGTACAATATTGGTGTCAGATTGGCGACCGATGGAACGGTCGAACCCCGGTACGCAATATCCATCTAATATAGGTTTCAGCATGATTTCCGATCCGACGGTCATACTAAGGTTCATAATCCCGGTCCAAGATCGAACTTGAGCTAGCAGCTGATGTATGGGTCAAACCGGAGCGCAGTATCCCGGCCCAAGATCGGGCCCAAATCACCCATTGTATGTGCGCGCTATGTATACAAGTAACAAAAAGTAGTATCGATAGCCATGCGACGAACTGGCGTGGTGGCTAGAGCGAGCGATTCGTAATATGGGAGACCGAGCGTTCCGGGTTCAAATCCCCTCGTTATTAGAAAAAAAAAAAAAATATATGTAGTTAGTTACTAATCAGGTGGTACATAAGTTGATCATATAATCTAACGCGTGACGAATAAAGTGACGAATTCAGATTGAGGTTTTCGAAATTTTTATTTTTTTTTGCTAGATAAATGAGCTTGGTCCAATATTGGCCCAATATTGGCCCAAGCTAGATAAATGAGCTTGGTCCAATGTTATCTGGCCAATGGTGGCTCACCAGTGCCCGGCGTTACATTACTATGTCGGACCAGCATAAAATGCCAAGCACGGACCAACGGAACAAAACATTGGTCCAATGTTGTGCCATCCTATAATTTCTACCCAGGCCCAAACTAGATAAATGAGCTTGGTCCAATGTTGCCTTGCTAATGTTGGCTCACTAGTGCCCGGCGTTACATCACTATTCCGGTCCAGTATAAAATGCCAAGCACGGGCCAACGGAACAGAATATTGGCCCAATATTGCGCCGTCCTATGATTTCTACACGGGATAGCGACGCCTCAGCGAAAGAACATATATCGAATTTAATTCTAAAATTATGCTGTCTCGTCCGATAAAGATCCCGACTAGAAATTCTCGCTCGGCATGCCCGAGTTATATAAGGACCCGATCCGGGTGTTGTAAGGCATGCCAAAGTACGGTATGCCTGATGAGGACCTGATCAGGCAGTTGCAAGGCACGCCAAAGTACGGTATGCCCGATTAAATCCCGATCAGGCAGTTGTGAGGCATGCCAAAGTATGGTATGCCTGATAAAATCCCGACCGGGACTGACTTGCCAATAGGGTTCCACTTCGCCGATAGGTGGCGACAGCGCTGGATTTACACTAGGGGCACTAGGGGCCAGTGCCCAGGGCGGCAAATTTTCAGGGGCGGCAAAATTTGGAACGTGAGAAATTTTTTTTTTTTTCGCGTTATGGAAAATTCTTCGAAAAGTGTGATCGTGTTAAAAACATTCATAAATTGAAATGAATAAAATACTTTTTTTCATAATTATTATAAGAATGTGTCTAAAATTATAAACACTGCAGTTTTTCTTACAAAATTGTGAAACAATCTTTCAGTTTCTAGAATTTTACACACATTTTTAGTAAAGAAAATAAGAGGGTTTCTTCGTCAAGCGGGTCACCCATTAAATTTGAGGTCTTAGAAAATTCCGTGATGATTCGTAAATATTATTGAGGAACAAAAAAAAATGTTGGGAATTTTTTTAGATTTTTTGGTCATTGCATTCCAGAAATATTTTTACTCAATCATTTTCACGTAGCGTGATGAATTGAGGAAGGAGAGAAATGTTGTTGGCATGAAATTTCTCTGTTTTTTTTCTCACTTTTATGGTAAAATTAGAATAAAAGAATTCCGACTCATTTAAACCGTATTTATAAAAAAAAAAAAAAAAAAAAAAAACGTTGCAAAATGTGCCTTTTCCTAATTTGGACAGTTTTTTTTTTTTTTTCGTTAAAAAAAAAAATCTAAAAAAACTATATATTCATAATTGTGTTTTTGAAAAAAAAAAAAAAAAAAATGGAAGTGAAGGAGAGGAATCATCGTTCTGATGATTATTTTTTTTTCTGGGAGAGAATTGAAGTCGCCACTCCACATTTTTTTGTCAACAAACGCTATTATGAATTTCATTTTTTAGACATTTTTTTAAACGAAAAAAAAAGTCTAAATTAGGACAAGGCGCATTTTTCAATGTTTTTTTTTTTTTTTTTATAAAAGGGGTTTAAATGGGCCGGAATTTTTTTCTGTTAATTTTACCGAAAAGCTGAGAAAAAAACGAAGAAATTTCATGCCAAGTTTTCTCTTCTTCCCCAATTTATCGCACTACGTGAAAATTACTGAGTATAAAAATATTTCTGGAATGCAATGACCAAACAGTCTGAAAAAATTCAAAAATTTGTTTTTCATCCTCAATAACATGTACGAATTATTACGGAATGTTCGAAGACCTCAAATTAAATGGGTGGCCCCGTTTGACGAAGAAACCAAGAAGAAACCCTCATAAGTATCTTGTTGTTCACAATTTTTAAAAGTTTTTGTTTTGATTTTATTTATTTGAAAATTGTATGTACCGAACCTTTACCCATTTTATGTAGGCTTTAGGTAATGGGGCGGCACTTTTCACGGTGCCCCAGGGCGGCACCCTGGGTAAATTCGGCCCTGGGTGGCGACAAACAGAAAAACATTTCTCACTAGCACTGACTGGGTCAACGTTTGTATATAAGGTAGAGGCATTCACCGTACTAACATGTAACTGCGATGCATCCAGACTTGCGAGCGAATAATTAATATAAATTACAGATTGCTGGAAGTTAAGATAGTGATTAGGTTAGCCGAGAGCGAGATGTATATTATTGAAACCTAATAAAATACGTGGATATCGTAGATATAATTTTGCAATTACTATTAATATTACCGGGTGCCGAACTAGAATTTCGATGAGGCACTGATACTGAAACCCGATGCAAACCTGATAGGGTAAACCTCATACGGTCCTCATTACCGAGCTCCGTTACATGTGTAATCGGGTCCTGATCGGGCTGCCTGATCTGGACCTGATGAGGACGTATGGTCAATATTGCGACGCATGCGAATTAACTTAGTATATTCATATTATTTTAATCAATCACATATCGCATCTCGCTTTTTCATTAACTTATAGTCTCTAGATTTAAGTCTACAAGGATAAGGTCATAAAACCCTCCAATTCAATGGTCAACTACCAGACAAAGGGAAATATTTTCCATACAATTTCGCTAGTTTGAAGCCAACATTTGGCGACCAAATGTGTCGTCATAAACGCTCAAACTAAGCACTACATTTATAACTTTTTAAGCATTTCACTTCATTATTTCCACACGTCCGACTTTCTATCATAAAAACTACCCTCTACCTACTCATACCTATCCTTCCAAGAATACTAATGTTTAAACAAATCTAACTCCAACCCCCACGACCTCCTTCCTCAATGTCTTGACCAATCCTGACATTTAAACAATTTCCCCACTTAACTCTCTCTACCAATCATTATGATTTAACAAACTCCTACCCTTATTCAAAAATCCCTTCCACTCCTCTTCTAACTTACCACTCAGTCCTTCTCAAAACCTAAAGTCAGTTAACTAAGATCCACACAGTAGTACACAGCTACTTCTCACCAAATCACAATTTCTATACATTAAAAAAGATCTATAACTCCGGGAGTACTTAAACTACTTACAACTTACACTCTCGTCATCACTCACAATATTACATTACAATTCAACAACCTCTAACCTTGTAAATATATAAACTGTAAAATATATACTTTAATAGTTCAAGGTGTTATTCAATCTCACAATCATTTACAATCTTTTAATTAAAATTGTAAAAGTACACAAACACAGCGCAGTATACCGATCCAAGGAAGTATAACGCGCCAACGTGTACAGTCAACCTGATTCGGTCCTGATCGAATCCCTACCACAATTTCTAGTCGGGATATATGGAACAGCATGATTTTTTAATAAAGCTGTATGTTCTTTCACTGAGGCGTCGCTATTAATACCTATGCTGAAATTTAAGATAAGTTTTTTTTTTTCATCGCGGTACGGTTCGTTCTCAATGCGGTATGATTATGGTGTGAATGCGGTATGGATACGATACAATGAAGTACTGATACCGTATGACCGCGGTATAGATATCGTATCTTCACGTATATTTTGGAGGGACCACAAAAGGTCGCATATTGTTTAGGCGGATGGACGGTATGTACACTGTGTTCGAACCGTATGTTGAGAGTCTTAAGTACCCATACATACGGTATAAACTTTGTTCATTTTCGGCGCAAATCTACCGTATTTACTCCATGTTAATACGTATGACAACGGTGATAAAACGATGAACAGACGATATAACTACGGTATATCAAGCGTGTCACAGAAGCCGCCAGGGTTCCCGGGGATTTTTCGATAATGCCAGGTTCAAGTATCGTTACTGGGTACGTCTATCAAATCTCATCTCGAAATTCGCTGGCAACAACTTTTCCGAGCAGCTTGTACCTCCGCGCGTCTTCGATTAGTTATTAACGCTTCTGAACAATTTTTTGAAC
Organism: Tenthredo mesomela; assembly: GCA_943736025.1. NCBI lineage: Eukaryota > Metazoa > Arthropoda > Insecta > Hymenoptera > Tenthredinidae > Tenthredo > Tenthredo mesomela. The sequence continues at coordinate 20,680,077 of OX031015.1, forward strand.
GTCTTCCCCGGGGATTTTTTATCATTTCAAGGTTTGGGTATCATTACTGGGTATCATTACGTCTACCAAATCTCATCTCGAAATCCGCTCGCAACAACTTTTCCGAGCAGTTCGTACCTCCGCGCGTCTCCGATTAGTTATCAACAATTCCCAACAATTTTTTGAACGTCGTCCGCGGGTATTTTTTATCATTTCCAAGTTTGACTATCAATACTGAGTACGTCTACCAAATCTCATTTTGAAATTCGCTTGTAATAACTTTTCCGAGCAGTTCGTACCTCCGCGCGTCTTCGATTAGTTATCAACAATTCCTAACAATTTTTTGAACGTCGTCCCCGGGGATTTTTTATCATTTCCAAGTTCGGCTATCAATTCTGAGTACGTCTATCAAATATCATCTCGAAATTCGTTTGTCATAACTTTTCCGAGCAGTTCGTACCCCCGCGCGTCTTCGATTAGTTATTAACAATTCCTAACAATTTTTTGACCGTCGTCCCCGGGGATTTTTCATCATTTCCAGGTTTGGGTATCATTACTGGGTACGTCTACCAAATCTCATCTCGAAATTCGCTCGCAACAACTCTTCCGAGCAGTTCGTACCTCCGCGCGTCTCCGATTAGTTATCAACAATTCCCAACAATTTTTTGAACGTCGTCTTCGGGGATTTTTCGATAATGCCAGTTTCAGGTATCATTACTGGGTACGTCTACCAAATCTCATCTCGAAATTCGCTCGCAACAACTTTTCCGAGCAGTTCGTACCTCCGCGCGTCTTCTATTAGTTATTAACAATTCCTAACAATTTTTTGAACGTCGTCCCCGGGGATTTTTTATTATTTCCAAGTTCGGCTATCAATACTGAGTACGTCTACCAAATCTCATCTCGAAATTCGCTTGTCATAACTTTGTCGAGCAGTTCGTACCTCCGCGCGTCTTCGATTAGTTATCAACAATTCCTAACAATTTTTTGAACGTCATCCCTGGGGATTTTTTATCATTTCCAAGTTCGGCTATCAATTCTGAGTACGTTGTAACGTAGTTTTTTAATAGGCGAGGAAAACCTAAATTTTACTCCGCTGCAATTCGGCACTCTTCCGTGTTAATGATTAAACTTACTGAATGTTGGGCGCCAGACGCTAATGCGTCGTTTCGATACGATACCATAAGACAAATTAAATAAAGCCAAAAATTTACGGAAATGCGACGAGCGATAACTCGACTTGCTCAGATAACAAAGCCTCAGATAGAGGGGCAGGGTACACCATGAAAACAATATTATTTCATTGAGAATATTTGAGAGCACATCAATCAATTATTTATTAATTAAATTAGATAATTTAACGAGATCATTACAGAATTATAAGTTTTATACGACAGTTTGTTACGATAAACTATTTATTCACTATAGAATTTACTTAATTACGATACGATTGACCCGAGGATGTGTCAGAGTTGACTCGATATAAAATTAATTATTTAGACTCCAGACTTGGTATCACAGAGCGATACATCGTACCCAAATGCAAAGTTATTCATAACCCATCCTTAAATCAACGTATTAAGCTTGAGATATTAAATTATGAAAATCAGTGACAAACTCTACAGATTCCCTATTAATTAATTAGCTACGCTTAGCTATTCGATTTACGATAATTCGAGATCTACTGCTAAATAGAGACCACACGGTCATTCGAAAGACGCGAATCACAAGTTCAACGATAACAGATTAATTCGGAATATTATTGGATCTTTAACTAAATTCTGACGATACTAGATCGGTAGTACGATACTAAATTATCCAAAAGATATTAATTTTACTGAACCGTACTTGATTTTACAGACGGTGATAAATTATATGACAGAATTGTACTTTACTTGATAAGTGACTCAATATTAACAGACTTAATTATAACAAAATTAACGATAACGAACTAAACTATAATAAACTATACAATAACGCGAGGCTAAGCCTACGCGGCTATCTTCGCTCAGGGTACTCCAGGAAAGGTAATTTTCTACAGTATTTCATGCACAATATTTTAACATACTAAATCAGCAACATAAGCCATACGAGAAGCGATAGGCAATTATCAATCGATTATAAGCAATAAATTATAGCCAAAAAGCACTAAAAGATCTACGTAACTCAGCCAGACTCGAGGTTGTTCGATAAATTAATAGACCAAAGACAAAGACGAGCCTCTTAGCTCAATAGACAAAAACGAGCCTTATAGCCCAATAACCAAATTAATTAACCATACTTTTATCAGAACGACCTCGTGCCTTCACAGAAAGAATCAAGACCTTACCTTAAGTTGTTCAATCAGATAACACAACACTATTTTATATAAACTTTAAGATATTCCACAATAATATAATAATACTCGAGAAAGATAGTTGATTTCCAATTCGATAGACTGGATATACGATAGTGATCTGGGTTCGATAGTCGAGACAGTACGATAGATGAGCGACGTAGAACGGAGCGAAGAATAGGCAGATTTGCGGTTGTACCTGCTTTATATAGGCCATATTTTCTACCGTCAACTCATCCCTCAGCTTAGTGAGATCACGTGTCATATCGATACTTTAATTGGTCCGTGTAACGACAAGTTTGACGAACGTAGCGTTGGAGAAATCTATCCTACCCCTGCCGCAGCTAATACCCCTCCTATTACTGCCGTCCTGTTGAATCCCAGGTGCTGGACTTACTTGAGGTCTCGCTCACCCGACTACCCGGTATTTCTTCTAGGTCCTGACTCGATTCGTCGATCCACAAGAAGGTTGGTGGTAGCTTCGTGGTTAGCAAACTGCAGCATGCTTAACTCACAAAGGAATTCGTTAGGTCGTAGCCGATCCGGGGGTTTTCATGACCAACCACGGTCGCGATACCAGCTTCGGAGATAGTTGTCGATGATTAACTGCGCTGACTGATGACCATTAGGTGGGAGGTTGTGAGGATGCACCTGCACATGACCCTGTACGCCACCCTTGCATCGACAGTGCACTTTCTTGTAGGCGGTAGCTACTCCGGATGACGGGAGGATTTCGTCGTGCTCCTCGCACATCCCTGTACGCCGTCCATCCGATAGTTTGAGGTGGTAGTTTTCTCCACTTGAGAGGAGGCGCTGACCTTGGGGTTTTTCTGGACCATCCATGGTTTGCACGCCGACAGACTCGTCCTTGACGATAGTGGGAGTTTCTGTACGTTCGTTAGTCATCGTTCTATCGGTAGTTCCCACGAAGACAGTCGTCTCGTGGAGTATCGAGCTCGAGATTACATATTTTACAAAAATAAAAAAGTGTTAGTTAATCCTAATTAATTTTCCCTAATTTTTCCTTTTCCTGGAGACCCTGTCTACGTCACGCATCATCGCAATCTCGATAGTATCGCCATGTGACGAGGGATTATAAAATACCACGTCACAACGTCTATCAAATATCATCTCGAAATTCGTTTGTCATAACTTTTCCGAGCAGTTCGTACCCCCGCGCGTCTTCGATTAGTTATTAACAATTCCTAACAATTTTTGGAACGTCGTCCCCGGGGATTTTTCAATAATGCCAGGTTCAAGTATCATTACTGGGTGCGTCTACCAAATCTCATCTCGAAATTCGCTCGCAACAACTTTTCTGAGCAGTTCGTACCTCCGCGCGTCTTCGATTAATTATTAAAAATTTCTAACAATTTTTTGAACGTCGTCCCCGGGGATTTTTCATTATTTCCAAGTTTGGGTATCATTATTGGGTACGTTTACCAAATCTCATCTTGAAATTCGCTCGCAACAACTTTTCCGAGCAGTTCGTACCCCCGCGCGTATTCTATTAGTTATTAACAATTCCTAACAATTTCTTGAACGTCGTCCCCGGGGATTTTTTATTATTCCCAGGTTTGGGTATCATTACTGGGTCGTCTACCAAATCTCATCTTGAAATTCGCTTGCAACAACTTTTCCGAGCAGTTCGTACCCCCGCGCGTCTTCGATTAGTTATTAACAATTCCTAACAATTTTTTGAACGTCGTCCCCGGGGATTTTTTATTATTTCCAAGTTCGGCTATCAATATTGAGTACGTCTACCAAATCTCATCTCGAAATTCGCTTGTAATAATTTTTCCGAGCAGTTTGTACCCCCGCGCGTCTTCGATTAGTTATTAACAATTCCTAACAATTTTTTGAACGTCGTCCCCGGGGATTTTTTATTATTTCCAAGTTCGGCTATCAATACTGAGTACGTCTACCAAATCTCATCTCGAAATTCGCTCGCAACAACTTTTCCGAGCAGTTCGTACCCCCGCGCGTCTTCTATTAGTTATTAACAATTCCTAACAATTTCTTGAACGTCGTCCCCGGGGATTTTTTATTGTTCCCAGGTTTGGGTATCATTACTGGGTCGTCTACCAAATCTCATCTTGAAATTCGCTTGCAACAACTTTTCCGAGCAGTTCGTACCCCCGCGCGTCTTCGATTAGTTATTAACAATTCCTAACAATTTTTTGAACGTCGTCCCCGGGGATTTTTTATTATTTCCAAGTTCGGCTATCAATATTGAGTACGTCTACCAAATCTCATCTCGAAATTCGCTTGTAATAATTTTTCCGAGCAGTTTGTACCCCCGCGCGTCTTCGATTAGTTATTAACAATTCCTAACAATTTTTTGAACGTCGTCCCCGGGGATTTTTTATTATTTCCAAGTTCGGCTATCAATACTGAGTACGTCTACCAAATCTCATCTCGAAATTCGCTCGCAACAACTTTTCTGAGCAGTTCGTACCTCCGCGCGTCTTCTATTAGTTATCAACAATTCCTAACAATTTTTTGAATGTCGTCCGCGGGGATTTTTTATTATTTCCAAGTTCGGCTATCAATACTGAGTACGTCTACCAAATCTCATTTTGAAATTCGCTTGTAATATTTTTTCCGAGCAGTTCCCTAACAGCACGGAACGTTGCAGCAATGTCTCAGCAACATTGCTAAATTTCATTTCCATTGCATTGCACTACAATGTTGCTGCAAGATCTCTGCAATATAACATTTGCAACATTGCATTGCAATGTTGCCGCAAGGTTGCTGCAATGCAACTATGTTATAGTTATATATTCACGCATCTGAAAATACAAGAATTCAATTTTCCATGTATCAATCAAACGGACAAAATAATTACGGACAAAAACGGACACTTATAATTAACTGTAACTTAAATGCCATATGGTGACAGAATTTATCACTAGATTTCATCACTTATTTTTATTTCACTGAAAATTAACCCGCCACGGGTCAACAGTTACAGTTACATACATATGTCAATCCTCACGAATCAAAGTTTACCTATTGAGTCTAAAAGTGTTAAAGATTGTAACAGGCGACGTTGGATCCAGATCGACACCGGACGTCAGTTGATCAACGAAGTTAAGCAATCTCATCGGCGACCAGAATTTGGATGGGTGACCCACATGAATGAAAACGATTAGTCTGCGAATAGAAAATTTCCAACACTCCGAAATAATCACTGTGCTTGACCGCTCAAAAAAGAATTAGTTGTGGGTAAAAAAATCTCAATGCGTTTTTTTTTTTTGGTTTTTTTTTGTGCTAGAAGAAACGAATGGAACCGATAGAATCCTATATACAAGATGAGAAAGTTAATTGGGTAACACCGATACGAACGAATTGGAAATATAATTTGGAAAAGGGCCTTTCATTAGGAAATAACTTAAACAGAAATCCGATTACGACCCATACAAAACCTTCTATTGGTTTGAATAATTTTTTTTAAGCAGGGAATGTTGCAGGAATATTGCAATGTTATGCAATGAAAAGCGGACATAGAGACATTGCAGCAACATTGCAGGGGCATTGCAGCAACATTGCGCAATATAACTGCAATATTGCCAATATCGCAAAGTTATATTACTGCAACGTTGCTGCAACGTCTCGGTGCTGTTAGGGTTCGTACCTCCGCGCGTCTTCTATTAGTTATTAACCATTCCCAACAATTTTTGGAACGTCGTCCCCGGGGATTTTTTATTATTTCCAAGTTCGGCTATCAATACTGAGTACGTCTACCAAATCTCATTTTGAAATTCGCTTGTAATATTTTTTCCGAGCAGTTCGTAGGTCCGCGCGTCTTCTATTAGTTAATAACAATTCCCAACAATTTTTGGAACGTCGTCCCCGGGGATTTCTTATTATTTCCAAGTTCGGCTATCAATACTGAGTACGTCTACTAAATCTCATCTCGAAATTCGCTTGTAATAACTTTTCCGAGCAGTTTGTACCTCCGCGCGTCTTCTATTAGTTAATAACAATTCCTAACAATTTTTTGAACGTCGTCCCCGGGGATTTTTCGATAATGCCAGGTTCAAGTATCATTACTGGGTACGTCTATCAAATCTCATCTCGAAATTCGCTGGCAACAACTTTTCCGAGCAGTTCGTACCTCCGCGCGTCTTTGATTAGTTATTAACAATTGCTAACAATTTTTTGAACGTCGTCCCCGGGGATTTTTTGATAATGCTAGGTTCGGGTATCATTACTGGGTACGTCGTCCCCGTCACTGTCTCCTGCTCAATTAAAATTCTAATGAACTATTCTTCGCACCATTTTTGGACCAAGCGGCTCTAAACCTCACTTCACTGACAATTCGACGACCGTGAGACGAGGCGGATCTAACTTCACGCGGCATGGTTCTATTCTACTGTTCGGAATTTGAAGCTATATAATCGTTAAAATACCAATATTCAACATTTTTTTTCTCAACGACATCGGAATCGAATTAAATTTTCAACCGGTCCTCTGTATTCAAAATTAAATAATCATCATTTAAAAAAAAATAAAAATCATTTTTCGTTTTTTTTTCGAATCAACCATTTTTGTACCGCAAAAACCATAATGGTCACATGAACACCGTATTTTTCTTTAGATCGGGCATCAAAAACCGTTGAAGAAGAAAAAAAGAGAAAACCCGATATCACCTCGCAAACCCCTCAAAAAAGTACCGTCCACCTTATAATTGTCACCCTGTATATATATACACTTTAAACTGAGAAATTTACGATAACATATCTGAATTACTTCTGTCTCTTGAGCCCCTGATTGGCATGTCGGAACCATTCCGAAGAAATCACTTCGAATATTTTACGACTGCATTGATTATTACTGGTGGTGTATTGCAGCAGAAGGATTTCTGAAAATATAAATTGTCACATTTTACTCAACGTTATGGAATGAATCGTATGGATCACTAAGGCATACGTTATTCCGACGGGGATTTGTACACTTGAAATTTGTTCTAAATCAATTACTTTCTAAGGGAGAACTACTGGAAATTTGACTGACACCATTTTTTCATTTCTTTATATGACTGAAAAAGACCAATCAAAAAATATTTACACTACAGTTTTTAGATTATGATAGATAATGTGTATTGAAAACAAAATTTCAACCTTCTGCGATGAAAACATAGCTATGCAGAAGATTTTATGGCAAGAGTTTCTTCGCATCTATGTTTTCATCACAGAAGGTTGGAATTTTTTTTTCGATACACATTCTACCATAAACTAAAAATTGTAGTATGCATATTTTTATCAACTTTTTTTAGTTATTTGAAAAAATGGCTTTTGTTGACATTTCAGTAGGGTCCTTCCTTAATGAATCATACGAGTTATAAAGGCTATATATAGTACAATTAGAGCAGTTGTAAAAACCCTTTGGGAATGTTTGAGGCCTGTTTCCGAGAAAATTGTTCAAAAATTCGATTATATCATATAGGTGTATCAATTTTCTTCAAACTACAATTTTACGTATAATACGCAATCCTCTCAGCAATGATTTTATTATTAGGACACAAATATTGAGTAGCTCAGTACATTATAGCTCTAAGATTAACAATTTTTTGTTTGTTTGAATTTCAAAGCAAGTATGAATGCAGGTATGAATTAATAGGTTTCGAACGATAGAGTCACTACACAATGAAACTATAAATGGTTGTTAGTTACCATAGACGCATTCAGCAAATTCGTACGCTTGTATCCACTCAAAACTGCCGACGCGCGCTCCACAATCCGGTGCATCTTTTATGAGTACATACCTGAGTTGGGTAAGCCGAACAAAATCCAATTCGACCATGGGACACAGTTCACGTCAGCACAATGGTTAAACAAGTTAGAGGAAGAAGGGATCACTCCTATATATTTATCGATTAGACACCCGCAAGGGAATATGGTCGAAAGAGTAAATCGAGAATTGGGAAGGTTTTTCAGAACATTCCTTGCCGACAAACATACCTCATGGATTAAATGGTTAAAAGTTATTGAAAGCTGCGTGAACGAAGTGCACCATGAGTCAACTGGATTTTGTCCGTGCGAAATCCAACTCGGCGAGCCACCCAGTAGATTCTGGAAGCAATGGTTTAAAATAGATCAAAACGACATTACACAAGAATTAAAATTAAATTTAGTTAGGGAAAATATAATAAAAAATGGAAATAGCAGAGCCAACAGGTTCAATTCGAATCATAAATTAACCGAGTTTAAAGTAAATGATTTGGTATTAGTCCGAGCGCTTAACGTCTCTGATTCAAAAAACAAAATAATGGCCAAGTTCCTAGCATTATATGAAGGTCCGTACAGAATTTGTAACCGTGTTGGCGAGGCTACATTCATTTTAGAAAACATAAACACACGAAAAGAGCGTGGTAGATTCCACACAAACATGCTAAAGCGGTACATATTACCTGATATTTGAAAAATAAACGGACATTAGCAACTAGGGGCACTGACTGTCATCGTTTGCAACGGTTGTGTTTGAATTGCTAACATACCAAGGACAGATGATACGAAGAAGATGGTATAAAAACTCGAGGTCGCTTATGAGTCATCACAGTCGTTCACCATGTCAAGTTACGGATATATAAGCGTCCAAGACAAAGGAGTACAAACCGTTGGGGATGACATCCATATCACTGAAAATGATAAAGTTTTATTAAGTTCGGGAATATTCAAATCGGGAACGGGACGATACGTCATTGGTAGGGGATACCAGACAGCAGCTTACCTGATGGATCCTGCAAGGTTGCAGCGTCGACGCAGGGTAGCGCATCCTACTATAACGGAGGCCGCCGAGCCTGAAAATGCACTTACCGCTCCGCCGACCATCAGCAAGGCACCTAGTCCGAGCACAACGGCAGCAGCCGCAGAATCATCGGTCACTGCAGATATAAATAACAACTTAATACTGAAAATCTGCATACCACGAATAAAAATCCCGTTCATCGAGAAGAAGGAAATAACCAAGAGCAAAGGCGAGCATAAAGGTGAGGTACACCATAAATCCAACTCACCTACCATAACGAAGATCCAAAAGGTATCGAGCAGCAATCCACGGCTGAAGAATTTCAGAATACCTCGGCTAAGCCAGAGATCGAGTGACACCGCAACACCATCCACCAGCACAAGCCAATCGGCGCACTCAGCAAGCAGTAGCAGCGGTAAAACAACCGGCTGCAAGCGACCGCGAGTTGCAGATTTCGATCGCCGCAAGGACCGAAAGCCGGAGGATCTTATTAAAATGTTACGGATCTTCGGTACTCTCGATCTATCGGATGACGAAGACGACGAGATGACACAAAGGCGCAAGGTACCGAAAACAGCTGTAGTAGCCATTAGACCACCGGCAATCAGGTATGCCAACAAGCCTAAGCCAAGGGTGAATGAAATAGTGGAGATACCCGTGCTACTAGATCCGACTGATCCATTAGGATTGAAGAGGGGGTAAAAAGTACACCATTCAACATCAACTCATCGTGGCAAATCAAGAAGAACATCGATCATCATCCATTCGTATCATCGAAGATCATCCGACCACCTGATGATCGAAGGGGGCCAATGTAACGAATCAGGCAACCCAGGCCTGACCGTTAGCATTCAAACATCAGCCGTTGCGAACGTCGAGAACAGTCTAGAACGATCGACAGCAGCGACGAGCTGAGTGACGTCACGACTAGTATAAAAGTCGAGGCGCCGCTCAGCTCACCAGCAATTCCATGGTATAGCACCTGATTGACTCAATACGCTCTTATTGTTCGGACACTAAAGGCATAGCGCCTAGTGATCCATTAGAATCACTTTATCACTTCAAATATAATTTATCAAAATCATTAGTTCAAATAGTATCAAAAATATAGAAAATAAAAAATAAAAGATAACAGCGTAAACTAAGAAAATAGAGAAATTAAAAAATATCATTATATTGAATAAAACGGACAAAGAAAAAGTCACATTGAATAAAAACCTTGTCTAACAAGTAAGTAGTTATTAGGCGACATTGTAAAATATAAAATAGGGTTGCAACAGTAGGTTTAGTTAATTGAATAAATAGATTTTTGGTTATTATAAAACAGCAATTTACTCAGATGTCAAACCCCTTCCTCCGCCATTTCCAGGTTATAGTTTAAATCTTAACGGAAAGCTAGATACAGCCTTGGTGGATCTCCGATCTACCCAGGTCTGGCACAGCTATTATTTGGGAATAAATTAACTTCATTGAATTAATATTTAACAGTTAAGAGGGTAGAGTGCAGCCTTAGTGCGTTATCGTACTCAGGTCTGTGGGGAGGCGGCTTCAGCTACACGGTAGCTCAAGTCCGTAATAGGCACGGCTAATAATTAATAGTAGAAGTCTCAAATAAAAATATAAATCGAGTAAATAAAACACAATAACCATCCGAAAAGTTACAATATATGTAACTCAAGTTATTATTTTCTGTTTCTCTCATGGTATGTACCAGTTACGTGCATATAACTTTGTGTTTGCTGGGAAAGTTGGTCAATTTGCCGTCGTGTATAATATAAGGGGGGTGGGGGGCGTGGGGGTTGTGATAACGCCTTGTCGAAAATTTTACACGTAGATATACCAATTGAGAATAGATTTATGTGGATAAAGAATTTTTCGCGTGCAGAGGGACAACTCGCAAGAATAATGACTGAATTAGTCTGAAAACCCATGTTATTCAAATGGGAAACAAAACGAGCTTAGAGGCACGTCTTTCCATTGGACTACAGTGCTTGGGTTTCGCACACATTTTTTTTTATTTATTTCGAACCTATCTGGGGGGCGCACTTGTCAAAATTCGTCAACACCCCTTTTAAGGACCACCCTAGTGAACATCCTATAACTTATGTTAATCATTCGCTCGCGAGTCCGGACGCATCGCAGTGACATATTGGTAAGGCTATCGCCTCTCCCTTATGGGGGTTTCCCAGTCTGGAGCTCCAGAAAGCGTGTGTGTTTTTTGAAGCTTTGTGCCGTTAAGGGTTGTAGAAGGAGAATGAATGAAAAAATATGTTTTGAAAGTGCTCAACTTAAGCTTCAATTTGAAAAAAAAAAGTTGACAATATCATCAAAATTACGACCTCTCTGGCCGTTGAAGTCATGGTCTGCAAAAAGCAGCGTCGAAAACGGTAAACAACATTGTAACCGAACGGAGCATCTGAAACCCAAAAACAAGGAGTCATTTGATTGGTCAAGGCACCATCTAAGCTTCTATGGAACGGATTTGTCGTCCGTCTTTTGGTTTATTAATAACTTGCAAAAACAGTTGTCAAAATCGAGGAAATCTAAGTTTTTTGATTAAAAAATTCGCAACTCACCCAAATTTAGGTTTTTCAAAAATCGGTTCCATAGAAGCTTAAATGGTACTTTGACCATCAAAATGACTCCTTGTTCTTGGGTTTCAGATACTCCGTTCGGTTACAATCTTGTTTACCGTTTTCGGCGCTGCTTTTTGCAGACCATGACTTCAACGGCCATAGAGGTCGTAATTTTGATGATATTGTCAACTTTTTTTATTCAAATTGAAACTTAAGTTTCGCTCTTTCAAAACATATTCCTTCATTTTTTTTTCCTTCTACAACTCTCAACGGCACAACGCTTTGAAAAACATGCACGCCTTCTGGAGCTCCAGACTGGGAAACCCCCTTATATACAAACGTTGATCCAGTTTAGTGCTAGTGAGAAATATTTTTCCGTCTGTAGCCACCTATCGGCGAAGTGAAACCCGCAAAATTCAATTCTCTCAAAAAAAGCACTGACATTAGTGGCATTCAACTGAGGTCGACCGCACCGTAGCTTTCGTCCTCCAGGTTAACCGCACTGTAGATTTCGTCCTCCAGGTTCACCGCTACGTAGTTTTTTGTCCTCCAGGTCCACGGCTACGTAGTTTTCGTCCCCCAGGTCTATCGCTACGTAGTTTTCGTCCTCCAGGTTCACCGCTACGTAGTTTTTGTCCTCCAGGTCCACGGCTACGTAGTTTTCGTCCTCCAAGTCAACCGCACCGTAGTTTTTGTCCTTCAGGTTGACCGCACCGTAGATTTTGTCCTCCAGGTTCACCGCTGCGTAGTTTTTGTCCTCCAGGTCCACGGCTACGTAGTTTTCGTCCTCCAGGTCCACGGCTACGTAGTTTTCGTCCTACAGGTCTATCTCTACGTAGTTTTCATCCTCCAGGTTCACCACTACGTAGTTTTTGTCCTCCAGGTCCGCGGCTACATAGTTTTAGTCCTGTAGGTGCACCGCTACGTAGTTTTCGTCCTCCAGGTCAACCACACCATAGTTTTCGTCCTTCAGGTTGACCGCACCGTAGATTTCGTCCTCCAGGTTCACCGCTACGTAGTTTTTGTCCTCCAGGTCCACGGCTACGTAGTTTTCGTCCTCTTAGTCGACCTGTGGGACGAAAGCTACAGTGCGGTCGACCTGGAGGACGACAAGTACGTAGTCGTGGACCTGGAGGACGAAAGCTGGGGCGGTCGACCTGGAGGACGAAGCCGACGTAGCGGTGGTCCTGGTCACAGATAACGAAAGCGTATGTCGTACGAAGACATCTTCCGGCGACGACGCCGTTATAATATATCACGATGTCTCTGTATTATGTAAGATTTGATATGCTTTTTATATAATGTATCCTAAACACGATGTCAGACTGAACAAAATTAAAGTCCAGAGATAATACAAACGTAGCAGTATTCAATACTTCAATACGGATAAAAACTGATAGGGTCATCTAGTTCTCCGATTCTACAGTCGCAAATACGGATGAAAGCGGATAGAATCGACAGCTCATAGAATTTCATAGTCACAAATAGAATTGTCATAAGTGAATGACGAATTAACACTTATAACACTATCTCACGCATAGAGTCTAGTACATATGCCTGTTGGAAATTCGGTAGGAAAACGAAGCGCTATGCAACAACGATCATTTTATAAGTACGGATTAATTTTGAACATGCAAATGTCGAATAAAAGCTTCAACTGAATTCGCCGTATAGAATACAATAGTTTCAGATAAAATCGAGAAAAACCAATTTATTCTACATCAGCAAAGTCGTATAAGAAAAACAAACAATAGAAACACATAAAATGTTATACACATTCTATGTGAGCAGTCGCCGTGACAGATTGGACGTATTAAATATTATAGAAATGATTGAAGTTCCTATGAATTTCTATAAGACTTTTTTAGCAGGGAAGGCAAGACTGTTTATAAAACAGAAGTTGACGCAGCAACCTATTTTTATGTTTTTAGAGATACTTCATCTATTTCATTACTACTAGATGTTATGCGAATTATTCAAGTGATCGAATAGCTAAAGGGTGTTTCACCCAGTGTAACACTACTTCCCCCATAATAGAAGAGTCGACCCGACTCTCAGAGTAAATATAGAATTGATAAAAGTTTAACAGGGGTTTTTCGCATAATGCTCTCATAGGGAAAGTTTGAGCTGTGGCTCGAAAATTAAATAGTTTGACTTTCCTAACACTATCCGGTCTAACCTTTCGTCTCCTGGGTAAACCACAGAAAGCCACAGGAAGATAGTCGAGCTTAATCAAATTTCACAATATTAGTTTTTACAAAAGTCCTTCGGAGGCAGGAACCAGGAACAAAGGCAGCAATCAGCAATCATGGATGATGTGAGTGAAGTCCTGTGTACTTGTAGAAAAGAAGGGGTGTCTAAAAACTGGAAACCGCCTGGGGATGAAGCCAGTTCGTGATTCGTCAAGGAAAGTCAGGTAGGTCTAGAGACAGGGAATCAGGAAACAGGGGTCCGAGATCACGAAACACTCCCAGGTGATTCCAAAAATAAGATAAAAACAGCACACCCTAAAGTGGAAGACAAATGTTAGCTTCTTGAAATAATAATAAAATCGTAAATCAATCTATTGCTTGTTTGTAAAATACTTAAAGAAATTAATCGGAAATGATAAATCAAATTATTAGAAAATCGGAAGGATCTTATCTGTCAAGCCAGAATTAGGATAATCGTTGGGTTCTTGGTCTCGTCTACGAAAGGCTGTTGAATTCGTTTCCCTCTTAAAATCACTGGCTGGAAAACTTGGATTAATCACTTAGAAACTAATTCATCGATAATAAAGTGAGTTAATTTTCCAATCAAATAAATTAAGTCTGTCGGAATCTCCGAGGAACGCGATAACCTCCGACTCCAAAATCATCGGAAACTAGTTTTTTCTATCAGAGTTTACCCGGGAGTTATCCTCTCTCCCTGGTTGGGATGAACGTTTCGGTTTGAGGCGTTCTGAAAGTTATTATCTCGGTGACAGTCGTTATTATTTCTCCACGAGGCTTGATCTGAAGATCTGTAGTTATTCCCGGATCGATTTTTGTTTTGTAACGTAATGCAATGTTTAATGTCGTGTCCCGATTTTTTACAATACCTACATTCAAGGTTATTTCTATGAGAATCTCTATTCGGATTAATTTGACGGTCTTGCCGGGGAGGAGAATGCTCTCGATCGGTTTCTTTTTGATTCTCAGGGACAGGTCTTTTTACTTCCACTTGGCGAACGCGCCCTGACCCTAAATGTTGTTTTGTTAAGGCATCTAATTTAAGGGCTTTGATGATGGCCCCCCGTAGAGAAGTTGGCTCTGACACACGCAGGGCATATTTTAATTCGGAATCTGAAATGGCGTTAGTAAACCTGTCGGTTGCTAGATTTTCGCGGATTTCGGTGGGGCAATTGGGCATAGCGATTCGGGAAAATCGCTCTATATCATGCCCTAAGGTGGCAAGGTCTTCATCCCTACGTTGGCGTCTAGTGTTAAACTGGGTCAAGAACAAATTCGCCATGTGATCGTTACCGAATCTAAGGTTAATAGCTGAACTAAGCTTATCAAAATCTTGAATTTCTTCGTCGGCTAAAGTGGAAAGGATTGTAAGAGCCTGGCCTCTGAGGCTTCCGGCTAAATTTGTTGCTTTGATCGAGTTATTCCAGTTATTAGTTTTCGCGATTAAATTAAATTGTCTCTGATAATCAGTCCACGGACTAGAGCCGTCAAAAGCAGCCACTTTAACCGTCAAAGAATTTATTGAGGGAATGGTTCGGCTTCGGGAATCCCGGTTTTCATTTAACTCTATATTTGAAATAGGCTGAATAGGTGGTGCTACTATGGTCACCACCTCATTCGCCTGAGGCAGAGGTGAATTCGGGAGAGTTTCTTCCCTAATAATTGGCACAGACATTAGGATTGTGGAAACCTGGGTCGGTCGGCAGGAGGAGGTGGAAGGGATCGGGTCGTCAAAGGACTGGATTTGGTGGGGCTCGCCTCCGGATCCTCGTCGGTCATCCCCCAACGATGTAATCAGCTGCGTGAAAGACTGCTGTTGCTCTTGTAAGACTCCGATCAGTCGTCCTTCAGATCGTTGTCGTTCTTCTAAGACGCGTGCTTCAGATCGCTCATGTCGGTCGCGTTGATCTTGGAGAAGCTGAAACAAAGCCTGCTGCTGCTCGAGTTGAGCAGCTTGCTGTCGCTCTTGTGCGGCCTGCTGACGCTTTTGTTGGGCAGCTTGTTGAGCGGCCTGTTGTTGTAGGAGTTGGACCAATGCGGCAATCGGGGTCGCTTCGGGTTTTGCGGCCTGAGGTTGGTCAGCATCAGGGGAGACTTGGCGGTGGGAGCGAATATTTCTTCGGGTGCTCATTTTCCGTCAAATAGTTTGATTCTCAAAGGAAATTCTCAAGGCAAATGCTCAATTCAATTCAATTCTCAAGGAAAGTGGCAAGAAGCTCAGTAAATGCAAACGGAATCAATTAGAAGGAACCAAGAGAGAAGTGTCAGAATAAATCAACTTATCGGGCTCGGGAAAATCACACTCCTGACACCAAATGTTACTGGATGAGTAACGAGAAAAGGAAATCGTGAGTCCTTATATATATATTAGGGTGGTTCTTATTTGAAGTATGTTCGAATTTTTCTCGACGATAGTCCTAAATCGGTTCCAAATAAATCAGAAAAAACGCCTGCCAAGTTTAAGCCCTCAATATTAATATTAACCCGGCCCCCACAACAGTCAAAGTTTTAAATGAGAAATAGCATGTATTTTCCAAAACTAAACATTGAATTTCCATAACTCCGATAATTATTGATGAAAAAATCTAAAATTTGGTGTAGTTATTTTCACTTGTAGGATGTACAAAATGGTGCATTCGAAATTTTTTTGGATCATTTTATTCTTACCTTTCAATGTGATGGAAAAACAAAATTTCCCTCAAAGTTAAGCATCAAAAGGTAAGAATATAATTATCTAAAAAAAATCCGAATGCACCATTTTGTACATCCTACAAGTGCAAATAACTATACTAAATTCCAGAGTTTTTCATCAATAATTATCGGAGTTATGGAAATTCAATGTTTAGTTTTGAAAAATACATGCTATTTCCCATTTAAAACTTTGACTGTCGCGAGGGCCGGGTGAATATTAATATTAAGGGCTTAAACTTGGCAGGCGTTTTTTCTGATTATTTGGAACCGATTTAGGACTATCGTCGAAAAAAATTCGAACATACCCTAAATAAGGACCACCCTAATATTTATATATATATATTAGGGTGTCCGCTATTTACCAAATTGAATATTTGTCTTGCAACGCCCTCTAAATTTTTAATTTATCATCTAAAAAAAAAATATCAGACCATCATAAGCCCTTAATATTCATAACAAACCTTGCCCCAAAGACGATACATTTTTTTTTTTTTTTATTTTTTTTTATTTTTCATTTTATTTTTTTATTTATTTTTTTTTTTTTTCGACAAAGAACCCCGCACAAACCTTATGGAAACTGGCTTTCGGCGAAAAATTCAAAAAAAAATTCAGGATGGTAGTTCGTGAGGTCCTGATTAATAGTTACCATTGGCACAATGCGCGGAAATCAATTTTACAGAAGTTAGGAGGGTTTAAAGGTCACGATTTTTAGCCATATTGTATTAGTTCAGAAGTCTCTGCGATCCTTCATGCATAACGTCAGGCGTACAGTCGATCGACGAGTGATCATAAAGCGTGTATATGTATACAATATGGCTAAAAATCGTGACCTCTAAACCCTCCTAACTTCTGTAAAATTGATTTCCGCGCATTGTGCCAATGGTAACTATTAATCAGGACCTCAAGAACTACCATCCTGAATTTTTTTGGAATTTTTCGCCGAAAGCCAGTTTCCATAAGGTTTGTGCGGGGTTCTTTACTCCTTCAAAAGTTATTCAAAGTTAAAGTTAACCTCTAGGTAAATTCTTACATTTTAGCACTTTTACGGCAAAATTATGATTATTTTCGTGAAATTTAGTCGTTCATTCCAAAAAATATATAATTCTAATGGTGTTAAGGTAAGAAATCAAAAAATGTTCAAGTCGAATGAAATTCAAACCATTTCAGTATACCTGATTTATTTAATTAAACATTCTTTAGTTACATTTTGATACTTTTTTTTATACTCGCTTACGACCTGAATCACAAATTGTTTTTCATCTTCACTTCTAGCTAAAATATTAATGGATTCTTCGGACAATTTAACAGCTCTTTCTGCTGTATCATTAACTACTCTTAAATTTTCTACAATTTCTAAGCCTCTTAAATATCCAGGATCCTCTAACCATTTAGTACTGTCTAACTGCAGGAAGCTTTTATCAATAGTAAACCTTTCGAAAAATTGTAAAGAATTTGAATTTATAAAATAATGTTTTTATTTGTGAACCATTTAAAATCACCCAGATCAAAGATAAAGCGTTTAGGAATATCGAAGAATACATTAATATTGATACGAAATTAGCTTTCGTGAGTTTTATAATCAAATCAATGAGGATCCCTGAGTTGAGAAATGAAGATTCAAGTCTAAATGCAAGAAATAATTATCAAGAAAATCGCATATATTGAAAAATGGGACAGTTTCGTTTAATGTCTGAAACAAGACTGTTATTTACAACAATATTCGTTGATCAGCTATCTGTATACATCTTTTATTTGTATTCATTTATCTTTATGACTGCTAGACTGAATGCGATATAAGGGAAATTTAATGTCAAGTGGAGGAGGAAAATACACCTTCGTAACACTACCCCCCCTTCAGAAGAAGAGTCGTCCCGACTCGAGCAAATCAAAAAGTAAAGAAATCAAAATCAAAGTCTAGCATTCATTTAGAGTGTGTGAGTGTGCGAGGCGAAAGTTGGAGCTGTGGCTCAAAAATTTTTTAAAAAAACTTTCCGAAAACTATCTGACATTAGTCTCACTTACATTCTCGTATGATCTCAAGGGAAACCACAGAAAACCTTGAGAAGATAGTCAACTAAAACTTATCAAAATGAGCAATTTTAATATAAAAATGTTCGTTCTTCAAACTTGAAAAGTCGTCAATGAATCCAAACTTGAAGAGAAAAGGAGAATCTGGAAAACTGGAAGTCGCCTAGGGGTAAAACCGTTTCACGATTGATCAGAGAAAGTCAGGAAACAGGAAAACGGGAAACAGGAATCCAAAATCATGAACCGCTCCCAGGTTAATCCAGAAACGACAGCAAAACAGCACACCAATTAAAGAATAAAAATGGAACGATCTTATCTCATCAAAAGGGGCAAAAATGTTCGTCAAGTCCCGAAAGATCTGTCAGAAAATCATTTTCCCTTCAGGAACACCAAAGGAATCTGAAAAAGACTAAAAATTCCTTGGACAAAAAGAAAGGTCAAGATAAATTATATAAAATCATTCAAATGTAAACAAAAGTTAGTAGCACGATCGATAGTTGTCTAATCGATATGACGCGACTGCGTTCAGAATAAAAAACTAACCCAAAACTTCTACTTCTAACCTCGAAGCGATGACAGCCCTACCAAACCTCCTGACTCTAATTTTTTGAGGTAGAGGGTTGAGAATCGGAGGAAGTATTAGACTTCCTCCACGAATTTTGTCGGTCAGATCTAGTGTCACGATTCTCTTCAGACGAACCTTTTTGTTTTTCCATTAATTTATAACAATATTGAGCATTATGCCCGGATTGATAACAGTAAAGACAAACTGATGGAGGTCTGGTAAAGCCGGTCTCTCTGAAAGGACGTTCCTGTCGATTATTATCTTGTCTACGCTGTTGCCAGGGAGTATCTTTAAGACGACTGCTATTATCTCCATGATTACTCGAAGGATTCCTCTCTGTTTCTACCCTTCTAACTTTTCCTCCTACTAAATATTCTTTATCGAGAGCTTCTATTTCTAATCCCTTTATTACTGCTTCCCTTAAAGTTGTGGGTCCTGCCAAACTCAGTGCATGTTTTAAGTCACCGTCTTTTATGGCGTTAATAAATCGCGAACAAGCTAATCGATCTCTTGTTAGATCGTCACAACCGGGTAAAGCTACTCGAGCCATCCTTTCGATGTCATGACCGAGTGTAGCAAGACTCTCATCTCTATTCTGTCTCCTATTCTCAAGCTGAGTTAAATGCAACTTCTGGAGATGTTCACTTCCATATTTAACTCTGATCGCTGAGCTGAGCTTGTCATAATCCTTCAATTCATCACGAGCTAAGGAGGTAAGAACGGACAATGCTGCACCTCTCAAACTGGCAGCTAAATTTCCAGCTTTAGTTGAAACATTCCAGCCATTTATTTCGGCTACAATTAAAAATTGACACTCGTACTCGGCCCATGAGGTGGTACCATCATAAGTAGGAACGCGGATTACTTTGGAAGGATTTATGACAGGCTCGACTCGGCTTTCTACTGCTACCTGTCTTTCTAATTCAATATTTTGATTGGTACTCCCGGCGCTATTCTCTTTTCGTACAAAATTGCTTATTAATTCACACAAATTGTCAATCCTATCGTCATTAGATCTTTTGTGTGACGAACTCGGGAACTCAACTCGCGAGAGATGATCCCCACACATTCTATTAGTCGAAGTCTGATCACGAGCAACTTGAGGCAACTGAACCGGTGATTCGATCGTAGTCAACTCACCAGTCCTTGGCCTATCAATAACAGGAGGAGGAGTTCTTCCTCCATGAATATTTACAGACCTTTGTTCGGGTAAAATCTGTAACAACTCATCTCTCGCCAAAGATAACCTTCGGGGAGTAGGAATCGGGGAAATTCGATCGGGAAGTCGGGGAACCAGAGTTTCTAGGCTTCTCTGAAATGCTAGAAGGTGAGCGTCACGATCCTCTCGTTGTGAATTGCGTTGGGCCTCCAAGATGTGATGGAGTTGTGTCTGCTGGACCTCGCGTTCCTCGCGGTGAGCCTGAAGTTGTCGTTCTACCTGTAAAAGAGAAGTCTCCCGGTCTCGTTGCCGGTCTTCTCGCTGTACTTGAAGTTGTCGTTCCTGTGTTTCTCGTTGTGCTTGAAGAAATACTTCCCGGTCTTCCCGTTGTGCCTGTATGAGCTATTCGGTCTGTCGCTGTTGAGCGAGCATGACCATTTGTAGGACGGACTCCATCTGGGCCATAGGATTAGGCAGAGGCGGTAGCTGAGATTCAGCTGGTTGGACCGGGGTAGGTGCAGAGAGTTCGTTTAAAGGGGTTGATCGAGCGTTACGAGTATTGCGACTCATTTTTCAAGCAATTGCAAAGGAAATTGAAAATTCAAATTGACAGACTTGTGGCACTAAAAATCTCAACTCAAAAATCACACTTCCGACACCAATGATACGAAATTAGCTTTCGTGAGTTTTATAATCAAATCAATGAGGATCCCTGAGTTGAGAAATGAAGATTCAAGTCTAAATGCAAGAAATAATTATCAAGAAAATCGCATATATTGAAAAATGGGACAGTTTCGTTTAATGTCTGAAACAAGACTGTTATTTACAACAATATTCGTTGATCAGCTATCTGTATACATCTTTTATTTGTATTCATTTATCTTTATGACTGCTAGACTGAATGCGATATAAGGGAAATTTAATGTCAAGTGGAGGAGGAAAATACACCTTCGTAACAATATTTTAGCTAGAAGTGAAGATGAAAAACAATTTGTGATTCAGGTCGTAAGTGAGTATAAAAAAAAGTATAAAAATGTATCTAAAGAATGTTTAATCAAATAAATCAGGTATACTGAAATGGCTTAAATTTCATTCTACTTAAAAATTTTTTGATTTCTTACCTTAACACCATTAGAATTATATATTTTTTGGAATGATCGACTAAATTTCACAAAAATAATCGTAATTTTGCGTAAAAGTGCAAAAATTTAACGTTACGTTAACGTTAACGTAAGAATTTACCCAGAGGTTAACTTTAACTTTGAATAACTTTTGAAAGAGTGAATTTATCGAAAAATTTTAAGAGACCTTTTTTGTGGAGCGTTCAATTCTGTACAAGGATATGAGTTTGTCATTGCTACGAAAAAACAGGTTCAAGAAAAAAAAAAATTTTTTGCAAAAAGTGGCAAAATCCCATGTAATTTGAATGGAAAAATGTATCGTCTTTGGGGCAAGATTTGTTATGAACATTAAGGGCTTATGATGGTCTGATATTTTTTTTTAGATGATGAACTAAAAATTAAGAGGGCGTTGCAAGAAAAATAATCAATTTGGTAAATAACGGACACCCTAATATATATATGTGAAGGATTCTTTCTCAAGTGGGCCAACCATTTTCGTCGTGGTCTCGAATTAATTTCGTTACTTCCTCCAATGATTACCCTCCTTTTCAGGAGTTTTGCTGATTTTTTGCAGATTTTTAGCACTGGCAGGAGCGTAGATATATGAAATATCTGGATAATCTATTTATTTTACGTATTTATAAATTACTGCTAATGAAAGAAAAATCAAAATATATGAAAGTTATGTTTTTTCATCAGCTTTCCAGTAAAAATATTTTCAATTTTAATAGAATGACAGTTAGGGCTAAAAATGCGAAAAAAACCCAGAAAAAATGCGAAAAAAGGTGGTTTCAAGTTTTCGGGCCGCTTTCATTTTTATGAAAAAATTCGAGAAAGACTCTCTCATTGCTCAGAGTTTACTGTGTAAATCTTATTATGGGACCACCATCCTTCCTAAAGCGTTCCAAGTTGTCATACGAACAAAAACAATCATTGGGCTATCTTCGGATGCTTTCTTCTTAGGAAGGAGTGGCGGTCCCATAATAAAATTTACACAGTAAACTCTGAGCAATGAGAGACTCTTTCTCGAATTTTTTCATCCAAATAAAAGCGGCCCGAAAACTTAAAATCACCTTTTTTCGCATTTTTTCTGGGTTTTTTTTTTTTTTGGCATTTTTAGCCCTAACTGTCATTCTATAAAAATTGAAAATATTTTTACTGGAAAGCTGATGAAAAAACATAACTTTCATGTATTTTGATTTTTCTTTCATTATCAGTAATTTATAAATACGTAAAATAAACAGATTATCCTGATATTTCGTATATCTCAGTGCTAAAAATCTGCAAAAATTCAGCAAAACTCCTAAAACGTAGGGTAATCATTGGAGGAAATAATCAAATTAATTCGAGACCACGACGAAAATGGGTGGCCCACTTGAGAAAGAATCCTTCATGCGTGTATATTAGGGTGGTCGTTGAAAAAAAAATTCTACGCCGCCCCCTAAAACTGTAGTAATTGACGAAAAAAAAGGACCTGCAGAATCTGAAGTCTCTCAATTGAAGGGAACAGGTGCCTCTTCGCGTTCCAATTCTCAAAATCCGCTTTATTTTACTTTTTTTTATTAATTAGCTGTATCAGCGTTTTTTTTTTTTCATATTGGTTCCATTTACAAACATATTTGATGACGTCACAATATTCTATGGTGTTATCAGGACCTATTGCTACACTCAGAGAAAAAACGAGTCAAGTTAACTATGAAATTACAGTTAAATAGCGCTTCAACTATATTTTTGGAGTTTTCCTAACAACAAATATAGTTATAAATAAAGATCTGAAAATAGTCATAACAACTATTTCTAGTTGAATCAATTATGTGAATAGTTGACGTTACTGATTGAAAAAATTTCTTTATTTATTAAATTAAAAATTTTTTTTTCCATCATTTCGTTATGTCTGAATTGGGATCTTGTCCCCTGTTTTAAATACTAGAGTATAACTGAGGGATTGTTGATGGTGGAACAAACGTGACAGGGTTGAAGAACTAATAACTTTATTCGTAAGTACTGTCTATAGGAGTATCATAAAATGAATAGGAAAAAATTAAAATTAAAATTAAAAAAAAAAAAAAAAAAAAATGAGTTACGATAACAACAATTTATGCTTACATATGATGAAAAAAAAAAGTTGTAGTTCTAGATGGAACTCACTTACTCTCAACCAAATTTCTTTAGTTATAAAAACAATTTTAGATTACTAAAAAGTTTTTGTTATACTAATCAATTTGATTGGGTTTTGGAAATTCTTAAATAGTTATACGTACTATAATAATAATTAGTACCAGAAATTAATTTCATAGTTGTCATTAAGTCAATAATAGTTTTTTTTTTTTTTAGTTAACATCACTATCGTTTTTTCTCTGTGCGTATGAACGAGGAATTCAAATTACATGCCAAGTCCCAAAAAAAAAAAAGAATTTTAACGAAAATATTTTTACAGGATATCTTTCATTGAATGATAACACAAACAATTATTATCCTAACTATATTGATCAAATAATCAGTTTTATAAATTATCAGTAATTACAAATTATAGATTATCAACCGTTCCCTTCAATTGAGAGACTTCGGAGTTTGCAGGTCCTTTTTTTTCGTCAATTACTACCGCTTCAGGGGACGGCGTCGATTTTTTTTTTTCAACGACCACCCTAATATGAAGCATTCTGTGTGAACCGGGCCACTTTTGTTTTTCAACCCCTCCGATTTTTTTCAAAATCTGAAAGTTTTAAATATTAGTCAAAAGGAACGTCTGTGATTTTTTTCAGATTTTTTCAGGCATCCGTTCAGGATTTTCAATTTTTCATCACAAACACTGTATCTCAAAGAATATTCATCAACCAAAAAAAAAAAGCATGAGACTAAAAACTTTTATTTTTTTCCGCTTTATCGAAAAAAATCAAAATCATAATTGTATTTGCGCCTCTTCCTCAAGATCAAATGGTAGTACTCCTTCCCTGCGCCAGGTGTCGCCACACGTTTAAAGCTCTACGCAAAATTTCCCTACGCGTCTCCCCTCTCCCGTGTCTCCGCGATCTTCATTCTTTTTCATTGTGCCAAGAAGAACCACACGCACGGAAGAAAAATGCCACAGAAAAGGAAGAAAAGAGAGGATTCAGACTCAGAAGAGAAAGAAAACAGGCTGGAAAAGAGGATTCGCCGCTTGGAAAGCAAACTGAAACGAAAACCACGGAAAAAACATAAACACCGTAAGTTAACCTCAAAAATTTTGTTCAGCAAGACGATAGTCTTGGCGACATGGCGAGGCTAAAAGATCTTAGCCGATAAGAGTTATTACTCATTGCTAAACTAGAAAGAGTTATTACTCAAACTAGTCAATCTTAATACACAATACACATGGTGGATCCGAGAAGATTAATATCGGCGGATTAAAAGAGGATTATTACCTTCAATAATTCGAAAAAAGGGCTTATTAGCCCACAATGACATTAACTACGAAAGTTATTACTTTCAAAAAAGGCTTATTAGCAGGTAACAAAAACATGTATATTTGCATGTTCTGCAGGTTCCAACAGGTCCTTAGACTCAAGCAGATCAACATCAGCAGATCGGGACCATGTACAGATAGTTCATCATGAAAGAAGTCAGTCTCGCTACAGTAGCTCAAGCGAATAGGACTATCGTCCTCGCCACAGCAGATCGCCCAGACACAGCCGCTCGCCCCGACACAGTCGCTCGCCCAGGCACAGCCGCTCACACACGCCCAATCAACAACAGAACAACGACCAAGAAAGACATGTAAACCCTCTTGGCAGTGTCCAACAAGCCTCTTCGAAAGACACAGAAGAAACAGAAGTTATGTTGAGCGAGGAGGTATTAAAGGTAATTGGTCAACGGTTCCTCCTGGACAGACAGTTGGCTCCTCCTCTGTATTCAGATTTGGCCATAAGATGGGAGGAGATCATAAAAAAGGGCTTGCCGTGTGAACATAAAGAGGAAATTTTAAAGAAATATCCACCGCCCAATAACTGTTTATTCATCGATCCACCTAAACTGAACCCAGAAGTACAAGAGGCACTTCAAGACACAGTACGTAAGAGAGATAATCGAATTATAGAAAAACAACAAAAGATTGCCTCTGCAATGGGTGCAGTCGCAAAGGCCTTCTCACAAATTATCACAGAAGAAGATGGCCAACAAAAAGTACAACTAATTGAAATATTAGTGACGTGGGTCGTGTACTTGCCGATCTACAGCAGGACGAGTCAAGCATTCGAAAGAATCTGATCTTATCAAATCTCAACGTTTCACTGAAGGAAACATTGAATGCAACAACTACAGACGAGCTATTATTCGGTAAAGACTTGGAGGAGAAGATCAAGACTCGAAAACTATTAGAAAAGTCTAGCAAAGACTTACGCACCGTCAAATCTCAAAAGCCAAAAAACTGGCGAGCCCCGCTCCGATCATCAACAAGAACCAAAACAATGCCAAGATCGAGCGGGTACAAGCAGTGGACATTGAACAACAAACGTCAGGAACCACAGTCGAGACAAAGACCAGATCGAAAACAAAATCAAACGAAATACCATCAACCAAGGAGACACATGTAGAAGAAGTAAGTGCGATAGCAGGAAGACTCGTGTATTTCCAGAACAACTGGTCAAAAATTACTTCAGATCCAGTGATTCTAGCTTGGATAAGAGGTTACAATATACCACTGAAATGTCAGGTCTTCCAAACCTTACCACCTAAAGAAAGAGCTTGGTCAGATAAAGAACGAAAAAATCTTTCAGACCTAGTGAATGAATTGCAAGAAAAAGGGGCAATCCAAAGATGCACGTCTTCCAAAGATCAATTTTTATCAGATGTTTTTTTGATTCCTAAGCCAGACGGCAGCTTCAGATTTATTTTGAATCTGAAACGTTTCAACAAATTCGTTGAAACATATCACTTCAAATTAGAAGATTGGAGAACGGCATCTAAACTGATAACGTCAAACTGTTTTATGGCAACCATTGACTTAAAAGATGCATACTACTTAATATCAGTCAAAGTCTCAGACCGAAAATACCTAAGATTTCAATTCAATAGAATACTTTATGAATTCGTTTGCTTACCCTTTGGCCTTAGTTCAGCCCCATACACATTCACAAAAATGATGAAACCAGTTGTATCATACTTGCGTAGAAAAGGAATTCAATGTGTAATTTATCTAGACGATCTGCTCATTATAGGAAATTGCTACGACGAGTGCAAGAATAATGTAAACATAGCTATGAGAATGATAGAAGATCTAGGATTTATTATAAATATAGATAAAAGCAGATTAGTCCCAAGAAAGAAGTGCAGATATCTGGGTTTTATTTTTAACTCTGAAACCATGACAATAGAATTACCACCTGAAAATAGGGATAAGATAATCAAGCTAGCTGATAAGTTTAGTAAAAGGAGAGAATGTAGGATTAGAGAATTTGCAAAATTCATAGGTTATTTGGTGGCGTGCTGCCCAGCTATAAAATATGGCTGGGGTCATACTAAGGTCCTCGAACGGGAAAAATTTCTCGCCCTCAAATCATCTAAAGAGAATTATGACAAGAAAATAGTTTTAGCAAAGATATTACAACCAGACTTACGGTGGTGGTCAAGTAACAGATTAGTGACAAGAAATTCTATTCGCGCAATAAGATTCCACTTAGAAATTGTCACAGATGCCTCATTGACAGGATGGGGAGTTGCCTGTAACGATAAAAAAGCACATGGTTTTTGGGATCAGGACGAACGAAGACTATCAATTAATACACTGGAGCTGAAAGCTGCCTATTTTGGATTAAAATGCTTCGCAAGGGAACTTCATGATTGTAATTTATTGCTACGAATAGACAATAAAGTTGCAATATCCTACATCAATAGGATGGGGGGAGTTCGCTTCAAGAGGCTAAATAATCTAGCTCGTTCTATATGGTCCTGGTGTGAGGACAGAAAAAATTGGGTTTTTGCTTCATATATAAGCTCGAAAGATAATATAGAAGCAGACAAAGAATCGCGAAAATTAGAACCAGAGACAGAATTTCAATTATCGAACAGTGCTTTTCAAGAAATCGTAAACAAATTTGGAAGACCTAACATCGACTTATTTACTAGTCGTATAAATAACAAATGCAAAAGATACATATCTTGGTTCAAGGACCCAAATAGTATGGCCGTAGACGCATTTACATTGGGTTGGAATAAGTATTTTTTTTACGCATTTCCTCCTTTCTCCTTGATTCTGAAGGTTTTACAAAAAATCAAAGACGAGAGAGCTGAAGGAATTCTTGTAATTCCCGAATGGCCCTCACAAGCATGGTATCCGCTGTACCAATCCATGCTGATAGCAAGACCATTGGTATTTAACCCAGATATTAATCTATGTTGTTGTTCAAACAGAGAACCCCACCCATTATGGCAGAGACTTACCCTGGTTGCAGCGAAGCTATCAGGAAAGGATTTGAACTAAAAGGCATCCCAGGAGAGTCAGTTCAAGTTATGATGTCTTCAATTAGTTCGTCGACACTCAAACAATACAACGGAGCATTGAAAAAATGGTGGACCTTTTGTGGAACAAATAATTTAGATCCATATGAAGGCTCAACTCCGAAAGTCATGTCCTTTTTAAATAAGGAACTTCAAGCTGGTGCAGCCTATGGCTCTTTTAATAGTTTCAGATCGGCCATCGCATTGATTTCGGGGTCGAACATAGGACAAGATAGCAGAATGCGGAGATTTTTTAAAGGAGCCTATAATATACGTCCAACTGCTCCAAAATACGACCAGACATGGAACCCCAAAATCGTGCTGAGCCACTTAAAAAAGATGGTCTCACATGACGAGATCTCGCTAGAAGAATTAACACTCAAAGCAGTAACACTCTTAGCTTTGATTACAGGACACCGAATACAGACACTGTCACTGATAAATATAGACAATATCGAAGAGAGAGAAGATATGCTAGAGATAAAGATTCCAGACCGAATTAAAACTTCCGGACCAAACAGAAAACAACCATTGTTGTTAATCCCTAAATATCCAGAAGATGAAGCCATCTGCCCCGTGACGATTTTGAATGCATATCTTGGTAGAACACGGGAAAAGAGAGGGAACTGTAAGATACTTTTTATTTCATTCAAAAAACCTCATAAAGCGGTGACCACCCAGACCTTAAGCCGATGGATAAAAAACACGCTCTCCAAGAGCGGTATAGATACACAGCTTTTTTCAGCTTACAGCACTCGGCATGCGTCAACCTCAATAGCAAAAAGAAGCGGAGTAAGCATCGACAATATTAGGAAAACAGCGGGGTGGACTAAAGATTCAAACACTTTTGCTAAATTCTATGACTTAAACATAGTAGATGACTCGGCGGCGTTCCCAAAGATGGTCCTGGAAAGTTCCAAAACAAAAGGAAAGATCAGAAAATAAGTTATATACACTGTCAATCAATACTGACCTGTACTTACCGGTACACAAGAAGGAAGTATTAGACAGCAGGTAGCAATACTATATTAAGAATCGGTTATGTTAAAAGATATTTTACTGTCCCTAAGTGGACTAACGTTAAACAGATATACCTAAGAAGATTTACGTTTAAGGATACAACGAATATAGTTTCATAAAAACAATAAATAAGTTGTTTTTCTACGCATTTTCCATGTATGTATAGTTACCGTTTAAGCTTTAAACATCTACCATTTGATCTTGAGGAAGAGGCGCAAATACAATTGAATAATTAAACGAACTTACCTAAGTGAAGTTCAATTATAATTGTATGTAGCGCCTCTTCCGAAGAGATCAGTCCCACCCTATTGATCCCAGAATCATGATAACTCATAATAGTGCCCTAAGAACGGTAACGCTTTGAAATAATGAAGATCGCGGAGACACGGGAGAGGGGAGACGCGTAGGGAAATTTTGCGTAGAGCTTTAAACGTGTGGCGACACCTGGCGCAGGGAAGGAGTACTACCATTTGATCTCTTCGGAAGAGGCGCTACATACAATTATAATTGAACTTCACTTAGGTAAGTTCGTTTAATTATTCAATTTTTCTGCATTGGGAAACCTCAAATTCGGCAGAAAAATAAGAATAATTTTTTTTTAAGCCCAATAACACACCTTCGATTTCGGTCCAAATTTTACAGGTGGTCTGTCGTTGGGTGAAGAGCGCGTCAAACATGAACAATTTTCGCTATAACTCCGAAACTACTGGTTGTACGGTCTTCGACCACAGAGACATTTTTGTAGAGAATTTAATTTCCTTCAAAAGCTACAGGAAGGTTTTTTCGGAAAAAAAAATTTTAACAACGAAAAATTCAATTAAAAAAAAAAAAAAAAAATTTCCTGTGTTATTTGGGTGGGAAATCGAATTTTTGAATTAGCTAAGCCGCTATTAGACCCAAAACCTTTTACCAGGCGGCAAAATTTTTTATTTTTTATAAAGTATAAGATTTTCTGGTATGCCATCGAAAAAAAAAATATCGCCTAAAAATGAAACACCCTAGCGTCATTCCTGTAATCAATAACACATGCAACAGGATTATGAGCGGTGTTGCACGAGCATTCCAATGTTCGCACCCTATAATTTTACTTACCAGCTACAGCTTCCAAACCCGCTGGAGCTAGTGGCGGTTTCGCTACCACACGACGTCCATCCTTAAATCGATGAGCGTTGCTTACTTTTCCTGTCTGAGACCTTTTTCCGTGAAAATTAATGTAGCCATGTTTGCTATGAATTTGGACGGATTCAAAGCGGTCTTGGTCCGCAGATTATCATAATCCGTTATCTTTTCTATAGTAGCCATTGTCCGCATGCATCTGTAACATACATGGAAGCGGATTACTGACACATTGCCACCGGATCGTTAACTCGTTTTCAACCAAACTTTGATTCTACTTAAGGGGGGGGTAAGGCTTTGCACTTTCAAAAAATCGATTTTTTTCTTTTAGTCTTTTCTTGTAGTTAAACATTTCAGAAATATATTCCCAAAATTTCAAGTCAATCCGAGCAAAATTCTCAAAGTTATCGAGTAGTTAGTCTTCGCTCCTTCAAACTGTAGTTCCGACAGCTGCGGACGCTCAGAACGTCAGAGCACAGCTGATGAGCAGGTATACAGTTTATTCACTTGGGGATCATTCTGAACTTTCTGGCCCATTATTCTTTTTCGAAAAATAATTTATTTAGCTGGAATCGATGATTCAGTGTGAGTTGAAAAAAAAACATTTTTCTTCTTCACCTTTTTTAGCTTCTAAAACTAACGCGTTTTTCTCAAAACCACTTTTTCAAAGTCCGTGTACACTACCATTTTAAAACGATTTGACCGATTCATTTCAAATTTGGTACACACATTCCGCATATAAAATACCTCCCCCCAACGATGAGTTTTAGAATTTTTTCTTTTATATAAGGGGTTTTTTACTTGCAAAATGGCGGAATTTTTCGTGAAAAATAGCATTTTTCACTTTAAATGGCCGGCAAGAATATTGAAGTGAACAAAAAAATAATCTAAGATCGTTGGGGGGAGGATTTATTAATACTTTGACTAAATGCAAATGGTTTTTGATGTCAGATAATTTTCGGCTGAGATATAGTGTACACGGCGAATCGTCTTTTTCCAAAGGCGCTCTGGGAAAAGCTCTGTCACCGGCTTGTTTGTGAATATTTTTGCATCAAAATTTTACAGAATATTCATAAAACTATACTTAATAATGTACAAAAGGTTTTAATCAATTTACTCAAACCATTTTTCTACAAAAAATTCGCAAAAAAAGTGTATTTTTTCACGCTGAAAACCTTACCCCCCCCTTAAACGTCTACAATTATCATGTACGGATAGATGTATATATTGTACTTATAGTTCAACGCCTAAATATTATGCATAAGTATTAACGACTCACCGTTCCGTTGATGCGGTTTATAAATCCGATATCCAATTTATTTCCACTGTTGATACACTTCTGGATAGAGCGACGCGATTCTAAGTCGACATTTGCCAGCGTGGCTGCAATAATACATTACAATCGACGAAGTTAATACTAATACGTGAACCAGAAGTATTATATTCATATTCATAGTCACGAAATTCATAACGTACAATACCGAGCACACGAACTAGACTTGAAAAATGACGAGATAAATTTGAAGGCGGCCAGGTGGTCTAGTGGGTATAAGCCCCCGGATTGGCAGCCAGTAGGCTCGGGTTCGATTCTCGAGACGCCGGATAAATTTTTCTCGTCAAAAAATTTTAAGTTTTCTATCTTATATTCATATACTGTACATAAGGGTGTGCCAAAAAAAAAAAAAAAAAATTCAAACGCACATTGATGGATGTGGATGAGGGTGCGAATAAATACAGACACATATGATTTGAATATAACGCAATATATTGTTACAAGTGCTTCGGTACGTTTACTTAAGGCGAGGTACAATACGAGACTGACTAGACTCTGACCTTTGGGTCTCTATGTCCCTATATCCTGTAAACAGGTCTCACTGGCATAGCCAGCTGTATGGCGCTAATATATGAATAGGAGCTTCTATATATTCTAACATCTCCGCTGAAGCTCGTATTCGTGTATGAGAAAAATATTATTCTTTTGTAATAGTAAAGTAATGCTAGATTATTTTTTCTAAACCCATAGTTTTAATACAATATTCTAATTTTGCCCTAGGTAGTGGCTTCGTAAGGATATCGGCTGTCATTTCGTCTGTGGGAACTTTCTCGATTTTAAATTCATTTCTTTCGATTAGTTCGCGAAGGAAGTGGCAGCGGACATCGATATGTTTGGTACGGCGTCTGTATCCTCCGTTCTGCGCTAAGTCAATTGCACTCTTGTTATCGCAATTGATCGTAGTTGGTTTGGAAACTGCGTCTGGGTCAATTTCTGAGAGTAATGACCTCAGCCACAGTCCAAAGAGTATAAGATAGAGGTGAAGCTGCCATAAGGCGTGTATAGAAAAAGCCGTACACGATTTTCAGCGCCTCTGATGAGCCCGTACCGTTACTAATTTCCCCCACCCGCCCCGCCCGTCCCGTACCCCGCGCGACGATCGTAATTTGCGAAAACGCGATTAATATATGAAACTGAAAACTGTGGCATCTATTGGCCACACTTTGCACTAATTTGTTTAACGGGTTAGGGTACAGGTTCGTTAGATGTCACTACAGTAGCTTGTACGCCAGCTTCACCTCTATCTTATACTCTTTGCCACAGTCCTTCTCTGCAGGCACCTGCCAATGCCATGTATTCGGCCTCGACAGTTGATAGCGCTACAGTCTTTTGGCGTTCACTCTGCCAGGAAACTGGACCGCCCTGTAATTTGAACAAAATACCTGAAACAGAGTGTCGATCATCGACATTATTAGCCCAATCCGCGTCGACAAAGCCTAACAGATGCGGATTGCCTTCTCTGGTGAATTCTATCGTCATGTTGACGGATGCCTTCAAGTATCTCATCACTCTCTTTAGAGCTGACCAGTGTGCTTTCCCAGAGTTTTGGTTGAAGCGGCTAAGTGAGCTGATTGCTTGGGCTACGTCTGGTCTTGTCCCCTGACAAGCGTAGAGTACGCTCCCAAGTGCCTCTTGGTATGGAATTCTCTTCATCTCTTCGTTTTCTGCCTCGTCCGTTGGTGACATCTCCTTGGATAATTTTTGATTTGGGTCTAACGGAGTTGACATGGGATTGCTATCTGTCATATTATATCTTTCTAAGATCTGTTTTATGTATGCTTTTTGATCTACTTGGATGATACCCTTTTTTCTGTCTCTGGTTATCCTCAGTCCTAAGAAGTGTCTAATCGGACCTAAGTCTTTAACTTTGAACTTGTTTAAAAGCATACCTTTGGTTTCTGCTATTAGGTTTTCGTTACTTGCGAGTATCATGATGTCATCAACGTAGACTGCGAGTATTGTAATTTCTTTGTTGTTCCTTTCGATATATACACAAGTGTCTGCTTTGGACTGTGTAAATTTTGCTTCCTTCAGTGCTGCGTCTAGCTTTTTATTCCAGGCGCGTCCACTTTGTTTCAAGCCGTAGATGGATCGATTTAACTTGTAGACCTTTTCGTCATCCTGAGCTGATCCTGGTTAATGTATATGTCTTCTTCCAAGTCTCCTTGAAGATAAGCTGTCGTCACATCGACGTGGTGAATCTCTAAATTATATTTGACAGCAATTGCTAATAACAGTTTGATTGAATTATGTCTGACTACTGGTGAGTAGATTTCGCTATAATCTATACCTTTGATTTGTGAGAAACCTTTTGCGACCAATCTGGCCTTATACCTTTCTATTTCCCCATCTGCGTTCCTTTTTGTCTTGAATACCCACTTGGTACCTAGGATTCTTTTGTTTTTGGGACGATCGACTAGTATCCAGGTGTCATTTTCCTTGAGAGACTGAAGTTCGTCGCGCATCGCTTGACATTGCTTCTTCGACTGTAAATCTGTCATTTCTTTTGGCTTCGGAGTTCTTTCTGATCTCCGTATCGCTGCTTGTGGCTGCTCCACTGCTTCTTGACCGGATTCGCTTGATATTTCAATTATTGTATCATTGTTTGATGCATCTGTGAAATATTCTGATTCATCATCGTCAGTTTCTTGGTCGCTGTTCTCGCTGGAGTCCTCTTCTTGTACGTTGGGGTCCTCTTCTTCTGCGTTGGCGTCCTGCTCTTCTGCGTTGTCGAAAAATATTTGTTGACGCGATACCGTTTCGTCGTGTGTGTTTTCTTCGCTGTGTTTGTTCTCCGTCCTCTCGAAGAATACTACATCGCGACTTACGATTATATTTTTCTTCGTTTTGTCATATAATCTGTATCCTTTAGTGTCGTCGCAATAACCTGTGAAGATACACTCCTTGGCTTTCGAGTCCCATTTTTTTCGCAACTGTTTTGGGATGTACGCTAGAGCTTTTACTCCGAATATTCTCAGATGGCTGAGAAGTGGTTTCTTTCCTGAGTACGCTTCTTCGGGAGTTTGTTTGGAGATTCCCTTCGTCGGAGATCGGTTTATTAGGTAGACTGCAGTGTTGACTGCTTCTGCCCAAAAAACCTTTGGTAATCCAGTTTCTATTAACATGGACTTCGCCTTTTCGACGATGGTTCTGTTCATCCTTTCGGATACCCCGTTTTGTTCAGGGTTGTATGGTACCGTCAGCTGATGTCGTATGCCGCATCGTTTGAGTTCTCTATCCAGCGTTCGGTTCACATATTCCGTTCCGTTGTCGGTTCTCAAGACCTTAATTCTTCTTCCAGTTTCGTTTTCAACTTCTGTTTTGAATTCGATGAAGGTTTCGGCTACTTGGTCCTTAGAATCTAGGAAGTAGACGAATGTTTTTCTAGTACAATCATCGATAAAGGTTAAAAAGTATCTTGATTTTCCGATTGATGGAGTCTCCATCGGCCCGCATAGGTTGGAATGTATAAGATCCAGGGGATTTGGTGCTCTTGATTGACTCTTATGGAATGGTGATTTATGCATTTTATCTTTGATACAAGTCTCACATGGACTGTCGTCCACGCTTTTGCTTATCTGAATTCCTTCTGCGAGTCCGTCGCTCAGAGCTTTCATTCCTGGTCTGTTTAGGTGACCTAGCCTTCTGTGCCATAATGTGTCATTGTTCATCGCTGACAGATACGCCGAGTTCTGGGTTGATCTGAGCTTGTAGATTCCATTTTCCTCGGTCATCGTGGCGATAGTCCGGTCCTCCAGATCTATTATCTTTCCTTTTCCGGCTGAGAAAACAACTGAGTTTCCATTTTTCACTATTTTACTCACGGATAACAGGTTAACGACTGTCTACGCGGGCGCACCCGTGGCGCGCGACGTCCCGGACGGATCAATCGCTTTTTAAATATAGTTTCCATCGGAATTCCATTTTAAAACTTACAGATTTTGTAGAGAATGAATTAAGGAACACGCTGGTAATTTTTTCAGAATTTTCGAAGGGTGTAATCATCTCGAAAATCATGTTTAAAGAATATAATTGTTAATAACAAACGCGAAATTGTTTATTACATAAATTTAAAATTCATAACATGAAAGTGCGATTCAAAAGCTTCAAAATGAGTTTTTGGTGACGTCTGTACGACAAAGGGAACCGGAGATATTAACGTTTAAAG
This sequence comes from Tenthredo mesomela, assembly GCA_943736025.1. Lineage (NCBI taxonomy): Eukaryota > Metazoa > Arthropoda > Insecta > Hymenoptera > Tenthredinidae > Tenthredo > Tenthredo mesomela. The sequence goes on from OX031015.1 coordinate 20,715,602, forward strand.
GATACCGCGATTCCGATTTTTGGTGGTTTTTTCGAAAATTCAACCCCTTGTAGCTTCTAAGCCCTTCGAGTTAAAAAAAAAAAAAAAATGTTTCATCCATTCATTTTACCCAGAGAATATGTAAAAAAAATTACGACGATTTTCAAGAACATGCGGTCAAAAAGGTGTCCCGCTTGACGTGGATTGACTCATATGCGATTGCAGTATTTAGTATTGTTGTTCGTGTATAGCGGGCATATTGTATAACCATGACAACCGGCACAGGGATAAACGGTTTTATTGATGTTTTAACTCGGGAAAAAATAGAGACGGACAAAAGTTTATTTACCAAAGTGTGTGTGTGCAGAAAGTTTCAGGTGCAGGTCAAAACTGATGTCTACTTTGGTGATTGAAGGATATTGAATAAAAAATATATATGAATTTATTTGCTTGTAACTTCTAAAAATGAATGACCAAGGTGACGTGTATGATCTTGTTCAGTTTACATCAAAGAAAAAAAATTAAGGACATTGAATGTTCACCCTCATTTTGGGTAACATTTGACAAAAATACTCAAAAATGTCTTACTAAATATCCACCTTCCACCCTATAAAACCAAAACTCTTAAATTATTACACCAAATGATTAAAAATAAAAATGATGCCATTGACGACTGGCCAACATTCCAGGTGACGATAAAAGGACAAGCAAGTATGGTCTAAAACTACTATTTAATTTTTAATTAGCATAATCATTGTATTTTAAACATCGTCTTTTTTATTTTATAGGATCCTATGAAAAAGGTATTAAAAAACTCTCAATTTCAGAAACCGAGCAATACGTTTTCTCAAACACGGAAGTACCAGCAGCACATCAAAGTTCACAAATTGAACACAAAAACCGTCAAGGCCAATTTCAAGAAGATTCCGAAAGTATGCTTCGGCAAAGAGCCGAAGCCGAGCAGTTGTCTATAACATTTGCGAACATAATCGACGTTGATGTTGTGAGTTCAACAGATAATGAATACGAAAAATCATCGGACGATGAAACAAATAAAAATGAGGCAGGACAAAGAAAAAGCAAATTACCGTCAAAAAATTGTAAAACAACAAATGAGACTAAAATTACTCAATCAATTAATAATGTTCCTAGTGATATTTCTGTTGAACACTCGATCTTTAAAAATGACAAGGAAACCCAGAATCAAAACAATATTGTCGACATTACAGACCAATTCATGACGCACGAAGATTTTTTTTCTTATAAAAAATCCACTGAGGACAAATTATCAGAAATTTTAAATAATCAAAAATGTATCATTGATCTATTACAGTCATTCGAATACGCTCGAAAAGGAGTGAAAGGTTCGGTTCTTGGTTTCACTGAAAAATACAAAATAGATTTTTTTTTTACACGTGAACGCAAAGGCCGATTTTGCTACCTGTTTTCGGGGAGCAAAGTGCGGTTTTACCGACCGGGAAGTCTTTCCTCCCGCGACGTCTTTCTGCCCTGGTCTTTCTTCCCGCAAAGTCTTTCCTCCCGCAAAGTCTTTCTTACCTGAAAGTAGTTCCTCCCAATGAGTCTACTGTTTGATCACTCATTTTTCAGTTGTTTGTGTGATCTTCTCCATTATGAATTAATTAATAATAATCTTCTTTTGAATAATTAACTTTAATTGAATAATTAAAAATTAATCGGGAAGACTCCCCGAAAACAGGCAGCAAAATCGGCCTCCGTTCATGTGTAAAAAAAAATATCGTGTGAACCACGGGAGCAAACGTCTTCGCTCCCTCGGTGTAGCTTGCCGCCCTCGCGTTCGGCTTGACTCGGCGAGCCTTCGGCTCGCCGAGTCCTCGGTCTCGCTCGGGCGGCAAGCTACACACTTGGGAGCAAAAACGTTGTTTGCTCCCTTGGTGCACAATATACTATTCCGTTCAAAACTAAAACTGATCTTGATAATTTTGATAAAAATCTTGGTACAAACTCAGAATTACGAGGTGATTTCATTCGCATTCTTTACTTCTGGTACATTCCTAAATCAAATACGTTAACTAGACAGTTAACTAACATTTTTTTACGAATATTAGTTAAAACCGTCGCCATACAATACACAAGTTCAAAAAAAATGGGAGAAAAAACAGTTATAAAAGATTATAACGTAATGAAATGTTTATATGAATCATTAGAGTCAAAAAACATGGGGAGCCGTTCAGAAATTTTAAAAGCTGTGGGTGTGGTTTTGCCTAATTCTAAAGACTGGGATGGAGGTAGGAAAGTTCGCGATGGCGATAAATCATCAAGTACAGATGACGTGAATGGCACTAGTCAATAAGAATATGTCATTTTTAATCTTTAAACTGTTAATTTATGAAAAAAAAGTTATTGAATGCTGAATAAAAAAATTTAATATTTATTTGATTCATTGATTATTATGATATTTATAAGCAATAATTTATCCATTAAAATTATTCATTCTTTAAATTTTTATTAACATCAATCTATTTATGTTTATTAATTAGTATGAAATCAGGATTTTCAAGCGTAGACTTCTTTATATATTTGTCTGTTGCAGAGGGTCTTTTAACGTAACCTTAATAAGTTCTGGCTTAATTTGTATCAATTTGAAATTTAGTTAATGTATTGCCTTCAGAAGTTTATCTTTCTTTTCCGAATATAAGGCTAATTACAATTTTTGTAATATTACAACCTGCAATTTGAACTTGTCAGATTTTCCATAGCCGCCTATGTTCTATTGGATCTCTAGTCCAACTAGGCAGGCACTAGACATTGCCTCGATATTATACTGGCTAGCGCCTGGCTTCAATCTAGCCAAACTAGCTAGGCCCTAGTCAACGCCTCAATTTCATTTCTACTAGGGCAATTACAACAGAAGCGCATACCTTGATTTCGGCTGTGGACGAAGCGTCGGAAGCGTTCCGTATAATCTTTGGGTTCGCAAATTGCGGTCTCTTGGCAAAAATCTTCTGTTCGACGTCGGCCTTGGATTCTGCGAATTTGATGAAACGCTAGACACATCCGCGTGCTACATGATACATGATGCATATTACGTCATATGTATGCACTATGCATGTATGTATTTATGTATTTTTTTATTTACCTATGGCAATATTGGCATTTGAAGGACAATACAGCGAGAAAGATATGCAGCAGAAATAACAGTGCTTATTGAAGGGATTAAACGAAGAGACAAAATATATAAATGTACGAGTAACGGCGCGTGAGTGAAAATACCATATATCGACCCCTTAGTGGTAAAACATGCTACCCGAGAATATGTTGGGAAAACATGCTACCCGAGAATAAGCTGGGAAAACATGCTAGCCGAGAATAGGCTGGGAAAACATGCTAGCCGAGAATGAGTTTCAAAAACATACTATTTCACGTCAGAAATTTTTTGGATCAAAATTTGGTTGGTAACACTGCTGCTCGCATAAAGACGATGAAAACGATCTTCATTCCAATTTTTATACAGAAAGTCTACACAGTCTAACTATTATCGATCATTTGTAAACATTTGTTGACATACTCGATTGCAGATACTTGTTTTTTTTTCTCATGTCATATTTATTTGAAAGATCGTGAATAATATAAAATGTTATTAACTTTATGTAGATATATCAGAAATTGAAGTATATGGGCCATTCCTTCCAAAAATTCCATTCATGGGATTTTTTCTCACGACTAATGTATCTCCAAATACATGTCTGCCTGAAAATAAGTCAACTTTTGAACCGGGGATTCAAAAAATTTGAAAAAATTGAGACGTTCATTTTTTGCCTTCCCTTCCATCATACTCGAAGAAAAAGGAAATCATAAAGGGTGAGGGTCCACGCCAGGTCGAGTTGGCGTGGAATGGCCCATATACTATATACTTCAATTTCTGACATCTACATAAAGTCAATAACATTTTATATTCTTCACGATCTTTTAAATAAATATGACATGAGAAAAAAAAAACAAGTATCCGCAATAGAGTATGTCAACAAATGTTAATAGTTAGACTGTGTAGACTTTCTGTATAAAAATTGGAATGAAGATCGTTTTGTTCGTCTTTATGCGAGTAACAGTGTTACCAACCAAATTTTGCTCCAAAAAATTTCTGACGTGAGATAGTATGTTTTTGAAACTCATTCTCGGCTAGCATGTTTTCCCAGCACATTCTCGGCTAGCATGTTTTCCCAGCTTATTCTGGGGTAGCATGTTTTACCACTAAGAGGTCGATATGGAGACTATTGGGCCACAGTGATGCATTAACGAATGAACCGCGTAAAGGGGGTATCCACACCTTTAAATGGGTTAACATTCTGAGAAAGAGATTGATATTTTACAGCGAATTTGAGAGTCTGATCAAATCCAAAAAAATCATGAAGTTTGGGGAGGGTTTGACCCTCATCATCCATATATAACATTGGATATTACTTTGAGTGTAATAGTAGTTACGCTCAATATAGAAAAATACAAAATTGGTCGGTTGTCGTAAAGAATCAGTAGTATCGTTGGACTAATTCTGGAGTTTTTGGTCCTCAATTGTTCAGAAGAGATGCCTTTATCATATGAACATAGGACTTTTTGATATCGCAAAAATTGCCTGACTCGCTTAGTTTTTAGTGAGATTTTTCTAATTCTTCAATTTTTTTTCTCTACTCTTTCTATTATCTCAACCAAAAATAGTAATATCAAAAAGTTCTATGTTTATATGATAGAGGCTTCGATTCTACAAATTTGAAGACCAAAAACTCCAGAATCGGTCCAATGATGCTCCTGATTCTTTACGACAACCGGTCAAAATATTAATTCTCCAGAAAATCAACTTTTAAACTTTTTATTTTCTTATTTTTTTTTTATTTTCTACTTTTCCCAGAGGAGAAAATGTAGCTATAGAAAATCAAGTTTTAAGATTCTGCTCATGATTAATATGCTGGATCCGCAGCTGCTCTCGTATCGATGTGTTATGAGTCGAGTCTAGACACATGTGCCAGGCGGAGGCTTGTAGTGAGTTTTGACCTGTTCTGTCCAACAACAGTGTCCGGTAGGTGTCTAGTAAGGCTGCTTGAAAAAGAATGAATTGCGCCAGGAAAAATCTGATCAAAATTTTTGAAAACATAAAAATTCTTCAGAATTCTTAAGAGAAGACTTCGGTGAAATTTTTGGCAAAAGCAGGTTTTTTAATTCTTACAACTTTGAGAAGACGTGTATAAAACAATCCTTGCAGCAGTTTTTGAATAATGTCAGTATAGATAGTGAAAAGAAGTTTCAGCCTCCTGCGATGAAAGTGTAGACGCAAGGAATTTTTGACAGCGGTGTTACGTGCGCAACTTTCAGTATACCTAAATCTCTAAAAATCTTTTTCATTAATTCACTAATTTCATTAATTCTCTCTTTCTGTTATAATTAATTCTTTCATTCTACTATCATATTTTTGAAACCGAATAAATATTAATTTCATTTCTAAACAGCGAGCAGTAGAGCTCTCATTTACTTCAAAACGTGATTTAGAGCCCAAGAGCGAGTCGCAGTAGAAACATAATATTAAATTGTAACTAATATTTATTCCTTCTTGAAATGGCTTATAAGTCACGTAGGTGTCGATGAGAGCGAAGCAGCGCTGGAGCACCCAGTATTGCTGACCCCTCATCATCACACTACCTTATTAGTACGTAAATTAGTTTCTATCTCTCTCTCTCCTTTTAGAAGAATAGGGAGAACTAAGTTAATATGAGTGAGACTATATGTGAGGTATGGAGTAACATGGGACCGCATAACGTCACCAGGCCCCCGCTCCTGCGCCTAACTGCAAGTACATTGTTGCAACCGCGTGCACTTCGTCGCCTTTGAACTTGAACTAGTGTCTTTCATCTGGTAAATCGCGAAGTGCGTGGACGCATCGACCCGTGTGCAAATATCGAGCCACGAGTTATACTCAATCTTTTCTTTGTCTTAAATTAAAGTGGTAGTATAAAGGACTCTGTACCCGTTAATAAATTCATACAAACGTGATATAATCTAGAAGTCTAGTGATCCGTTTAGACTTACATTAAATCTCTTCAAGATTTAAGTATTTTAGAACATCGTTCAATACTTTCAAATATATTACTTTAATATATTCGATTTAGTGATCTTTCTTCCGTCAAATCGCGAGGCGCGTGGCTGTAAAGATCCGTGTGCTAATTAGAGCCAAGAGTTGGTGTTCAATCTTTTATAAGTGTCGACCCAAAGGACTCAGTACTCGTCAATAAATTCAGTTAAAACGCGATTTAATCTAATAACTTAGTGATTCGTTTTCGTCAATCTAACATCTCTACTTAAGGTATAGATTCAGTGCAGAGACACAATCAGACTATAATAAACTTTGCCTCACGCCTTATATCCTCCTGGATATAGGTAGTTCTAAGAACAATCATTCAATTCAAATCCAAACCGTTTCCTTCTATTATATCTTAGAATCAGTGTAAAGACTAGGGGAGGGAGGGGGAATGGCGGTCAGTGGGTAATGGCGGTCATGTCAATATCTCATATTCTATGCATTTGAAAATAACGACTCTACTGCTACCACGTAGAGGATGCAGATACAAACTACTGGCCTCGAGCTTGCCATCTTGGTTTAAGGATTCAGCTCTTCGTGTCAATCGGTAGTTATGGGGTAGTGTCACTCTAATTTTTTGGATGCGATTTATAAGAGATATGTTGCATTTTTGTCACATTTACGTAACAAATAATATTACAGGATGGTTAATTCAGCCTTTCTCTTAATTCTACATATTAATAATTTTTGATTATAATATATTTTGTGATTGAAACAACAAGTCAAAGCTGATTCGACGTGTTGGGGTTATGCCGGTCATGCTGTCCGGGTAGAAAAATGCAAATAAAAATAAAAATAAAAATAAGGAAAAAATAAAAAAATAAAAATAAAAAATAAATCAGAGTATAAATATTTTCGGTTAAAGCAATTTTCACAAGATTTTCGTGTGCGATTACCATTACCCCACTTTGACCGTCAATGCATTTTGTGGCGACCGTCATTACCCGACTAGGTCGGGTAATGCCGGTCGATTTCATTTTCCATAGATGTGAAGTTAGCATGTGGAGTTTGTCGAAGATCTGAATAGCGTTCATAGCAGTCAATGTGAATGAAATTTTCCACCATATCCTATATAACTGACTTTTTTCCGATCGTCATTTCCCCAGTTATTGCAATTTCTGCTTAAGTGACCGTCATTCCCCCTCTCTCCCCTATTCCAAATTCCGGGTTAATATATTCGTTTAATTCAAGTTTTATCAATCATTAGAGTCAGTTTCGAACAATTAACATTCATTGTGCAATAGAACATTTAATACGATTTTAAACAACTCTAAATTCTTCCGTTAAATAAAATCAACCGTCGAATCAAAGGCTACGAGGTTCCTACGAAGGTGAGGGCGGCTAATTATCCAACATCCAAAGATTAGTCCCATGCTACATCAGGTCAACCAAAGATAAGTCTCTACGAATAGTTCACATGCAATAGCTTATTCTATTATATTTTATATTATATTACTCGTTGTTCTCCAGATTTCTTTAATTTTATAATAGTAATTATTCATTCGTCCAACTACAATTTTTCTTAAATGTGTAAATTAACAATGGGAATATCGTCAGGCCAATACTAACGGTATTTCGGGTAAAACCCTAGCCAAGTACGAGACCACCCATTGAGCAGTATTATTCTTTATAACCATAGTTGGGCGACAATATACCACATACTAAATTGGTGACTGCATGTATAACATACTACCTAAAGTTCGTATTATTTAGAACTATACCATAATAGATATAAATTCGATATCATAAAATCAGATAGAGAGAGAGAGAGAGCTCCAATACTTATTATTCTTTATTATTATTTCAAATTAACTCGTTATATTACACCTTAGACCAAATATTATTTCTTATCATTAACGTGAGAATCGTGAACAGGCTTTTCTTCATTTACAAGAATAGTTTAATAACAGTTCTTTTCTAAAGTAACAAGCCTCTACGATCCCCACGTCGGTGACCGATATTGTATCTTTATATTTTATTTTATTGTTTTGATATTTTATTATTTTATGTTATTTATTTCCTTCAAGCGACCGTTGATGTTAGTCGCCTGAACATATATCATTCATTTACCAATCGTTCAAGAATATATTATCGATTTTACCAGTCAATTCTCATTATCATTTGAATCACCTTTAGCATTCATTATCCTTATTATTATTATTATTTTATTATTATTATTATTCTATATTATTTAGCCTCTATAACTATTTAAACAATTCAATTGAGACCTGTATAGGACTAAACGGCAACGAATCCTATTTACCGGTCTATCGAAAGGTAGATCTTTTTCTTAGTATTTTTTATTTACTATTATTATTGTGTATGCGACGGACGGCCGAATTCTAATAGTTGACAGGTTCTCGCTTGTCGATCAAACCGTTAGGGCTCAAACCACACTACCTATACCGACCGTCACAGCGGTGAGAAAAATCTTCTTCGCAAGGTTCCTTGGGCTTACATTTTCATCGCAGGAAGCTGAAATTTTTTTTCACAGTCTATACTGACATTATTCAAAAACTGCTGGAAGGATTTTTTTATACAACCTCTTATACCGATTTTCAAAATTTCACCGAAGTCTCCCCTTAATCTTCAATATTCTTGCGATTCAGAAGGTGCTAGCACAATTTTTGTCAGTACTCCGAAAATTCTCCCATCTTTCATCAATCATACCTTTTTTTTATAATATTTATCAAACTTTCGCAATTAATATATTATAGAAATACTCATCTTTTTAGAAATCTGAATGTGTAGTCTCCGGGCATCGATTTCAAAGGTACTTTTTTGATGGACCATCTTCTTTCGATTACGACGTCTCATCTCATCTCAGATATATACACTGTGTTTGTTCAATATTGAAAATTACTATTGGTTTGAATTTCTAATGACAGCACGACTATTTACAAACAAGTAGACACCTAACCTCGAAAAGTATAGATCGCAGCCATGTGTTCTGTCAATTATCACAATTCAAAAGAATATTGAAAATTGAGTATGTATAAAAATCATAATTACAAAGAATTGAACAATCAAAAAATAAAATTCAAAAGCAAAATATACAAAAACGTAAAAAAAAGCAAGACAGTGGTGTTGGCGGTACTGTACAATATTTACGGAACCAATATGAGCGTCCGCGCGCCGCGCGGCGGCGCTTTTTCGCAATTCAGGACTGTCATGGCTGTAACTTTTCAAATCCTCTAGATTTTCGGACGCCAATTTATTTGCAGGTAAAGTACGTCACTAGCATTCCAAAAAAAAAAAATATATAAAAACAAAAACGATTTTTTGAAGATTCAAAGGTGTAGATACCCCCTTAATGAACAATTTGATAAACGGAAAGAAATACGAATACATGTTCACGTATAATGTAATTACTCCCTAGGTGAGTAATATACTATTACCTTCTTGGACAATACGCGGAATAATTGCAAGATGCATCCCCGGCGGTACTGCATTACATCTATTCCGCTCTGATCAATAAGATTATTAATTCAAGACGTTTTTTAATTAATCCGCCGAAAATAAAACTGACTGAAACTGACTCAAGTCAGTTGTTAAGAAATAAGCTTGACGAGTAGTCCAATTTTAAATATTCTGCCCTAACGACTTTTGACCAACGTATAACATCGGTATATCAACCGTAAACACGTGGTATTAGTATTAACAGAGTAAACGCACCGTAGTAAAACTGTGTGTTGTAGGAATAAATACCGTATTTTTGAGCTCGGATGCATACCGTCTATACACCGTACGTAGGTAATCACTAATAATACGGTATTGAAGCGGAATTTTCTCAGTCGTGATGGCAGATGAAGTACGCATGAACAGGGTATGAGACACGTATGTCAATACGGTATGAATGTGGTGAGAATACGGTTTCAAAACTGTGGAACTACGGTACACATACTGCGGTCAAACCCAATTGCTTGAGCTGGCCAGAAAATTTGACGGTTTAGGCAGGGTATGGTAACTGTGTTCATACCGTATGAAAACTGTGTTCAGTACCCGTGAATACGGTGGAAGTGCCGGTAAAACACGGTACGCAGAAAGGCGCAAATATACCGTATTTCTGAAGTGATTATCCGTGGTAAACCCGGAAATATACCGTTCAACATCGGTATATGAAACTTCTCTCAACCTTGCGAAAAAGTCGTTAGGGTGGTCTTGAAGTATTCCGAAAATATTTTTTCACTTAATGAGCAAATAACTTTTCGATCCGACTCAAATGCGAGATAAGTTAGCTTTTTCGAAAATACAAGATTTTGTTTGGGCTTATGCGTTTCTATCCGTAATATTTATGGTTATATCGATGTGTTTTAAGTTTCCCAGCAGAATATTTCTGCGGTTGTCCGGTGTCTATCGCGTTTCCATCCGTCAGATTTGAGGTTATGTCAATATATATATTAGACCGGTTCAAAAAAATTGACTATTCTTTTTTTTTTTCAATTTTCGCATTGAAATACTTTCGGGGGGTGGGGGGTGAAAAAAAGATGCCTGTTAAAAGAGGAGCTCTTAATATTAAGATTTAGAAGTCGCTCATCGCGGATTTCTATTTTCCATTTAAATAGCATAGGAATTTTTTTTTTTTTTTTCTTCAGAATTTCGTAGCTCACAAACCAATGAACAAATCCAAATGACTCTTACATATTTTGATAGGGGATTGAACACTCTAAAAAATGTATCTATCATTGTGGGAAAAAAATCACAAAAAAAAATAGTTTACTTAACTATAAATTGAAATTTGAGCTTGAATAACTTTGGAAGGAGTCAATTTATCAAAAAATGATAAGAGAAGCCTTTTGTAGAGTGTTCAATTTCCTATGAAAATATGTTTGAGTCATTTGAATTTGTTCATGTGTTTGTGAGCTACAAAATTATAAAAAAAAAAAAAAAAAATATCCTATGTTTGTTACGTCATGACCCCTCTCTTTCCCAGCAACCATCCGATCCGTCACTTCCTTTCCACCGCACGCTTTACCTGATTCTCCGTTTCCGCTAGAATGCAACTCGCCCAGAAACCCCTCCTTAAACCGAGCCTACCTTCTCCAGTTCTCACTCTCACTCAAACACTTCTCAGACTAATTCCGACCTATTCACTTATCACCAACTACTGCACAACCGATCACTTACCAACTCCGGATATCTATTATCCAACCACCTTTTTCGTTATTAGTTGATACATACAATAAAACAATAGTTAAATCAACCAACCACGGGTCAATATATATATATTGTTACTAAACCACTTCATCTTCCACCGATCTCCTTCCTCCAATATCTGTTGTGATACAACAACTGGTGGCAGCGGTACCCCTCGGTTACCGGACTATATAGTGCTAAAATTAGTGAATTATCCACCACTTAAAGCCGGTTATCCTTGGATGTAAAAACGAGGCACGAACCCAAGAAGCAGATATCCAAACAAAGGAGGAGAGAGAGAGAGAGGCACGTACTCAACGAACGCACGATCACAATCGTAAAATAAGGCAACGACAAAGACCCTCGCTACGAAGTGCAAAAAAAAAAAAAAAACTACGGATTGGACGAATCCAATACCACTGAAGGATCAGCAAGGTGTCGAGTCTCCGACCCCTGAACACGTCCCACTTTGCGGAGGCCCATCTGGATTCGTCGTACTCCTGAACTACAACGCTTCACGGATATCGCCAACGCGATTAGGAACTACGGGCTACAACCTGGGGATGCAGCTGACCAGATCAACGTTTGTAGTGCTCACCATTCTGTAAGTCTTAGATAGTTTATCATTTAAGCGTAAAATATATAAGAAGATGTCTCACGATGAGAATCCTAACATCGGAACCACTCCCAGCCCGTATCTGCCACTGCAAGCAGTGATATCATTGATACCAAGTTTCAATGGTGCAAACATACCAGTAAGTTCGTTTATTCGGAAAATAGAAAGCATCAAGCAATCAATCCATGCGCGAGACTTGCCTTTATTTACAAACCTCGTATTTTTAAAAATCGAGGGCGCTGCAGAAAAGTTTATACAAAAAACGAGTTTAACGTCACTGGATGACCTACTAAAAGATTTAAAACGGGCATACAAATCAAAAGAGTTGTTACCGGATGTACAAGCGCAAATCACACGAGCAGTGCAGAACCGGGGCGAGAGTGCATTAGAGTACGGCATGCGGATGGAAAGACTCGTCGAGACGGCATTAGAAATATCCGGAAATTCAGATAACTCAGACCAAGTCGTTATGACAAATAAATTTATAAGAGATTTAGCTGGTCGATCGTTCATAAAAGGTTTGAAGGACGAGGTTGAAATAAGAGTAACTTATGAAAAGCCGGGAACATTACGGGAAGCTATAGATTTAGCAATACGATTCGAAAAGTTCCTGGACGAAAGAAAAACCTTAAAACCGTCGCACGAGACCATCCTGATGCCAGACTATGTAAACAAATATTATACAAAACAGAATTTGAGACCAGAATCTCAAGTTAGACCTTACTGTAGTTATTGTAAAAAACCAGACCGTACCATCGATATCTGTGGACCGAGAGAACGTGCTGGAAAACACTGCACATTTTGTAAAGTCATTGGTCACACATTTGATGAATGCCGTGCGCGGAAATCACATAATCAAAGAAATCCCCAACCTAACATTCCCAGTACCAATCCTCAGAACACTCAGTACAACCAACGCGAACAAAGTAGCCACGGACCGGGTAATGTACAATCGCATAACCACCAAGGGAATAATAGTCCACGTGGACGACCGAACCATTTTAACAACCGAAATTACGGACAGTATCCATCTTATCAACAGAGAAACAACGGACGGGTAAATGTTGCGGTAGACGATAACGCAGAACAAGCTAATGAGGATTTAAACGAGCAACGGGAATTTCGTACGGACGCCGCGACATCCCGAGCCGACGAAGAGCGTCCGATTGTGATGGAGAATTACTTCCCGGGTCACCAATAATTGTAATAAAATCGGAACAAATCCTGGGAAAAACTGCCTCACTTCTAGTAGATACGGGCGCGAATATTAATGTAATTAAAGTCGGAGTCATTTCATTAAAAACTCGTTTTACACCAACGGACACGCGTAACATCAGAGGAATAGGTGAAGGATTTGTAAAAACTCTAGGAAGTATCGATATGGAATTCTGCGGGACCCGGCACGAGTTTCACCTGGTAGATAATTCATTCCCGATTAAAGAAGACGGATTTCTAAGTATAGGCTTTTTGCGATCTGAAAATATGACTATACAGCGTGATTCCCAAGTCGCGGAAAAGATTTCACATGCAGATTCCTTGTCGAAATCTAAGAATAAAGTTCCTTAACAAAAACTTCGAGGGAGCGGTCGTTCCTGAGTTATGGAAGGTTTAGTCCATCCAATAAGACGGCCGTGAAGTGACGTGCTCAGTCTCGTAGCAATTCTGTGAAAGTGATAGTGCCCGCGTCGTATGAACTTTGCCTGAAATTTAGGTTTCTTATTCCGTAATTTTTAGTATTTACGTCGTCCGGTCGGTCATTCTCGTGCCCTACGTCGTTCGCCCCGTAGTTGACGTTGTCCAGGTGGTCAAACTGGTGACTTACATTCCCCAGGTCTTCCGCTTCATAGTTTTCACTATCGTTGTCATCGGGTTGTTGATTTCCGTCCTCCAGGTCTTTCGTCACGTAGTTTACGTTGTCCAGGTAGTCAAACTGGTGATTTACATTCCCTAGGTCTTTTGCTCCGTTACTCAGGTCGTCCGCTTGGTAGTTTTCACTCCCGTTGTCATCAGGTTGTTGATTTCCGTCCTCCAGGACTTTTGCCACGTAGTTTACGTTGTCCAGGTGGTCAAACTGATGACTGACGTTGCTCAGGTCGTCCGCTTCGTAGTTTTCACTATCGTTGTCATCGGGTTGTTGATTTCCGTCCTCCAGGTCTTTTGCCACGTAGTTTACGTTGTCCAGGTAGTCAAACTGATGATTTACATTCTCTGGGTCTTTTGCTTCGTTACTCAGGTCGTCCGCTTCGTAGTTTTCACTCCCGTTGTCCTCGGGTTGTTGATTTCCGTCCTCCAGGACTTTCGCCGCGTAGTTTACGTTGTCCAGGTAGTCAAACTGATGACTGACGTTACTCAGGTCATCCGCTTCATAGTTTTCGCTATCGTTGTCATCGGGTTGATGACCTGGAGGACGGAAATCAACAACCCCGTAGTTTACGTTGTCCAGGTAGTCAAACTGATAACTGACGTTGCTCAGGTCATCCGCTTCATAGTTTTCGCTATCGTTGTCATCGTCGGGTTGAAGACCTAGAGGACGGAAATCAACAACCCGATGACAACGATAGTGAAAACTACGAAGCAGTTGACCTGAGTAACGTCAGTCATCAGTTTGACCACCTGGACAACGTAAACTACGTGGCGAAAGACCTGGAGGACGGAAATCAACGACCCGATGACAACGGGAGTGAAAACTACGAGGCGAACGACCTAAGTAACGAAGCAAAAGACGTAGAGAACCTAAATCACCAGTTTGACCACCTGGCCAACGTAAACTACGTGGCAAAAGTCCTGGAGGACGGAAATCAACAACCCGATGACAACGATAGTGAAAACTACGAAGCGGACCACCTGAGTAACGTCAGTCATCAGTTTGACCACCTGGACAACGTAAACTAAGCGGACGACCTGAGTAACGAAGCAAAAGACCTAGGGAATATAAATCACCAGTTTGACTACCTGGACAACGTAAACTACGTGGCGAAAGACCTGGAGGACGGAAATCAATAACCCGATGACAACGATAGTGAAAACTATGAAGCGGGCGACCTGAGTAACGTAAATCACAAGTTTGACCACCTGGACAAGGTCAACCACGGGGCAAAAGTCCTGGAGTACGGAAATCACCAGCCTGACGACCTGGATGACGAACGCTACGAAGCAAAAGACCTGGGGAATGTAAGTCACCAGTTTGACCACCTGGACAACGTCAACTACAGGGCGAACGACGTAGGGCACGAGAATGACCGACCGGACGACGTAAATACTAAAAATTACGGAATAAGAAACCTAAATTTCAGGCAAAGTTCATACGACGCGGGCACTATCACTTTTACAGAATTGCTACGAGACTGAGGACGTCACTTTACGGCCGTCTTATTGGGTGGACTAAACCTTCCATAACTCAGGAACGACCGCTCCCTCGAAGTTTTTGATAAGGAACTTTATTCTTAGATTTCGGCAAGGAATCTGCATGTGAAATCTTTTCCGTGACTTGGGAATCACGCTGTATGTTTTAGAACGAATCAAATTTTCTCGCGAAACACAGGCACAATTCCACTATCTTATCGAAATCACGGTGCTAATATCAACACTTGTCGTGTATTAAGGGAAGACCCTACTGAGATTTTGAACAAAATCGCCTAAAAATTCAATTTTGCGTTTTTGCTGGAAATATACTCTAGGAGCCTGTCTCCACCTTGTGACAAATATTTAAGGCCCTCTGATTTTTTCTAGTTTACGGGCAGCTAATTTTATAAAAAAAAATTTATTAAAAAAAAAATTTTTTTTTGCTTTTCCACAATGAACTTCTAGAATTTCATGAAATTATTGAAAATACCATTGAAAGTAAGTTTCATAAGATACAAAGTCAAAGTATAAACTATATACCCTTGTATGGGTATATGGGTACTGCAGGACTCCAAAATGCAATAAAAAGCTGGAGCGCTCCAAATATAAAATTTCTTCATGAACATATTTTCTTGGTTCTAAATCCAACTTCTGTAGGACAAGAATTATGTGAAAGATAACTAATGTCCCTGAATTGAAGGAAACCATCAACGCTACGCTGAAAATTGGCAGTCGCTAGATCAAAAATCCTTAATAATTGAGAAACTAATATCTTTTCATGAGAGATCAGCCATAGAAGAGCTCAGAATGTCAGCGGAAGCCTTTTTCGCAGCGTATCTGGTGTAACTGCTAAAACAAAGCTCTATTTAAAATGAGCGGCAGCAGTGAGCGCTGTTGGGCGATGCGTGAGTTACTGTTCTAAGGCAACAGCCAGAGATAAACAAGTGTTATAGATCAGCGCCAAGTTTCTCTGGGAACCAGAATAGCTAATTCAATTCCTATTTTGATTATCTGTTTTGGGACGGTGAATCTACAGATGCAGGGCGAAGAAGATTTGCGGTCCGAGATGCCACCGCAGCAGAAATAGAGAATCTGAGATACGTTGATCATAAAGTTTAATGATATGACCGTTCCAATCATTTTGTGCCATATATTCTGGAGAATTTAATTAACTTATACCAGTTTTCACTAAAATGCTATTTACTCAGAACTATCTTTTCAGCTACGCTAAATGCTTCTTGCGTCTGAGTTTTGCTCCGATCAACTTCTCCTTCGCAGTGAAGATTCACATATACCTTATGCACAAAATGAGGGATCGGTTTCATTCTATTGTAAAAGAAACTTTTTTTTCAGATTTAAATAACATGCAAAATGCTAAAAATTTGAAATAAAAAATAATAAATTCTCTCAAAATGGAACGAGTGATCCAATCTCAAATCCGATCCCTCACTTTCTTCGCCTCAGTTTGCTGAAGACCTCAGACGAAGGGGAATATGATGCGATTAAAACTCAGACGCAAGAAGCATTTTGAAGTTCGGTACGTTTTTACCATTGAATGTTGCGTAACTTCTACATTTCTTAAGTAATCTTGAAGCTCAAGGTGTGATTTTCTTAGTTTTGGAGTACACTTTCACGTGATCTATAAATAATTTCAATCGTATGAAAAATGTAAAAGTTTTCAGTTTCACTAGGGTCTTCCCTTAACAACGTCGTCTCTCCACGCGTCCAAGACTCGGGTATCAACTCCGCAACTCGCGAATAAAACCACTACGTTTCTTCTTGACACTGGAGCTGATATAAACATAATAAAGCGCGGCGCGGTAAAGGATGACGCACATACGCGACCCGACAAAATCAAAATAATAGGCATTACAGAAGATACTGCGGAGACTTCAGGAACGATAGACATCCAAATCGGGTACAATACTCACGAGTTCCATATAGTAGATGATTCATTTCCCATTAAGGAAGCATGCATCTTAAGCATGACATTTTTACGTAACGAAGGCGCTACGATTTCCTTCCCAATGAACACGGTGACCTCCAACAACAACGAAACACTAAACATTTTTAATGAAGACATCATATCAATTCCTGCCCGAACTAGAGTAGTAATAGCATTAGAAGTAACAAAACTGCCACCAAAAACGGGAATAATTAACAAATTAGACTTAGGCCCGAATATCTTATTAGGCAATGCCCTCGTGACGAATAGACAAGGTCTGGCGTACGCTTATGCCATCAACAGCGGTGAAACAGCTGTAGAGATAAGACGACCTGTGGTAACTCTACACTGAAAAAGTTTTGGGGCGCCAGCAGCGCCAACGCGTGAGAGCTATGAGTTACTAGTGTCTTGGTACGTATGCCTTACCGGCACGGGAGCCCAGCGCTCTCGTGAAAGTCGGCTGCAGTACCCCTAGCGAATTGAATCATACCGAAATTTTGAGTATATTTTGAGGAAGTTTTAAATATAGTATACATCAGGTTAACTTTTAGGTATGTTTTACGAAAACTTTTCCAATTATACCGAAAAAATACCGAACTAACCGTGAATATTGAGTATGTTTGTGAACTTTTCATACCCAAATTATGCTGAAAAATCTCTACTAAGTTTTCAAAAAAATCGATAGATGTCGTTGACAAATGATATTTACTAGAGTCCCTAGAATAAACAGAGTCTAGCAAACGCATGACTCTTTTTGATTGGTCAGTTTGAACTCGCTCAAACATGGCTGCCGATCTAGTGACTTTTGTCTAGTAACAAGCTCGAACCTGGCATTCTAACCTCAACTTCCACAGTCCTCAACCTCATGTCGTGGAGTATGGACTTGCTGTTAATGTACGTTCACATTCAATATACCATGCTGATTAGCACAATAAAGCACAATAATTCGGAATAAGTGGTTTCGTGTTCAATATTTATTTCTACAATACCCCACCCGCAATGCGCGCGAACATTCAAACTTCGCGCGTACAGTAATGTTCATCGATGGTGTCCTAGTGGCTCACTATTTTTCGTAGCCTTATTTCAGATGGAATTTCCCTTCTACAAATATTTTATTTGCCCATGACCAGTGGAGCAGCCGATCGGAAGTAGCAGAGTAACCGACCTGAACAAGGTGATAAGTCTTTAATGGATAACTAACTAGCAGAGTAACCACAACTTACTTCACCTCGCGGCTGTCATATTCCCAATAACCTCAAAGTGTTCATTAAATACTTTTAGATTATTTAACGAATAAAAAAATAATTTTAATTTTTTAGGTTAAGCCCTAATCAAATAATATTATTATAAGAATATTATATTATCTTCATCCCTATGAGAGGACGACGATGATGGGGTTAACGTTCAAAATCAAAGTTATTTATTCATTTGATTTTAATTTTTCAGGTTAACTCCGTTAACCCTCAATTGAATAATATTACTATAAGAATATTACATTATCTTTATCCCTATGAGAGGACGACGATGATGGGGTTATCCTTTAAAATTTTAATTATTTATTCATTCAATAATAACCTAGAAGTTTTCAGTAAATTTTCACGCCGAATACATCACCATAAGATTTACAATTGCATGAATGTTATTATTATAGGTTAGCGAATTACAGAATTCAAAGCACCCAGAGTGATCTTTCTACGATGAATATAATTTGTTGTAAAGGACGACGATGATACAAATAAATTTATTTTGATTTTTTCTCATTAGTTCCTCAGTCATTTTATTCTTCCAAGTTGATATTGGATGCATTGAAATATTCTCATCAGCGTATGGATTGAGAAAAAAATTGGGTATCATTTGGGTATGAAATTTTCACAAATATACCCAAAATAGTCGGGTTATTTCGGTATAATTTGGGTAAGTTTACAAAATTTTACCGAAAAATTACCGAAAAATTACCGAAATTTATCAGATATTTTGGGTATTTTTTCAGTATGACCTAATTCGCTAGGGACGTAAAATATATTTGCGTACTGCAGCCGACTTTCACGAGAGCGCTGGGCTCCCGTGCCGGTAAGGCATACGTACCAAGACACTAGTAACTCATCGCTCTCACGCGTTGCGCTGCTGGCGCCCCAAAACTTTTTCAGTGTAGATATGCCAAACGCACCTTTCGTGAGGCACCGGTAGAACTTGAGATTGTACACCTACATTTCAATACCGGAACTCGTGGAACTAATGATACAATACATAACATTCCTTTGAAAACATTGCCGCCACCCGTTCCCACAGAAGAACCTAAAATAAGTAAGAACAGCTCTAACATAAAAGCACTTAAACCCCGAATCCTACCTATGGACTACACCGAAAAACACCCTCTGGAAACCAGGGAAATCACAGATTTCTTTTGAATAAATACAAATAAATCGATGGTATGACCTAGATACAACAAATAAGCGACACATGTCAGCATTATTTACTGTTAAGAAACAGATCTCCTGACGATAAGTTAGAAAATTAAAATAATGATAGTAATAAACAAAAAGTAGATAAGAATTGGGATGTAAAAAAAAAAAAAAAAAAAAAAAACATAAATGTATGTAGCATAATCATGTAGTAAAAAGGGAATAGAATTATTAGAATTACAGCCTTAAACGTTATATTATATTTCTCCTAGATCATAAGCTTACTCTAGCTCACTGCCAAAATTACCAAGGGCAGCCCTAAACATATAGGAATAATGCATAACCCATCATATTCTACACATTATCATATGTACCATCGGACTGAATAAAGGTTTATACTACACTGCTTGGTCCATTCACCATACACACATGCATTCACAGTAAACAATAATCATTATAAAACACACCGAACGCTATATATTATGCCATACTGAATATTCACATAACCATACCTAGTACTAAGCCTATTACATTCATAACTATGTATAATCACACATATTGCCTTATGCCACGCGTATGGTAACATAGGTAATGCACCCCTATGTTCCCTCTAACGGGCGGCGGGGGGGGGGGGGGGGGGGGGGTGTTACGTCTGACCCCTCTCTTTCCCAGCAACCATCCGATCCGTCACTTCCTTTCCACCGCACGCTTTACCTGATCCTCCGTTTCCGCTAGAATGCAACTCGCCCAGAAACCCCTCCTTAAACCGAGCCTACCTTCTCCAGTTCTCACTCTCACTCAAACACTTCTCAGACTAATTCCGACCTATTCACTTATCACCAACTACTGCACAACCGATCACTTACCAACTCCGGATATCTATTATCCAACCACCTTTTTCGTTATTAGTTGATACATACAATAAAACAATAGTTAAATCAACCAACCACGGGTCAATATATATATATATATTGTTACTAAACCACTTCATCTTCCACCGATCTCCTTCCTCCAATATCTGTTGTGATACAACATGCTATTCAAATGGAAAATAGAAATCCGCGATGAGCGACCTCTAAATCTTAATATTAAGAGCTCCATTTTTTACAGGCATCTTTTTTCAGCCCCCTGAAAGTATTTCAATGCGAAAATTGAAAGAAAAAGAATAGTCGAT
This sequence comes from Tenthredo mesomela, assembly GCA_943736025.1. Taxonomy (NCBI): domain Eukaryota; kingdom Metazoa; phylum Arthropoda; class Insecta; order Hymenoptera; family Tenthredinidae; genus Tenthredo; species Tenthredo mesomela. Next base: position 20,736,299 of record OX031015.1, read on the forward strand.
TTTTTTGAACCGGTCTAATATATATGTATATTAGGGTGGCCGTTAAAACGAGAAAAAACTTGAAACTCCCGGGCCGCTCCCCAAATCGACTCGAAATAAATGAAAAGTCATCCTGTAATTTTTTCAGATTTTTATTTTAACGCTTGACCCTTGACCACAGAGGTTGAACTTCTCCATTTGAAATATACGGAGTTTCCCGGTCCTTTCAGTTATTATTACACTGTGGGTCTAATTATGAATATAAAAATCTGAAATTCTCACAGATTGGTCCACGAGAATGCTTCTCTGTGAAGAAAAAATGGCCACCCCCCTGCCCTCCAAATTTTGTATGGTTCATCCCATGCCAATGTGATCATTTTTTTTTCTCCAATTTCATCGAATGTTGCTCAAAAACATTGGAAATATATGTTTCCCAATGTTTTTCGGTTTTTTCACATTTCGTATGGGATATTCCGACATTATCCAATATCATACGGACTTCAGGTGAAGGGAATAATCGATTCTAATGCGACAGTTGACTATGTAACTCCTTGTTAATTTCTTTTGCGGAAAACATTTGTAATAAAGGAGTTGACTTTATTCAAAAATTACATGGATGACGATAGCGAAAAAATTAGCTTAACGAAAGAAAAAAAAAAAAAGAAAAACGAAAATGCTGCAAAAACACACCGAAAACCACTTACGTACAAAATGTGGGAAAACCGAGAAACATCGGGAAACATATATTTTTAATGTTTTTGAGCAACATTCGATGGAATTGTAAAAACATGAGAAAAACTTTCGGAAAATAATGTCGGAATATCCCATACGAAATGTGAAGAAACCGAAAAACATTGGGAAACATATATTTCCAATGTTTTTGAGCAACATTCGATGAAATTGGAGAAAAAAAAAAAAATGATTACATTGGCATCGGATGAACCATAGAAAATTTGGAGGGCAGGGGGGTGGCCATTTTTTCTTCACAGAGAAGCATTCTCGTGTACCAATCTGTGAGAATTTCAGATTTTTATATTCATAATTGGACCCACAGTGTAATAATAACTAAACGGACCGCGAAATCCCGTGTATTTCAAATAGAGAAGTTCAACCTCTGTGGTCAAGGGTCAAGCGTTAAAATAAAAATCTGAAGAAATTACAGGATGACTTTTGATTTATTTCGAGTCGATTTGGGGGGCGGCCCGGAATTTTTTTTTCTAACGGCCACCCTAATGTATAAGTATTAGGGTGTGCCAAAAAAAAAAAAAAAAATTCAAACGCACATCAACATTCCGGTAGAGCATCTCAAATAGAATATTTCAGCAAAATATGAGCTCTTAATATTGATATTTAGAACTGCCTATTTTAATAACTGAAATTAGTAACTAAAATTAGTAACGAAATTAGGCACTTCTAAATATCAATATCAAGAGCTCATATTTGGCTGAGATATTCTATTTGAGATGCTCTACCGGAATGTTGATGTGCGTTGGAATTTTTTTTTTTTTTCTTTGGCACACCCTGATATGTACAATACCGGCCAAAAGTTTGATTACACCAGTCGAAATTTCTTGCCGTACTAAAAGTTAAATAGCAAACTCAAAAACGAAGATAATTGGATTTTCCAAGCGGCGTTCTAAAGAGGACAAATTCACCTTCATTTTGCTTTTTTGGAAAATTCTCTACGACTTCTTTTGGATCCGGTACGTACTTTTGAACATAGCCGTTTTTCGTATATTTTTTAGCCGCCGCAAATTATCCCCACAGCTTGGGGAAAAATTTTTCCTCCATTTTTTCTATGGTAAACTTAGAAAGTATATAAAAACCTACATTTTAGTTTTTTATAAAGTACGAATTTTCGTACGATCTTTTTTCGCCCGAGTATTGCATTTTCAGCTAAAAAGTACATGTTTTAGAAAAAAAGGCGCAGTTCAATAACTATGGGGTTTCAGAGGAAATGTCAAAGGGGTAAAAAGTTGCATTGGTTTACACTGGAGTAGCTAGAATTTTTTCAGAATTTTTTTGTGAAATTTTTTTTGGAACTTTTTTGTTTACAATTTTTGGTCGGGACTCTGATGAGCGGGGGGCTCTATTTGGGAATTTTGACGTTTAGAACTGTATATCCAGAGAGAAAATTGGTTTACTTTTTCATTTTCAATCAATTACAATGTTTTCAGAAAATTTTTCAAAATTATTTCAACAATTTATTCAGAATTTTTTTAAATATTATTTTATAATTTTTTTCGGCTGGAACTCGGAGAATCATCGTCAGTTGAGTCGTTGCGTCTTGAGAAATATCGGAATTATCGGATTTAAGACAAAATATTAAAAAGAAAAAAATTCAACTTTGTAAAAAAAAATTTCTAAAAAAATTTTCACAAAAAAATTCTGAAAAAATTCTAGCTACTCCAGTGTAAACCAATGCAACTTTTTACCCCTTTGACATTTCCTCTGAAACCCCATAGTTATTGAACTGCGCCTTTTTTTCTAAAACATGTATTTTTTAGCTGAAAATGCAATACTCGGGCGAAAAAAGATCGTACGAAACTTTATAAAAAACTAAAATGTAGGTTTTTATATCCTTTCTAAGTTTACCATAGAAGAAATGGAGGAAAAATTTTTCCCCAAGCTGTGAGGATAATTTGCGGCGGCTAAAAAATATACGAAAAACGGCTATGTTCAAAAGTATGTACCGGAACCAAAAGAAGTCGTAGAGAATTTTCCAAAAAAGCAAAGTGAAGGTAAATTTGTCCTCTTCAAAACGCCGTTTGGAAAATCTAATTACACTGGTCTACAAAAAAAAAGTGATCTCGAGTTGCAGGCTCAATTTTATCGAATCTAGGGGTTTTCGAGGGTGCTGAATCCGAAAATGATGACCGTTTGTTTCGGTTGGTTCGTATAAGGCCTTTTTTCAGCAGTTTTTCGCTTTTTTGTATATCGTTTCTCGTTTAATTTTCCAGCAATCACCAACTTCAACTAAAACGTCCCAAAATGGGCTAATTTTATAGAGAATTTAATGCCGAATCCAAATATACCATTGTTTTTTACTTCACACCAATTGAAATCCTCGAATTTCTCAAAAAACGCCCGTAAAAGTGGTAAAATGTATGGTTTTCAACCATGTTTTCAACCACGTTCTCAGCTCTAGCAAGTCCACTAGGCCCTCTGACAAAAATACAATGAAACGGTGCAGAAGATTAGACAGTTGAGCGTCAAATGAGACCAAGCGCAGCTCTTAACACCCAAAAATAAGGAAGCTATGACTTTTTCAAACTTTGCGAAAAAAAATCAGTTTTAGCTAAATGGGTAGGGAAATGATCAAATTATGAAGAGTTGGTAAAAAATATGCTAACCAATTACAACAGCTTGGGAGCTAATAAGAGCATAAAAGTTCATTTTTTGCACAGCCATCTGGGCAGATTTCCAAAAAATCTAGGGGAATATAGTGAAGAACAAGGTGAACGCTTTCACCAAGATCTGAGGATAATGGAAGAGAGGTACCAAGGTAGATGGGATGAGCACATGATGGCAAACTACTGTTGGAGCATACACAGGGAAGACAATAAACTACTTCAACATCGAAGAAAATCGAACAAAAAATCGTTTTTTCCTATTAATTAACTAATTACAATGAGGCTGAATCTAGCGGTCGGAGCTAGCGACCGCTAGCCCGTTACTGAGCAATTACCAATATTTAATAATTTTCCAAAGATCGTCCGCCGGGGTTTTAATTTTTTTCTCAGTTCGAATGTCAGTCGTGAGTAGGTATGCATACGAAATTTGAACTCGATATTCGCTTGCAATAACTTCGCGCGCTCCAAGCGCCAAGCGGCCGCTAGCTCCGGCCGCTAGATTCAGCCTCATCTAATTACAAACTTATCAACTTACTTGCGCCTTATTGCTTACTCATTCTCGTGGGCCTTACGTTTGAAATAATAATAATAATAATGATAATAATAATAAATAAATCCAATTTGTACCAAATCCTGTGGAGGACGACAATATAAATATCATTTTCATAATACGTGTATGAAATGGGCCTTCTTTCATGCTTGTCGGGCGTGGGGAAAATCGCTTGTGTCGAACTACGACGAGAGCGGGAGGGAAAGTACTTTTCCTCCCGCTGTAGCGGGGAGAAAAGTACTTTTCCTCCCGCCCATATATATAATATATATATTATATATATATTATATATATAATATATATATTATATATATATTATATATATATTATATATATCCCTTTTCCGATCGACGCGCATCAAAGAAGGCCTATTTCGTGCCCTTATTATGAAAAATACAGTGTGCAACTAGGGGGGGATGGCCATTTCTAGCGAGGGTGAGACGTTTGCACGAGTCGTAGTAGAGGGCGCCGAAGGTGCCCGAGACGACGACGAGTGCTAAAAACGTCTCACCCGAGGTATACTATTATGCACCGAGGGGAAGAAAGTGTGTACTTCATTCCCGGCTGCGCGCATAAAGAACGCCCTTTCTGCCCTTGGATGCATAAAATATCGTATGCACCATGGTGTAAAGTGTTCTTCTAAACGAGTGTGAAGGTCACCCTCGCTTCGCTCGGGCGACAAACCTCACACTCGTCTAGAAGAACACTTTATTCCCTAGGTGCATAATGTACTAATTACCTATTCATTAGTTCATGATCTATCTAAGATTCAATTCCCGACTTTTTTCTATCTGTCCAGTCGTCTGTCGTATTCATCCCATCATTTTGAAAATCTTACAACACGTTTCGAAACATCTAATTATGCCTAGTAAAATTTTATAGTTGATTGAAAATAATTATAGAGGAGACAAGAGATAATTGTGAGTACGAGAGATCATTTCCCTACCCATTTAGCTAAAACTGATTTTTTTTCGCAAAGTTTGAAAAAGTCATAGCTTCCTAATTTTTGGGTGTTAAGAGCTGCACTTGGTCTCATTCGACGCTCAACTGTCTAATCTTCTGCACCGTTTCATTGTATTTTTGTCAGAGGGCCTAATGGACTTGCTAGAGATGAGAACGTGGTTGAAAACATGGTTGAAAACCATACATTTTACCACTTTTACGGGCGTTTTTTTAGAAATTCGAGGATTTCAATTGGTGTGAAGTAAAAAACAATGGTATATTTGGATTTGGCATTAAATTCTCTATAAAATTAGCCCATTTTGGGACGTTTTAGTTGAAGTTGGTGATTGCTGGAAAATTAAACGAGAAACGATATACAAAAAAGCGAAAAACTGCTGAAAAAAGGCCTTATACGAACCAACCGAAACAAACGGTCATCATTTTCGGATTCAGCACCCTCGAAAACCCCTAGATTCGATAAAATTGAGCCTGCAACTCGAGATCACTTTTTTTTTGTAGACCAGTGTTATCTTTGATTTTGAGTCCGCTATCTAATTTTTAGTGCGGCAAGAAATTTCGACTGGTGTACTCAAACTTTTGGCCGGTAGTGTATATTGGGATCTGACATGGTAGAGGGGGAAAGTCCAATATGGCTGGAGGTAGCCCAGCTAGGCTGATGTTTACAGTGGATTGGATAGGTACTCGAGTAGTTTTGAGTTGTTTATTAGTGAAAAGCCGTTGATTACTATTGATAATATCCGAAAAATGGAGAAGCCGGATTTTTCCAATCGAGAAAAATATAAATATAACATAAGTCATGTTGTGTGAAAACGTGTGGCACAAGATCATATGACAATCCCAGTGTTCGCTTCCATAGATTTCCATTGCCGAATGTGCGCGTGGTTGAAAGGGAGAATCTTTTCGGAATAAAAGAGAAAATCGATGCACTAAAGTCTTGGAAAAGTGCTACAAAAATAAGCAATGTTACTCGAAAGATGGTTGTATGCTCGCTACACTTCAAAAAAGAAGACTATTTCTATCCAGGTTAATTTTTGGTACAGGTAATAGGTTAGCTTTAGTATGAGATTATCTAGCATATTAAGACACAATTTTTGACCGATTGTTTCATACCAATCATATGAGATCGATCACTTGTTTGGTTTTATTATAGATGCTACAGTAAAAAAAATTTGCTTGAGAAAAAACGCGGTCCCGTCGAGTAATTTACCTGCAAATAAAAAAATTGATGTCCAGAAGAACTCAGATCGTTTGAAAAGAAGACTCGGACGTAGTGAAAAGCAAGAAAAGATAACAGTTACAAAAAAGAAGAAGCCAAACAATCAGCCTGAATCAATTAGTGATCAAAAAATGGAGTCTGGTATCAAAGATTGTAATGAATTTGAAACTTTTGAGGATGACATGCCAGCAGTAATTACCCAAAAGAAAATAGATGAAGGAATTGAACATGATGGAAAAAATAAAAAAGAATTTAAAGAGATTGGAACCAATGTGAATATTATGAATGTTCAAGAGTCAAGCTTCGTCAAGTTCATTAAAACGGATGCTGAATTAAGTACTGCCACAGGAATTGAATCATTCGTGATTTTGGATTCAATTGTTCATATGATGAAACATGTTTATGGCAATAGATTCGAAGCAGAGAATATGAAAATGAAAACTAAGGATAGAATTATTTTAGTTTACACAAAACTTAAACAAAATTTGTCGTACAGCTTATTAGCCATTATGTTTAATGCTTACTCTGCCAAACATTTGCAACGCATTTTCGAAGAAATGATCCAACTATTAAGTACTGTTTTGAAAGTAGCCATTCCTTGGCCAAGTAGAGAAGAAATAAAAAGCAACCTGCCAAAATGTTTTGAAGGTTTTGAGGATACAAGAATAGTACAAGATTGTACCGAAGTTTTTATTCAACATCCCAAGGAAGTGTGCTGTCAGGTCATGACTTATTCGTATTACAAAAGTCATGTGACTGTAAAAATAATGACCGGCGTCTCTCCGTCAGGAACGATAACATTCTTAAGTAAAATTTATGGAGGTAGGGTAAGCGATCAAACAATTTTTGAACAGAGCAATTTATTGAACAAGCTAGAACCAGGAGATGGAGTTATGGTTGATCGAGGATTTCTGATTGATTCACTGTGCGAGCTGAACCGTTTGAAATTGATTAGACCACCCTTCTCAAAAGACAAGCGGCAGTTTTCTATAGAGGAATCTCTTTCAACTTCTAGAATAGCATTCATATTGAACGTTCGAATCAGAGAATCAAGACTTTTAAGATTGTTGGTTCTGTTTTACCTGGAAATCTTGTTGTTCTGGTAGAAGAAATATTTACAGTGATCTGTGCTACTATCAACATGTCTTCTCCTATCTTGAAAGACGACAAATTCATGGATAATTAATTTATGTAACAAAAGTTAATGTACTTTTGAATATTTAATTTAATGGGGTATGAAGGACGATTTTGGAATAAAAATGTAATTATAAATCAAATAAATACAATATCCTGTAACCTTGATCATGTTGCAACATTTTTCAGTTTTCAACAATAGACTTTAATTTTAAAAATAGACTTTAATTTTAAGGTGAAGTGAAACGTTTCAAGGCCACGGCCGGGTGCCTTGCACCGTGGTAAAACAGAACTACCGAACGTTTAGTACCTCTGCCCACCGCTAGATTATTTGCAAGTATACTGGCTGCAATTTCGATACAGGCTGTGATCTCGACTAAATGTCGATACGGGTTGTGATCTCAACTGAATGTTGGTTTTTTAGTTATGAGTAACGGAGAATCGTCAATTCTCACCCATTTCTCCATCAAATGACATGGGATTAGGCTCAAAGTGTGTGGTTTTTAATTGCGGAGTGGCTAATTACCGGGAAAATGCGATTATCTACGGCAACAGTGAATAATCTCGCGATTTATGTGGTCGGTACGTCCATCTGTAAAAATTTTTGTCAAATTTTGGAAAAATGAAATAATCAGCCACTTTCTGCCACAATTATGTGTAATCCCTCAAAGTTTCATCGCGATTGATTCAGTAGTTCCGGAGAATTCACGATTCCCGTTTTCGAGGTTCTGACAAACGTTTCACTTCACCTTAAAAATAGACTTTAATTTTAACAATAGACTTTAATTTTAACAATATACTTTAATTTCAACAATAGACTTTAATTATAATTTGTACGGTTTTACACTCTTATAAACTATTTCATCAAACTATGTGAACATTTTCAATTTTCACTACTTTCTATTAAAACGAGGAACTTTCTTATAAAATATATATATATTCACTTTTTCGCAATGTACTTTAATCAGTTTGTTAATAAATTATAACATTGGCTCAGCCATCCTAATACATAAAAAATATAATATTTTACTGTGAAAAACTGTTTTCAGAGTGCTTAGCATTTTGAGAAGAAAGACGTCATAACGTTTGATTCTTGAAGTAAAATTTTTTTTCTCAAATTCTGAAAATACGACAAAATAAGCTTGTTGAACATTGATAATGGCCATTCCTAATTAAACCTGTCCATAATAAGGATGCTTTTCTCTCAGAAAGATATTTTCTCCATTTTTGGGTTTGACTAGAAACGTAGTTAAGCATTTTTCTATAGTTTTTGCTATACCTTAAATTTTACCATAACTGGACATTTTATTTCCAATACAGCAACTGGTCTTCCATCTTCAAAAATTACTCCATCTGGAGAGTAACCCAACCAAGGATTTTGTTTACATATTATCAACCCTGTTAATACTACAGTCTTCTTAGATGTTTCTATAAATACTTCCCGAGCTTTTCTCTCTGTTTTTTTGCCATATTCTGTTGATTCAGTCTTGAAATCTTTAGGATTGAAGATTTGGTCTGCTTTTCTCTCCCAGTTAGGGTTTTTATTCTTGGTGTAATGTACCGACCCATTACTTATTGTATTCTAGCGTTAATTACTATATTCTGTATTTTCCCATTTTAATTTAGCAAAACCTATTCTTAGTTATAATCATTGTTTATTTTAATACTTCATTCTTCATTCGCCTTATCCATACACACAATCCCACACAACCTCTATTTTATGACCAGCACACTCTTCCTACCTACTTGGGTATTTCCCGGTATTTCCTAACTACCCCAACCCCACAATAAACCATTTCCGTTCCTCCAACTCAAAATCCATAAAATCAACAAACTGTCCCTTACCGAGAACCTCACCTATCTTCACCCCTCAATTTTTAACCCTAATATCATTGGTGCCCTTCCACAAAAAGACAACACCCACTAACTCCCACCACCTTATTCAAAACCTCACATTCTTACCTCCACCGGAATCCAAAAACACTTCTATTTCAACTTCCAATTCGAAAACTACTAGCTCTGATCATTTCACTACATCGAAACTCATACTCAGTTATATTTAATAAAGAATTATATTTCACTAAAAATCATCTTGTACAATTTCTTCGTAGTCCATTACATAAAATTGGTGTCAGAAGTCAAAGATCATCCTGTTTTAAGAAACGTAAAAAGAATTCATTCGTTGAATTTCTACGCTTTTTACGGTAACTTCAATAGAAACAACGGAAGAACGACGCAATAAATAGGGCACGCAGTCGCCTATTGCTGAACTTTCATCACCGAGTGTGTAGAGCTAAAACCCTAGCTACGTATACTACCACCTCGCGACTGGACTCTAGTACGAAGACAAGATAAGTGAAATCTACCAAATTTACTATATCTACCAAATCAAAGAGAATCTGCAAATCTACGAATCAACAAAATCTACCAAATCAAAGAGAATCTGAAAATCTAGGAATCAACAAAATCTACCAAATCAAAGAGAATCTGCAAATCTACGAATCAACAAAATCTACCAAATCTACTATATCTACCAAATCAAAGAGAATCTGCAAATCTACGAATCTACAAAATCTACCAAATCGAGAAGAATCCACAAATCTACAAATCTACCGAACCAACAAATCGACGCAAATTAACGAACATCTATTGAATCCACAAATCCACGAGAACTACAGGCTACACTCAACGTAAACGCCGCATCAAAGACGACTCTTCAACCACTATTTCCACTACATCTGCGTTGAGATGCAGATCGTGACAATCATCGTATACAAATTACTGTAAGTCAAAGACACAACTAATTTAAGCCTATCGTAACATTTTTCAAGAAATTCAAAGACTTTAAGCTTAAGTAACCAAAATGGCAGTTACAATTAAGATAGAACTAGCTGAGAAAATGTTAACAATCTTCGACGGAAATAAATCTAAATTGCATGAATTTTGCGACAATTGTGACAAAGCTATTTCACTAGTAACCACTGAAATGAAACCAGTTCTTTTCGCAATCATAGAAACAAAAATTACGGAAAATGCAGGAGCCTTAATTCGAAATCGTTCATTCGATGATTGGAAATCTCTTAAAACGTATCTTTTCGAAGCATATTCAGAAAAGCGATCACATGGCCAGTGGCAATTAGAATTATCGTCCTGTAGACAAGCTCATAATGAAGACGTCATTTCTTACGCTCAGAAAATCGAAAATTGCCTTATTAAACTAACAAACAGCCTAGACGACTCCCTTACTCAATCAGACAGAGCAGCATGCATAAAATTATTACAAGATCAAGCCCTTACCGTATTTATGATGGGTTTACAGAGAGATATTTCCATTATCGTAAAATTACAAAACCCAGGAAGTCTAGAAAACGCCGTACAATATGCAATAGCTGAGGAAAATGAAAAGAAATCACGAAGAGAAATAGAAAGATTCAAGAATTTGAATTTAAAAGATACTAGACACTGCTCGAATTGTAACAAGGCGGGACATACTACAATCAACTGCTACTCGAACAGACCTACAAACATTCCTCGACGCATTAATCCTCAAATCAAACAAGAACCAAATATAAGACATTTCAAATCAAATGACCAAAGACTTCCAAGAAATCCTAACACGTCACAAAATCAAAATCAACACACCGTAAAATCTTGCAATTATTGTAAAAACTTAGGTCACACGATTGACGAATGTAGGAAACGCGCATTTAATAATAACAGACGACAGAATCACGGACAAAATCGGAATAACGATAACCCGACTCGACGAAACAATTACTCCCAGAATCCTTTTTCCAACAACAGGTCACAAAATTCAATTTCCAATCCTTTCAATAACGCGAATGCTTTAAACTCGAATCAATCCCCGGTGGCTGCCGCACCGAGGAACATCCACAACTTAGAGGCAGAACAAACACAATAATTCAAGGTGTAACCACATACGTTCCGATCGAAATCGCAGAAACCAAAGAAAAAACTATCGATCTACTTTTGGACACAGGTGCCGACGTTTCAATTATAAAAATCTCAAATCTCAAAGGAAACACCCCTTGCTACGAGGATGTCAAATTAAAAATACGAGGTCTCACTCCTGAGCCTTTCGAGACAGTAGGATACTGTTACCTACACATAAAAATCGGTCAACAAACTCATAATTGCATATTTCACGTCGTAAAAAACGACTTCCCTATTCAATTCCCCGGTATCTTAGGAAACGATACTCTCATCAATCTTAAACTCAACGCTGATTACAAAAACAATTCGCTTCATTTTCCGAACGGTTCTATTCCCATGTTACACATAGAAAAACCACTATATCGAAACATTGAATCTCATGGAAACGCACAAGATCAAACCAGTCAACTCGACACAGAATCGAACGTCACACAAAAACCTAATGACATAAATAATGCTTATGCAGACGACACTTTTGACTCTATTACCATTCCTGCTCGAACCGAAACGATTGTACCTATCTACGTAATAAATCCTATATCTAACGAAGGCATTATCCCAAGCAAAGAATTAGCAAATGGTATATTTCTATGTCAAAGTATAGTAAAAGTCAATTCTAAATCAGAAGCAATTACCTCTATCATAAACACCACAGGTTCAGATGTTACTATCAAAAGACCCCAAGTTAGCTTAGAACTATTAGAATCAGATGCATTGAAAATATTAAACCTAGAAATCGATACACCTACAGACATGCACGCTAACAAACTAATCGATCATAGATCGGACCGACTAACTCAACTACGGAAAAATCTAAGAATCGATCACCTAAACAACGAAGAACGCGAATCACTTACAGAAATCTGTGAGGAATTTAACCATATCTTTCATCTCGAAGGAGACCAACTGAGCTGTACTAATACAGTAAGCCATGGAATAACGACAACTACTGAAAATCCAATCGCTGTTAAAACTTATCGTTATCCAGAAGTTCACAAAGAAGAGGTCGATAACCAAATGAATAAAATGATAAAAGACGGCATCATAAAGCCTTCCATGTCACCATGGAATTCTCCGCTTTGGGTAGTTCCGAAAAAACGCGACGCATCGGGAAAGACTAAATGGCGAGTCGTGATTGACTATAGACGGTTAAACGACGTCACAGTCGGAGACGCATATCCGCTACCTAACATCGCTGATATTCTCGACGAGTTAGGTAATTCAAAGTACTTCACCACTCTCGACCTCGCTTCGGGTTTTCACCAAATAAAAATGGATCCGAAAGACGCGGAAAAAACAGCATTCTCGACTCCATTAGGGCATTACCAATTTGAACGAATGCCATTTGGACTAAAAAACGCTCCTGCCACTTTCCAAAGGCTGATGAATTCAGTGCTTGCTGGTATACAAGGAATCCGTTGCCTCATCTACCTAGACGATATAGTCATCTACGCCGATTCTTTAACAACTCATTCCAAAAAGTTACGCGAAATATTTCAAAGACTATCAGATCATAATCTTAAAGTTCAACCTGATAAATGTGAATTCCTACGCCGTGAAGTCATGTATCTAGGTCACCTAATATCCGAAGATGGTGTCAAGCCTGATCCATCAAAAATCAAAGCTGTATCAAATTATCCAGTTCCAAAATCACCTAAAGACATAAAATCATTCCTAGGACTCTCAAGTTACTATCGACGCTTCATAAAAAACTTCAGTAAAATATCCAAACCACTAACGTCACTTTTGAAGAAAGATTCACCATTCGTATGGACCAGTAGTCAACAAGCAGCATTCGAAGAGTTAAAAACAAATCTCATTAATGAACCGATATTACAATATCCTGATTTTACCAGAGAATTTATCCTTACCACCGACGCTAGCAACTTTGCTATCGGTGCTGTACTATCTCAAAAGAAAGACACACGATTTACCCATAGCTTACGCCAGCCGAACACTAAATCCAGCAGAATCGAACTATTCAGTAATCGAACGCGAACTCCTAGCCATCGTGTGGGCAGTAAAACACTTCAGATCGTACCTTTTCGGACGAAAATTTATCATATTCACGGATCATAGACCTTTAACCTGGCTATTCAGTTTGAAAGAACCCGGATCACGATTGGTCCGTTGGCGTTTAAAATTGGAAGAATATGATTACGAGATCCAATACAAACCAGGAAAGATAAATTCTAACGCAGACGCTGTAAGTCGAATTAATGAACCAAAAGGAATCGAAGAAAACATCGAGATAAAATCAATCGACGCTAATACCGCGAATAATTCCTACGCTGATTTCCTCAAGGATATTCAAAATTCAGTAATAATTTATGAAAAAATCAAGGAAACAAAAGAATCAATATTCTCCACAACCGACAATTACGCTGTTTGCATCTCCAAAGATCTAGAATTTAATGACCGGACCTCTAATGAGTTTAAAACTCGTTTCGACCACCTCGAAACACTAAGATCCCAAGATATCCAAATATACGATGTAATAACTGTATAAAACGAAAACCATTTAATATTCTACCTTGTCAACAAAGATAACTATTGGGACAAAGCAAGTTACGAAGATCTATATACGGTGTTAGTAACTCTAAAAGAACTTCTAATCAAGAATGGAAAGTCATCAATTAGCCTTCCACGCATAGGGACAGGATTTGATAGACTCAGATGGGAAAAAGTCAGAACAATATTACGATACATATTTAGAGGAACAAATATCAAAATCAGAATCTGTCACGACACTATATCTGAGCCAACCCCTGATCAAGTGCTTCAAATTCTAAACGAATATCATTGTGCTCCTTCCGCTGGACACTCGGGTTTTCACAGAACTTATAAAAGAATAAAACAAAATTCCAAATGGACAACTATGAAAAAGGATATATCGGAATTTATAAAAAACTGTCAATCATGTCAATCGAAGAAACTAGTCCGCAAAAAGAACCACAAACCCATGCAGATAACGTCAACCTCTTCAAAACCATTCGAACGGATAGCATTAGATATCGTAGGACCACTACCATTAACCGAAAACGGAAACAAGTACATCCTTACTCTACAAGACGACTTGACTAAATTTTCTCAAGGTTATGCAATACCAAATCACGAAGCTATAACCGTTGCTAATAAACTCACCACAGAATTCATATGCAAATTCGGAATACCACAATCTATTTTAACTGACCAAGGAAAAGAGTTTACCTCATCCTTACTGAGAGACGTTGCTAAACTTTTCAAAATCAAACAAATACAAACAACTGCTTATCATCCGCAAACTAATGGTGCACTGGAAAGAAGCCATGCCACCTTAGCGGATTATCTAAAACACTACATAAAACCAGAACAAACCGACTGGGACAGATGGTTAGATTTTGCAATGTTTTCCTATAACACCACAACGCACACGACAACTAAATTCACACCTCACGAATTATTATTCGGAAACACACCAGAACTCCCAAGCTCATTGACCAGAGAACCAGAATTCAAGTACACATACGACGATTACATAGACGATTTAACTTTAAAATTTCGAAAGTCACACGAAATAGCAAAAAATAATATAATAAAAGCGAAAGAAAAGAATAAAGAGTATTACGACAAAAGAACGAATAATATTGATTACAAAATCGGAGATAAGGTTTATCTATTAACCGAGCAATTCACGAGATCGAAAAAGTTAACTCCAAATTACACAGGTCCTTACTCCATTATCGAAGTTAACTCGGAAATAAACGTAACTATTTTAGTAAAACGAAAAAAAATGATAGTCCACACAAATAGGTTAAAGAAGGCGCATGGAATGTAAGAAAAATCAAAACTAACTTCAAAACCCTTTTACAGGTTCATCGCATCAAGTTACGGAGACGATTTCAAACTCATTTATATAATTAGCAATCCACTAGTATCCGATCCAGTATTTCATCTCTACTCCCTCATACCTTTACCAATTTTACAGAACGACGGATCTTACTTATTTATTCAACCTTCCATCAAATACCTTGCTATGTCAACTACGAAAATTCAATATACCTCGTTGGACGATTTGACGAATTGTAAAATCACATCGGAAAAGACATACGTATGTAAGCTAACGAAACCGATCCTTTCGAGCCATGTCAGAACCATTTGTGAAACTGAACTTCTATTTTCCAACTCTCGCATTCCTCCAAGTTGCGATACACGAATTACAAAAATTACGAACGAAATTTGGCAGAAACTAACAAACAAAAATCAATGGGTTTTTGTTTTGCCAAAAAAAAGTGATGTAACAATTACATGCCAAGGAAGCCCTGAACCGCATGATGTTGTATTAACAGGAACAGGAACCTTTGAATTATCACCTAATTGTAAAGCTTACACAGCCACGGTTATTCTAATTGCAGAAGGGTCATTTGAAAGTAAATATTCATCCATAATTCCAAAATTCAATATTTCCGAAGATGATTGTTGTATCCAACATAAGGCTAATATAAGTGCGATACCTATGTTAAAACAAATCCCAATATCGAATATTAACTTAGATAACTTAGAAATAGCTAGCCATAAGTTAAATACTATCTCTAGAATGACAGACGAAATTTTGAAATCTAAAGAAGCTCATAGAAAAATTTCCATCTTCACATACATTGGATACGCAGTATGTGCTTTTATTTTATTCTACGTAACTTTTGCAATAGTAAGATTTTGTTGTAAAAGAAAATCAGTAAATACACACGGACATAACCACCATGAATCTAATGATTGTTGCACCAAATCAGGGTTGCAAAAAATGCATTTTTCTTTCAATGCATTTTCGACCTAATTAATGAATTAATTGAAAATGATCAATTATAATTTAAGGGTAGGAGATACTGAAAACGGCCCATCTGAACCAATTGCTATTTTCAAATGAGGTTTAACACACATGTTTGCCATCTCAAAACATAGACATTGTGCAAATTTCAAGTCATTTGAAACAATAAGTACAGAGTTACTCCTCATAATGCGCCTGAAATAGCCTTTATTCGAAAACCTCCCATGCGTCTTAATTATTCTTGAATCTTGCTGGGCTTGAACACACATGTTTTAGGCTCCGTAAGCCACAAACCCACGTCGGTTTTTAGAGATAGCTACGATACTTTGATTTTGACACTTTTTTTTATGAAAAAAAAAAATATAATTTCTATTTTTTTTTCTAAAATCCGTAATTTTGTCTCGATTTCCAAAATCCGACGTGGGTTTGTAGCTAGTGTGTGTAGGAATGCACCCTGAAAATTGCAGAAGTCTTCGACAAAAATTAAGACGCATGGGACTTTTTCAATCGTCAAAAACATAGTTCTGAGATATCTCGCTTTGAATTTTTTTTCAAATTATTCACAAAATTCAAGATTTTCATTACTGCATGAACCAAACTAGTTTCAGACGAGATTGCCAATAGTTTTGAAGCATATTACGTTAAAAAAAAAATAGCTTCTATATTATTTGAGTGGAATTCACATTTTCGTCGTGCATTTCAGAAATTACTATTTCGAGGAAGTTGGAATCAATTATGAAGGATATAAATTATCTCAACTTGAAAAAAATTGAACATATCATATTTCAGCAGTTCGGTTGATATAAACTTGGTCTCGACGAGTGTGGGAACTTCGACCTGCGGGTAGCGAATCGTGCGGTTGATATCTTGTAAATCTGGTTCTGTCAAATGAATACAAACGTTTAGAAGAATGATGCTTTGCTATATGAATCTCAATACTCATCTTTGGTGAAGTGTGTGCCAAAAACTTCAATATGATTCCGAACCATAGAAAAAGCACATTTTGGAGTTGTTGTTTTATCCAAGCGCTTTGAACCACACGTCGATCATCATACTGACAGCCTTACAGGAACCATTTCTGTAAATAGAAATATCAGAGTGAGACAAAATAATAATCATTCTTTGGGAAAATTTTATACATATCTTTTTTTCAAATGAGTCTCAAAACTTTTGGGTGTCCAACATAATTTTGCTAAAGCAGTTTTTACTTCATTGCAGGAGGCCTCACATCAAAAACTTCTGTTTCCCGAAGGCTATTCCTAGAAAGTAAAAACAAAAATTAGAAATGGAAATGTGCATAATGAGATAAATATAGATATTAGGTATACTTAGGTATTGGGTTCTTATCTTTCAAGGTTCAGTGAGACTCCTACGACTTGCTCGCTGAAAATGAATCAAGATTATTAGTACATCGCACCGGCACGTTACTACTACAACTATAGCACCATCGTATCATTACACAAGCACTATGGTATATTTCAAATCACACAAAAAATAACTACTCTAAACTGCATTGCACTAGTTCGACTCCAACTTCTAATTCACTCACACTCTGGGATATTGGTAACTACATAAATATCATCACTATTTCGTATTTCTATTGCACTAACACCACTCTGAAATATTTTCTACACAGTACACTAATTCACGCCAAACCTGCTTCTAGAATTCACCTGCTGCGTAATCCTTTGCTTCTTTCGCTCCTCCTGCTTTCGTAGCAATTTTCTTCTTATCTCTTTGTTTCGATCGTCTAACTTTCCTATTCTTCACAGCTTCAGCTTCTCCTGCCAATTTTCGTTTCCTGTCCCATTGTCTAGAGATTATCTGTCCTGATGGTCCCGCTTCTTCTCCTCTAATTGCTGCTTTCATGATTTTTGTCCTTCCGATCCCGATGTTGTACTCCGCCACTGCGTTGACCACTGCTAGATGTAAACGCTTCTTCGAAACAAACACTTCTTTCACACACTTCCTCCATATCAAACTGTTGAGGCACTCATTTGCATTTTGCGTTCTTCCTCGGGCACATCGGAGTAAGAGTTCGTCACTCGTGAGTCGTTCGTAGATGGGCTTCAGATTTTCAACCACTTTCTCGTTCAGAATCAACTTCATGTCCTTATGGCGTCCTGGTTCTTCTTGTTTGGCGGTTGCTCTATTGTAGAAACACCACGATTTCGTCCCAGTTGGGTAATGTGTGTGTTGTGGTCTCTCGTCTGTTGATGAGGCATGATGGAGTGTAGCGTAAATAGCTCTCTTCATTCCCTCGATGTCATCCAAATGCTCTACGATTCCTCTTCTATAGTATTTCGTCAATGTGTCGATCTTTGTCACCGTCAGTGCTCCAGTAACTTTTCCACCCAGCTTTTTATCTTGAGACAGCTTACGAAGTGCTGTTCCTAGCCTTTTGGCGACATGGTTGACGCATTCTTCCTTCTCGACAGGAGTATCACCATAAGGTGCAATCTCTCTCAGGCGTAACCATGTTCTCGCATCCCCGTCAGACACCAAGGTGGTAAATCTCATTTGGTTCTTCTCGATGGATCTTGACCAAATTTTTTCCGCTGCCCTCACCTCCATTGAGCCTGATGCGCCGATGAAGTTTTGGTTGCACTCGCCGCTTGATTTATGTCCCTCCAGCCAGAGAGCAAAATCAGGGGAATCTTCGCCAAGTTCGACACGACTCACAATACACATTTGACAATACTTGGAAAGTATTTCAAAGTCTATTACAAGTCCTGTAACGACATCTATGGCGATTCCAATTCCGTACATAGACTGGTGACCTCGCTTCTGCCATGTACCATCGAAGGTGACTGTAATATCTATAACAGCCTGATCTCGCAACTCTGGCTGTAAAGCGACATGAGCATTGCGGATCTTTTCCCTTGCCTCATCTAAAACTTGCGCCTCAAGCTTATGGGCTTCCTGTGACAGGGATTGCAGGTGTTGTTGGTAAGAACGAGCGGTCATGACGGGGAGATCTGTGGCAATGCATAATTTTTCCAGCGCTCCATATCCCAATCCGACAGATGTAATTCCGTCAACCATATTTCGGTTTACTGCAAAAGGCGGCCTCGAACTCTCTTCATTCTTGATACGTGGACTTGAATAAGTATCACCAAGCACAAAACCACACGCGTCACACTTCAATAATAATTTCACACTGAAACCATGACGATCACGCACTTGCACAAACACTTCTTGCCTTTCACAGTTAGTACACTTCACGTTTTTCACCAAATTCTGTAAGCACGAGGAATAAATTAGCAAAAAATCACCTGCTTCAACAGGTGGATTTGGATCGGGATGAGGAATAAGGTTAGGGTCGTTGGGATCGTTCGGCTCTATCTGCTCCTCTGCGATTACTGCCCGATTTCCGGACAGAATCTTCCGAGCATCTATCGCCCGCTGCTGCCTCACGTTACTGCGTCCTTTAGACTTTCGAAAACGTCGACTGGATTGATACATTTTTTCAACACACAAGTTATTTACCAGAGTACACGTGGATTTCGCTTGTAATGCTCGAACTTGTTCATATGTTTACGAAACACGAGTGCCATCTCGCGCCTTTGGGGTATGTTTACGAAACACGAGTGCCATCTCGCGCCATCGAGAAAAATTACAGATTTAGGAAATACATTAGCTGTGTTCGCGTTACCTACACTTTCTACACCTTTACTAGATTTTACACTTTTCACTAGAAATCCACACCTGTTATTGGACGAGCGTAAAAAGTGTAAGAAAAGTGTAGAAAGTGTAGCTATCGCGAACACAGCTATTACTAGCAGCATTTCATGTAAAACACCTTAGTATCGTAGCTCGATGGAAAAATGCATCTCAAGTTACTTTTTTTTACAAATTGAAAAAACAATAACCGAAATATAGGGAAATTGAAAACTCCTGCTGGAACATAATACGCTTTATTGAGTGAACGGGGCTTAATAATTTTTTTTTCGGTTCAAGGATTTATGTACGTCAAGATAAGGGTTCAAAGAACACTTTTCCGTAAAAAACCGGAAATCGATTTTTTTGAAATTTTTACACTAAACTTTCAGTATCTCCTACCCTTAATATAACTATCCATTTTTCATTTAATTAAAAATTAGAATAATTTAATTATTGCATTTTTCGAAAAATGGATAATTAAAATGATTTAATTATTGCATTTTTCAAAAAAATGGATAATTAATAGGGGTGTGCGGGTAGACCTTTTTGTCGGGTCGGGTCGAGTCGAGCAATTTTTATTTGTGTCGGGTCGAGTACCCGAAACTTTCGGGTACTCGAATCGACCCGAGTACTCGAACATTTTCGGGTACTCGAACGTTTTCGGGTACTCGAACGTTTTCGGGTACTCGAACGTTTTCGGGTACTCGAAAATTTTCGGGTACTCGAACATTTTTGGGTACTCGAACATTTTCGGGTACTCGAACGTTTTCGGGTACCCGAAAGTTCCAGGGTACACGAATTTTTTCGGGTGCTCAAATGTTTCGGAGTACTCGCATGTTTACCGGTACTTAGCTCGGATACCCGTCGGGTTTTAGAAAGATGTCTCCATGCATCTATGACCTGGGGAAATTCAAATTTAGTCGTGTATTGGCTATGACTTCCAATTGTTATTTTTATGTATGCAATTTACTAATTTTAAACCTAGTAATTTAATTACTAATCTAGGCAGTACGGTTAGTAGTTGACAATAAAGACCAAGATGCGGGATGTATTTAAAAAATTTATTAATCTGTTCATAAATTTGATGAATTATATGACTAGTGACACTAGTGTCTATTGACTAGTAGTTATAGAGTACAACGTAAGTAATAAGATTTAAAATGATATCAACGGATTATTATAGGAGTTAAAACTTTATGGATTATATTTTGAGGTTAGCGTGAAGAAAACAGAGCTCCTCAACATGTTCGGTGAGTAGTCTGGAGCGACTATGCGTAACAATGTTACCCGCTGTTGAGAAACTCGATTCACTGCTGACCTGAGTAGCAGGAATCGAAATATAAATTGCCGCAATCTTTGCGGTTCCCGGATACCGATGTCGGTTTGTTTCCCACCATGCACCAGTTTTTGTGTTTGCTGGAGCCACCCGGTCACAAAAGTACCGCCGTACTTCCATAGTTGGCGTACTCTCGGCGCCTGCCTCATCTTCTTCGTCAATTGCCGAAAGAAATTTCATCAATTTTGATGGTGGTTGTTCTGAAATATACGTTTTAGAATATGTTTTATTGTTTTCATCGTGTATGGTGCGATGCCAAATTTGAATTGACTTTTTAGAATAGTTGAGAATCTATGTATTATATATGTATTGAATCTATGTATTAATTTTTAACCTTCTGATGACTTGGATGCGGTGCGTCTTCCTTCATTCGCAGATACATCCTCCTCGGCTTTTTGTGCTTGTTTTATTTTGTTGACAAGGTAGTCTTCCGCGTTGATTTTTTCTTCACATGTCAGTAGACGATTTTTGTATCGCGGATCGACAGTCATTGCCAAGATCAGGGTTTCATTTTTGCAAAAGCTATTGAAGCGTCCATTTACGGCGGTCAACAGCTTCTTCCCAAGGCTAACACCCTTTTGGTCAGTGTTCTCTTTGATAAAATTCTCTGTAGCGTTTATCAAACCCTTGACAATTGGTACATACGACGGTAGCGTCGGGTACTTCTCGCCGGACATAAGAACGGTAGCTTCTTTAAAAGGTCCGAGGGCATTCGCGTAAGATTCTATCATATCCCACTCTGTGTTTGTTAAATTACACGGCATTTTCGGTAACGATAGAACTGCCCCAAGGGCCGTTCGCAACTCCAGTAAGCGCTGGAACATAGCGAACTCCGAGTTCCATCTTGTTTCGACGTCTTGTATGAGTCTCAGTGGCGTGGCGTCAGGATTCAACGACGTTTGCATTTCATCCAACTTAGCATGGGCCGTCGAACTTCTCGCAAAAAAACCAACGAGTGATCTGCATTTTTTTCGCGTATGATCGAAGCCCGCAGTGTCGTTAAGAGCGTCTTTGATAGCTAATTGCAACGTATGAGCGAAACAGGGGATTCTTTCCCATGTGTCGTTCATACTCACAGCTTTAACGATATTTGGGGCATTATCTGTAACCGCAAAAATAGGACGACCCTCGGCGACCAAATTCCACTCTAAAAGTGCGTCTTCGATGCAACTGTGAAGGTTTTCAGCGATGTGACTTTCCGGAAAATAGCGCATGTTGAGCAAGAAGTAGCGATGTTCAAAATCGAATGTCGTGTAATGACCGGTAAGTGTCATGTAGCTTTCCACACTGCGAGATGTCTAACCATCAGTTGTGACAGCGATGGAAGCAATACCTGATCGGAAATATAGTTGGAAATCTCAAATCAATTATTCTCAAGTTGTTTTCCGTAATAGAAATGAATGATACAACCGAGAGATGACATTGAAGTCTGCATCGTTGGAACGCAAGGAAATCCGAAAAAAAAATTTAAATATATTAATCTACCAAAAATGATCCTGCTATGTTTGGAAAGTGAAAACGACGAGACTAACTTGAAAAGGTTAATCAACCTAGTAAGATCATTTTTGTGATATGTATTTTTTTTTTTTTTTTTTTTTAATTGACGTTGACTTTCATTGCGTTCCAACGATGCAAACTTCAATGTCATACCGAGAGAATTTTCAACTTGCAACAGAAGTTGTGAAAGTAATTGATTATTCAGAAAGGTAAAATTTAGTTCGCAAATATAACTAGAAAAATCTGAATTCTATATCAAATCTCGATAAAATTGTTTTTACATCTATATGGGACATAAACGCTTCAGAAACAATATTAGAAATTGTACATGGGAAATCTGATCATACCGTTAGACATATCGCATTTAATTATATTGGCAATCTTGGCGCGTTCTTCCATATACATTTTCGGGATTATGGTGCGTGAAAATGTTGTTCTGCTCGGCAGCTGGTACCGCGGCTCAAGAACTTTCATCAAATTTTTGAAGCCGTCGTCATCAACCACGCTGTAGGGTTGCAGATCACACGCTATCATATGAGCGATAGCCTTTGTGATGCTCCTCGATCGTGCGGAATCTGGTTCGAGAGACTTCTGCAGTGCGAACGCTTTCGCGAGGAGCGATTCGACCTTATCGTTTTTTACCACACTCGCCCCTTGCTTCGCCAGCAATGCTTTAGCTGCTCCAGGATGCTTCTGCAAATGACGGTTCATTGCAGAAGTATTTCCTGACTTCCTTTGCAACTTTGCTTTGCAATAGTTGCATTGTGCATCTGTAATCAATGTAGCTTAGCTGAAACGCTTGAATGGATCAACTTAAAGAAATAACTTTTTCATATATATAGCGTTTGTCAGAAGAGACAGTGAAATATTCGAATGCCATGGTACAACATATGTAGAGTTTATGAATAAATAACAGTCGGATTGCGAGAAAAAAGAATAAGCACGTTATATACGGGATATATAAACATGATTTTCATGCTCAGCTGTTCATTTGAGTAAGATATTTTCATTTTTCAGTAACTAGAACTATAGTTCCTCTCTTTGAGGCAAAATGTGTTGAAGAATGATTATTTGTTATTATTTTATTATTTATATTCAATATTTATTTTTAGATTCAAATGCTAATTTATCCTCGAATTTATCTTTAATTATTACTGATAATATAAAATCTGTTTCGTCAAGTAGGTAAATCCTGCATGTTGGAAATCATTTGCTCTTTTAATTCATTATTTACGGTCATGTCTCATTGCTACTGTATGAGTGATCTTTAAAATAAATTGAATTAATTAAAATGGTTAAATAAGTCGATTTCTACTTACGTTTACTATCAATTGCAACAAAGTAATCCCATACGAAACTTCTTTTCCTCGATTGTGTTGACCCTTGTGTTGAATCATCTGCACCGCTATCACCTTCGGTGCAATCACTATCACGATCACTACTACGACCAGGGACACTATCACTATCATTCGATGCGGATGCCGACATCGCGAATAATAAAGACAAAAGTCGTTGAGAATGATCTATTCGTCTTTCGAAGAACGGAATCGGTAGCAGTGAAAGAAGTATCGCAAGCGCTGCACTCAACACACTCTGAGGCTTTAACGTTTGCCCATGCTAAGCGACGCTGAATGAGTTCGAACGCGCCCGTGGTTGAAAGAGAGATGCATTCCCGAAGTTAGAAAGAACTCAGAGCCCTATCTCGCTATACAATGTTGTACTGCTATTATTTACAAACACTAAATTACGTGCAGGACCAACCTGCATACGATACACTCTCCGTATCTGCAGTAAGGCTCGTTTGCACGTCATTGATAAAATATTACATATAAAATTTATTATTATTTTTTATTTATTATTTATTATTTTTCGAGACAACAACCTATGTTATACTAGTTAGTAGTTATATCATTTTCTATTTTTTAAATACATTCCGCATTTTGGTTCTTACACTGAGAGAAGTTTTTATTTGATAGTAATAAAATTTATTAGTATTTGATAAAACACATATTAATAAAATTTTATTAAATATTAATAAAATTATATTAAATACTAATGAAATTTTATTTATGACTAAACTTCGTTTATTTTCCGGCAATCTAAATTATGAATATGTAATAGAATCATACTTATTTATAATCAGTATTTATTAATATGAAGTACTGGATCGAAAGAAATCCAAATACTTTTTTTTATTACTGGTAAATAAAAACTTCTCTCAGTGTACCTATTGTTAGCTACTAAACTAACCGTACTACCTAAATTAGTATATGACCTGAAAATTGAAATTGGACGTCGAAGCAAATACTTCAACCAAATTTGAATTACCCAACGACATGGATGCATAGAGATATTCTTCTAAAACTTGACGGTTACCCGCGCTGAGTGCCGGTAAACATATTCCATTAGAGTACCCGAAAACATTCGAGTACCCGAAGGCATTCGAGTACCCGAAAATGTTCGAGTACCCGAAAATGTTTGAATACCCGAAAATGTTCGAGTACCCGAAGACATTCGAGTACCCGAAGGCATTCGAGTACCCGATATAATCGGGTAACGAAAGAATCTCGACCCGACGAGTACCCGACCCGACCCGAGCGTCGAGTACCCGAATAAATCGGGTACCCGCACACCCCTAATAATTAAAATGATTTAATTATTGCATTTTTCAAAAAATGGATAATTAAAATAATTTAATTAATGCATTTTTCAAAAAATGGATGATTAAAATAATTTAATTATTGCATTTTTCAAAAAATGGATAATTAAAATAATTTAATTATTGCATTTTTCAAAAAATGGATAATTAAAATAATTCAATTATTGCATTTTTCAAAAAATGGATAATTAAAATAATTTAATTATTGCATTTTTCTAAAAATGGGTAATCAAAATGATTCAATTATAACATTTTTCAAAAAATGGATAGTTGAAATAATTTGATTAATAAATTTTTTTCAAAATGAATATTTAAAATAATTTAATCAATGCGTTTTTTTTTTTTTACATTAAAAATCAATATATCAATCCTACGTATCGATTTTTTGTTTTCAAATTCAAAATCGAAAAATTCCAATCATCCAATTTTAAAAAATGATGAATCAGAAAAATTTAAATCATATTTCAGAGAATAAAAAATCAACGCTAGTTATCTTAAAATAAGAAAACGTTAATGGAATTTATTTTCATTTTCATTTTTATCAAACATTATAATCATTTATCTATTGCAACACGGAAAAGGTTTCGGGAATGCCGTAATCTCAAGCGGCAGAACGGTGAACTACGCAGAACTACGAATTGTCCAATCGTCTACATGCCCGTAAGGGCTATAAGACGTTAAAGGATAAATAAATAAATAACAAATTGTCCAACGTCCGCAGACTGCAGCGTTTTCGCGAGGGAACGCAGCGTTCCGTCGCAGAGACGGCGCCTGTCTTTGGATACGCGTACTCACCGTTCTGCCGCTTGGCGCTGCGGCATTCCCGGAACCTTTTCCGTGTATACCTCTATGTTTAGTGTTGATTCATGTTGATCAAATGTTTGTCAACAAACTGTTTTGCATCAGCACATGCCGTGATCAGTGTAAACAATAGCTTTCAATCGAAATATAATTTTGTATCAACTTATTTGGTTACGAAATTACTCATTCTTATATTTCATTGTTTAAATGTTGAAGAATTCGGGTAAGTACGGAAAATATTTAATTACTTTATTTTTTGTCAAGTTATTTCAATCAATGACAATGATTGAGTAGTATATAGTGTATACATTATGGCTAATCATTTTGGGGTCATATTTTTTGATTTACCCTCGCACCCCTCAAAATGTGAGTGTATGAGGTCAGTATCAGCACCTATCAATATGACCACGGTGCGATTTTTTTTGGCGTGGCCCATTGCAAAAGTATTTTTCCTAACTAAGTGTGCAAAATTCGATTTTGCGCACGCAAATGAGTGTGCAAAATAGTACTTTCCCGCACTAGTGCGCAAAATAAATATAATTGAAACGCAACACCTTTTCTTTGTGTATTGTAACGTTGAATGAAAGAGAGAGAATTCAAGGTGCGGGGAGATAGAGCTGGTAAACGTAAATAAACACGATCGGCATCGTTACCGATTCTTTAAAGCGGACACTTCATCCATCTTATATACTATAATTTGTATATACTTGAAAATTTAATATTTCATACAAGATACCAATGTTGTAGAATTTTGCGTAGCTCGTTAGGAAAAATAGTATACGTAACTAGTGCGCATAGGTGTCTCCCGCACTCGTCTCTTTTGTCGCCCTCGCTACGCTCGGGCGACAAATCCGACTCGTGCGGGATTCACCTATTTTGCGCACTAGTTACGTAATCTACTATTTCCCATTTAAATAACACGGGAAATGTTTTTTTTATTTTATTTGGAATTTTATTTCGTTCTAACGAATCATCGTGTTGTAAAAATCAACACATATTCTTGTACGAAATTGAACGATCTCCAAAAAAGGTCTGATACGATTTTTCGCTAGGTCGAAAAAAAAGTCGTCATATACCGTTTGAGGTTGAACTTTAACCTTCAATAACTTTCAAACGAGTGGACTTAGCGAAAAATCATATCAGACCTTTTTTGGAGATCGTTTAATTTCCTACAAGAATATGCATTGATTTTTACAACGTGATGATTCGTTACATTGGAATAAAATTTCAAATAAAAAAAAAAAAACATTTCCCGTGTTATTTGAATGGGAAAAATACTTTTGCAATGGGCCACGCCAAAAAAAATCGCACCATGGTCATATTGATAGGTGCTGATACTGACCTCATATACTCACATTTTGAGGGGTGCGAGGGCAAATCAAAAAATATGACTCCAAAATGATTAGCCCTAGTATACATGGTGATATCATAACAAGACTATATTTATTCTTATATGAACACACAATTCGATGTTATTATTTCTATTTATATGTTGACAAAGGAAAAAATAAAACACTCAACAATAATTGATTTCGTTGTTACCAGTGCAATGGATTCAACTACGAATTCACCTGAGCATAAACGACTTAAAAGAAATGCTCCAAAATCAACTTCTATAAGTGATGAAAAAGGCAAAGAAAACGATGAGACTATGGGTGCATTAAACCGCTTGACCAGTGATTTATCATTTGAGGAAATTCCAAGGAATGTTTCAATTACTGATAATAATAATAACAACAGTTGGGAGAAAATTAATGATTATAGAGTTAATGAAAACGAAAGTGATGACAGCGATGATAATAATAGTATAAAAAGCGTGGAACATATCACTACCAATTTAAATTCACAACCTGGACCTTCTGGAATTATGTCAAGATATGAAGTTAACGATCATAATGATCAAGGACAATCTGCTTCGACCTCTAAAAAGAAAAGTTTTGAAGAAGAAATTGCGAATATTCCGTGTTTAGATGGCAACTTCTTCCAAGTTGATTTTGAAAAATCCAGTCAAGAAGGCAAAGTATATGCAATCTCACAAAAGACATCCAAAGATGTAATAACAGCCGCCAAGTACCCACACGAAAATCACAATTGCTTTATAAGCAAAACGTTTCGCCAGTCCCTATCGTGAAATCAAGAAAAAAGCCAAGCACCGAACGTACCCCTGCGATCTTTCAGCAAGTCTACGTCGTGAAGTCGGAGTTTCCTGTGAGGATATCGAAACATCATTCCAAGAGCTACGTACTTGGCGGGCACATTCGGTTTTTCTTTCTTTGTGTTTGTTGTTCTCGCTTAGGATTGATAGTACTTTATCGTATTTTGCGAATGATTTTTTCTGACTGTTTTCCATATTGTTTATTCATCAAATCTGCCATGTAAAATACATCGATTGATAGGACACGACTCCTTGCAGTTCTATTTTGTGTTAGGCTGTCTGTCTCACAGTTCTTCCGAACTGCTTGTATCGGTACTTTGTGGCTGATGGATGTCTCATAGTACTCTGTTTCCGGTCGCTGGATATATACACGTCATGAATTTTGCATCGACTGATGAATGTCTGATTTGCAGATAACATTGGTTCCATACGCACTTGTTAAAAATGCATCTTCCGATTTTGTGGGACGACTTTGTTGTGGCAGAAAGATTATCGCGTGCGAGTTTATGGGAGTTCTATAGTGCGGGCGCCAAAGGCCAAAGGCCTTTGGCGCCCGCACTACAGCACTCCCATAAACTCGCACGCGATAATCTTTCTGCCTGCCACGAAAGTGTAGTTGCGAATGATTATTCTTCACAAGCGAATGAGCAACAAAATATTTTGGCACTCGAGTGAGGCCAAACTGTTATGAGGATGGGTGTCAGGTATTGAAATTGATCTTTCCCACTACGTGTATACGCTCGTGCACCTGCACATACGCATGCATCATGAGCAAGATTGTATGACATAGTATGGGTACACCAAAGCAATCATCAACTGAATATGAACTTATATTCATCACTATATCAAACTGTCATACTCTATGCTACCTATTATAGCATACACGTCGCTGCAAGTTTTAGGGTTTATATTGAAATAGCAAATTTCAGTTTCCTTGATTCGACAGTTTTGCAAGTATAGTAATAAGTTCATTCTTCCACAATTAATATTATACACTCAAGCTCTACGGTATGTCACCTATCACGGGAAAACTTGCTGTAGTACATCGTGCATTGGCTCCATAGTGAGGTACGTCATTCCAGAGTTCCGAGTCTGATCTGATAATTCAATGACACTGGAACGACCACAATTTTCATTTATCATACAAGGTCTTTACGTCTGTGAAGTCATACACATAATTAACCCCCCGGTCAGTAACCGGGTTCCCGGGTATCCATTTCAGTTTCTAAGGTAGAATTTATTAACTTTCACTTATTAAATTTTTATGACCGCCCGGATCCCCAAATTTGAAGTAGTTTGACGCCAATTTTTCGTCAAAATTTTTCTTAATCAATCATTCATTAAAAGTTATTAACTAATTAGGTTATCAATGGTTCAATGGTAAGAGTTTGGTAGCTGACCGGACGGTCAAGGACACTTAGAAGTATTTTTTGATACGATTGTTGGTTGGAATGGAATAACTAGTTTTTTAGTGTATTTAATTGCTTCCGCATTAAAAACTCAATTTACGCGTAAAACTAAGCTGGTTGACCGTATAGCTCTAAGGAACCGAATGTGCCCGCCAAGTACGTAGCTCTTGGAATGATGTTTCGATATCCTCACAGGAAACTCCGACTTCACGACGTAGACTTGCTGAAAGATCGCAGGGGTACGTTCGGTGCTTGGCTTTTTTCTTGATTTCACGATAGGGACTGGCGAAACGTTTTGCTTATAAAGCAATTGTGATTTTCGTGTGGGTACTTGGCGGCTGTTATTACATCTTTGGATGTTTTTTGTGAGATTTCACTTTTTTTTGCAAGTACGAGAATTGATAGGAATTGCTCATTTAATTTCAGCAGGGTAATACGTTATTATAGTTTTATCATCACAAGAAATACATTCGGAATTTGGGCAAGAGGAGAAACATTCAGTGTAAGACAAACACATTCACTTCAATTGTCAACTGTGACAAATATAGGTAATTTATTAAATATAACTCAATTTTGTCTTATACAGTATGAGGTCGAAGTTCGTAACGTTAATGCAACAAAATGTTCGCCAAAAATTCTCAAATTCAAGGCTCGAACGGTTCAAATGGATCAAGAACGGTGCATAATTCGTCAAATTGTGTGAAACATGTTCATCTTGCATATTTTATAATTCTAATAACATTTGAATGACGAAATATTGCATTTCTTCAACGCAATATTCTGTTACGTTAACGTTACGAACTTCAACCTCATTATACAGTTTTAACTTAAATTTAGCACTTAATCAGTAATTTTTCAGCCATAGCTTGGAAGACTGTGTTGGCTGACGCAGTAACAGGCTCATATGTGTTCTGCAACGTTGATTGTTCGGAGCTTGCATGCTTGTCTACTGCAATCCAATTCAGGTCGCTGTGAGAATCATACAAATCAATAAACGATCAATCATCTAATAGAAATGTCAGAGTAACTACTAAAATATATCCCATGTTACTGTGGTGAAGGTGAGCTGGGAAATATCGACTTGTCTAGCATACCTTCGAATATGTGATATCCAGATTGATTCCTTCGCTCACTCTGTGGTATAAGATTCCATAGAATTGTGGAGATTGTACAGCCTTGAAGAAACAGTAGGCCAATGTTTGGTTTTGAAACATTAGCCATTCTGAGCTTGCATGCGTGTCTATGGCCATGTAATAATTCCAGTGAAGGATGATTGACTAGGTTCACGTATCGTTAGGAGCTGAATGTGCCGAAGAGTGATGTATCGTTTTCTAGATCAATGGAGATTTTGATCTTTGCAGGCTCATCTGTAATCCTGAAATATTGGCTCTTATGACGCGTCATGCCTGCAAATCATAAAAAATACAGGAAATTAATACTTAGATGCTGTAGTGGTGTTTTTCTGGGTTTTGAGTTCTATTGATCAAGGTGACTTGAGAGCACCAATTTCATAGCGTACCTTTTGATAGAGGACCTTCCAATGTATTTATCCAATCGTGTTGAATAGCAGCTGTACAAGTTTGGATGATGTTCACAATAGCTGTGTTCCCATGCGACGTTTGGCTAGGTGGAAAATGAAGTGAGCAACCAGAAATGTTGAGTATTGATCGTGTGATTTATGAATCTATGGAGACGTTCAGGTTTTAGCGGTGGGAAGCTAATCGTCAGTCTTGAAATAGTAGCTTTTTTTGAGTTTCTTATATCGATTCTGGTTTCTGTAAAAAACAGTCGAAACATTGATTATGTAATAATTATTAGTCAGTTGGTAGGAGCTCACCAGCTGTGGGTTTCCAATTCTACGTCTTATCAATAGAGCGATCTATAAAGTGTCTATTTTTGTAGCATACCGTTTAACGTGTGGTGTTAGTGAGATCCATTCTTGTAGCTGCTGTTATATTAGTGAGCGACGTTTAGGCCAGGTGGAAAATGAAGTGAGCGACCAGAAATATTGAGTATAGATCGTGTGATCTATGGATCTATGGAGACGTTCAGGTTTTAGCGGTGGGAAGCTAATCGTCAGTCTTGAAATGGTAGCTTTTTTGAGTTTCTTATATCGATTCTGGTTTCTGTAAAAAACAGTCGAAACATTGATTATGTAATAATTATTAGTCACTTGGTAGGAGCTCACCAGCTATGGGTTTCCAATTCTACGTCTTATCAATAGAGCGATCAATAAAGTGTCTATTTTTGTAGCATACCGTCTAACGTGTGTTAGTGAGATCCATTCTTGTAGCTGCTGTTTTATTAGTGAGCGAAGGAAGTTTCCATTTAATCAACTATGCATTGCGACCTTATAATGCATACTGTAACTATTTTGTACCTGTTTGTACATACCACGATAGATCTTGGTTGGACTTAGGTTAGAATTTAGCTAGCTAAGTTTTATCTGTCATGATTTTCAACATGGTTCTATTAAATTTATGTGCTTGGAGTATTTCTGTGTTCTTCAAAATTTTTTTTCTGACAACAAAGAAGAAAAGTTAAGAAATACAACAAACCCCTACTGGTATATCTAGCTTCTGTCGTTATACATACTATCCTATTAAATTGTACAAAATTCACAAAATAATGAAATTATTTTTGGGTCATAGTTCTAAAACAATAAATTTTTACAATCGAAAGACGCAGAGGTATATAACATAATAGTGTCAATTATATCGGCCATAGCTGTTAATTAGGTATGAATAGATTATAAGACTAGATGATATGATGTGTGTGTTGCATGATTCATGAAGCAATAATCATGATAGTGATGAATAATCATGTATAATAACAATAACAGTTGGAGTTGTA
The DNA here is from genome assembly GCA_943736025.1 of Tenthredo mesomela. NCBI lineage: Eukaryota > Metazoa > Arthropoda > Insecta > Hymenoptera > Tenthredinidae > Tenthredo > Tenthredo mesomela. Next base: position 20,768,625 of record OX031015.1, read on the forward strand.
TATGGACTGCAACTTATATGTGATGATAACATTTTCATAGTGAACATAATATTCTAAACTCTGATAGTGATAAAAGATGCGTTATCGATAATTATATACAATAGAAACAAAAGTTGGAGTTGTATATGGACTGCAACGTATACTGTGAATTGTTGTGGAAATGCAACATGGAACAATCAAACGAACTTTTGTTATTCGCGTGGCCAATAGGCTCACGATTTCCGTAATAAAAGTAGTGTAGTATCAGTGCGTATCCAGAAAAACTCATAGTATGTGACTATAACATTCTGATAGTAAACTCATTATTCCACATGACGTTATAGTCATTGATAATAAACCACGTTGGACTGGAGTGAAAACGCTAATTCCGAGTAATATACATAGACATACATACAATGTTTAGTAGACTTCCGATCTCGATGCACGTAATTATAATGTTGCTATCAACACTGTTGAACTTGAATAAATTAATATCATGCTGCATGATGTCAAACAGTTGCTAGCTCAAAGAATAGAATTGAATTCGAATTTCCGACACATCGAGATTGAAAAGCTACTGTAACAACGCTTATGAAATCAAAGAAATCTGTCATGTTGCATCAACAGATACAGACATTATTAATAGTCAATCTCCGTATGCAATTATACGCATGATTATTCCATCCAGTGTTGGAACGGATTTAACGACTAATTCTTAAACACTATAATATTTTGATACTCTCTCTATAGCTATACTATGTTTGATGTGTATACACATACTAGTCGGTATACGTGGATGTAGAGTGTAGTGTATATTAGTGTAGGCTTGAAGAATCGAAGTAGATAATATGGTCAATGATAATAGTTCAATCATTTCAAATAATTCTATATAATAAAAATGCATTATGATGGAATAGTTATATTTGAACCAAACAACTTATTGCATTAAGAATGATTGAGTCGTGAAGCGAATAGAAAATAAAGTCGATTCTTCATGCCATTATTAAGATTCAGTGTCTTCGTCTGGGAAGCACCAACTATTTATTCATTTATATTTGGTCCTGCGCGCTCGGCCTAAGACGAATCCTATCACACTATTATATTAAAACGTACAATTGTGTTGGGAATCGTTGACTCCGTTATATATATATATATATCTTATATATTCTTATATAATTATATATATATATATATATATATATATATACTATGCGACGTTCCAACACTGGATGGTACCATAAAAACGGTTTTGGTCGCAATAATTCTGTAATAAAATTAGAGATTAGTAGATTAGTAGCACTATAACCTCCTATATGCATTCAGGTTGAAGTGTGAATCCGCATGACTTATATACGCATGACTGCTTGGGACTCTAAATGAGTTCTGTGATGTATGGTGAAAATATCAAATTATCCACCAATCATCTGCTGCTGAATGAAACATTAGCGATTCTGACCGATCTAGCAATAACTCTGTAGTGTTCCAGCCGATACTCGATATCAATGTTCTTTAATCCAATAAGGTTCAATAACTATTTCACCAAGCGGAATTGTATATTACAACTTTGTCATACCTGAATGCATAAAAAGGTAGAGATATCAGTGCATGATACATCTTGATGGCTCAGTCGAATAATGCAGTATCTCGCAAGCCACTCCGAAACCGCTCTGTAGTTATACCGCAAGTCTATGGCGCTACAGATTGATTTCGGAGTGGCTTGCGAGATACTGCGTTATTTGACTGAGCCATCGATGTTATTGTGTTGATCGATTATTTCATGATCATTTTCGCCGATAATCACCAATGAATTGTGGCAACATGTTTCTTGTTTCAGTTTATTTTATTTGCATAACCAGGTATTGTTGTTTCAGTGTTTGACTTAGGTCCAGTTCCACAATCGAAGGTTAAAATTTGAACTAGGTTTAAACTGCTAAAGATTGCCTGTCGTTGGCTGAATCCGTCGCTAAGCCAAGTTTAAACGTAAACTTGGTTGAAAGTCAAGTTGTGGAACTGGGCCTTACAATTCAAACTAACTGTGAGAGATCATAGTACATCGCCGTGATGAATAGTTGAATTACAGAATAAATCTGTCATTGAAAATGTATGTGTCATGTTCAGTCTGTTTGAACTTGTTGCCAAACTGTTTGTGCATAGGTATAGATATACGTTTGGATATATTTCATATTTGCTTTCGTTTTTGACCATTCTTATATTGTTTGTACGTAATCATCTTGTGAATTATTGGCAATCATTTTTAAGATTGATTTTTGTTTTTTTTTCATGTTGGATATATTTGCCTCCTTTTTACTATAACTTTGCCATACCATGGTTAATTGTTTTTTATTTTTTACATTATTGGATATATTTTAGTTGCCTCCTTTTTACTATACCTTTGCTATACCATGGTCAATTGTTTTTCATTTTTCACATTATTGGATATATTTTAGTTGCCTCCTTTTTACTATATCTTTGCCATACCATGGTCAATTGTTTTTTATTTCTCACATTATTGGATATATTTTAGTTGCCTCCTTTTTACTATACCTTTGGCATACCATGGTCAATTGTTTTGTTATTTTTTACATTATTGGATACATTTTAGTTGCCTCTTTTTACTATACCTTTGCTATACCATGGTCAAATGTTTTTTATTTTTTACATTATTGGATATATTATAGTTGCCTCCTTTTTACCATAACTTTAATCATACCATGGTGACACTTTTTCCTCAACGGTGGCATATGTATATATTGTTTTGGTTAATAGTTTCATTTGGTGTTATCGGCACATGATAATAATAATAATAATAATGATAATAATAATAACAGAAAGTATTACTATTATCATTCTATAGTCATGGGCAAAATTATATAGGTACTTTTCGTTTTGACTATAGCTTTCGAACATTGTGCTAAAATGGTTGGTATGTAGGTATAGATTGTGCACTATGTACAGATTTTTTTACATTTCCATCGGTATACATGGTGTAACGGATGTAATAATATTTTGGCAACCATATGTATAACCTGTACACGGTGGTTAAATCACAGTCATTTGCCTATTTTTATTCATATCATTTCATTATACATATATATATATATAATAATATTATTATATATATATATATATATATAATAATAATAATTATTATTATTATTATTATTATTATTATATATATATGTATTGTGCAGCGTCTTTCCTAACAGCGAACCAATGTCTTTCGCTATCTCAACCAACTGAACGAGGCTGGCGCCTGGTAGAGTAAGAGACAGGTGGCGAAAGGCTATGGTTCTCGCGGATTGGAAATAGCACGGTGTACAAATATTGTGTTTTACATCACTACTAATATACAGTAAAGTTTCGAATTTAATTTGAAACAATGAATTTGGCATATTGGTTCGGAATTGTGCATAAGCATAACAAATGATTTCAACTTGATGTATAGTGAATATTAGAATGGAAAAGAGGAGTCTGTTTCGATTTTGTATTTGAGGCATATTTTTTTTTGTCTGTAATTACCTCTACTGGGTAATTTTACTAGCTGAACTTCAATTATGTCAGCGGACATATTCATGCGACTGTTGTTCTTTCAACTCACGGCTACACTGACTATAGTTGGATGAGACTCTCTTTCATTTTCATTTTATTCACTATACAATACGACGGCCGACTTGTGCACAGGCATATTATAATATAATATTCTTTTGCAGCTTTTAGCTAAGATCGTTTCGGATGAAATGTTTCACCTGTGATGCAAGTCAGTCCGTTGTACTGCATACACTGATACCAATGAAACAGATGTTATACTGATTCAAATTTGTCCAGAATCCATCAAGATAACATGCATCGAGTCATAATTCACCGAAGCGTAAGCAATATGCAATTGATATTTTGCAAGTTAGGAATATCAGTTATTGTACATGTCTCTGTAAACTCATGGTACATGTTATATGACAGATGCTGAAACCAAATTTGGTATAAGTCCACAGCTGTTTCTTGGTAAAGTGTACATGTTATGTATATATTATATGTTATTAGTATGACAGTTTATTCTGTAATACAACTATTCACCGAAACGATGTACTATGATCTCTCACTGACTGGTTATGCATATATTATGATTACGTACATATTTTCTGTGTTATGCATTCCGAACCAATAATTGACTGTGATTTAATATCGATATCAAAGAAATCAGTCTGATTTCTTTCAGTGATTTATAAATCTTAGTGTTCTTTGATTGTCAACTCTTTGTCCACATGTATTATGAAGTACCAGTTAATTTATCAATTGCATGTCTGTGCATGTAGGCTGTGGTTATAATATTTAAGACAAATCTATGTACACTGTTTTTTCAACTGCTGAGTTCATATTTCAAAGTTATAGTTTTTTTTTTTTTTTTTTTTTTTTTTTTTTCACATTTTCAGGTAGAATTATTTACAAATAATTGAAGACAAATAGAAAAGATCTCGAATATAAATGTTTGATGTTTGATATACTATACATATAGTACGACTCGTAAACGAAGTATTCTTTGTTTTTTTTTTTTTTTTTTTTTTTACGGTGGGCAACTTTTGTTCAGTACTTACTTACTGCCATACTCGGATAACCGATCGAATACTCATATTGAACTATAAAATATAATTTATATTTCTAATTGTGAAAAGGGCTAGTAATACCGTGATGGTATACATGGTATATATATATTATCAAACAAACATGTAATTGGAAAATCATTAATGGCGATATAAATCGTGAATTTTATGATATTGCTTCTAATACCATCATGTAAGCGTCCTTGGCTCCACGTGGCCAGATCTGTTTACGCACTTGCGTATCGTTTACACCCAGCCAATTATTTGCTTTATCTTTTAGCATTGCGGTATAGTGACCACTATCTATACTTTTACCGTGATGAAATATTACGCTATTTACCTTAAATTTCTTATTGTCGAGGGTAATCTTTGTGGTTGGTACTGCGTTCAATTTGAAATCTGTTATTTTAGATGCCTGTCCATGTTGATACGTAAATATCATGAACTGCACGACAATGATATCTTTTACCGAAGCAATGACAGTTTTTTGTAGCTTCTCGCTTTTCTGACAATTTTCGCACGTACTGTCAAGTCTTGTCCATCGTGACAAAGTGTTATTCAACAAATCTTGTAGGTTCTTGGGACTCTTGATACCTGGTGTAAACGATACTGGTATGGCTAAAATGTAATTTGGCTGTGCGATCTCAGAGCTGAGTCCGCAATTGTGACATCTGATCGTCGTGATCAACTGATGTTCAATCGCTTTTCGAGTTAAATCAGATTTCTCGCAAAGAGCCGTAAGAAATTCAGCCGCGTCTTGTTGAATATTTTCTGTGAAATTTTTGCCTGCCATTTCTCGAACCGCAAAGGAATTTAATGTTGCACTACTTGTGACGTAAGAATAGGCTAACTTTTCTAATGGGTCGTTATTATTCAACTTAATCAATTCTTGTACCATATTTGAGCAGTGGAATATACACTGTAGAGTTGCATTTGCGTAGCATGAAACACTGTCCTTATTTTCCATACCAACAATGGTGTGCGACGGATTTGGCAGTGTGTTATCATCTACTTCGATTTGTACTATATTTTGTGTGCATGCGGGAACCGACCATACGGTATCTTTGACCGTTAATTTAACCGCACGTGTAATATTAATTTCAGCCAATTCAGGTTTGTATTGTGCTCTGAGTCGATTGTACTCGACTAGTGCAGCTTCCTGAACTTTTACTGCCTGTGGATTGAAATTTATCAAATGTAATCCGTCGAGAGACTTGACTCTTGACAATGCAACGTATGCTTGTCCAGCAGTAAATACAGTCTGGCCTATGTCTATAACTATGCTGTTTAAAGTTAAGCCTTGGCTTTTATGTATTGTGATTCCGTAACTGAGGGACAGGGGAAATTGATTTCTGAATATAAAAGCACCATTCATTATTTCGAATTTTGTGGATACCCTTTCGATGGTATGCTCTATCCCCGATGCTAGGGCAATCGTTAATGATTGTACCTCGCGTGTGTCGATATCTCGAGTTACGGAAATCACATGACCTATGGTACCGTTTATAATACCTGTAGATACGTCGATGTTTCGTCTGATCATGACTTTTGCCCCAATCTTAACCGTTACAGTTTTTGCGAGTCCAGCCGTGCGAGTGCTGTCTTCGTGCTTGTGATTCAAGAGTTTCATTATTTTTCTTTTCAAATACGGTATGCAATCAATGCTGTCTTTGGCGTTCAGTTCAATTTCGTCGCCTGGAATTTTGGTTAACATGGCTGTGTTCAAAATGTCACATTGGTTTCGAGTCGGAAAAAGACAGACTGTATCTAGCGATAATTTGTTAATATAATTGCATAATTCGTCGAGTCTGGCTCCGACCGACGTACCGGTAAGGTTTACTTTCCTAGAATCTAGAATCTGTTGGTCGGCAGTGGTCAAAATTCCGAATCTAACCCGAGTTAATATTCCTTGGTAAGTTGTATCATTCTGTTGGCGTACATTTGTCAACAGCTCGTCGTACGAAAATAGATTGGTCCATAGATTGACCGCACCTACTGAGCCGATATATTTCTGTATCTTGTCTTTCGTTAGGTTTAGGTACGCTGAATCTGCATTTACTGGCGGGAGTTGTAGTAAATCACCCATAAGTAGAATATGTTTTCCACCGAACCAGCCATCATTAGTATTTTTTGTATCAAATATTTCAGTCAGTCTCAAGTGAATATACATTAACGTGACGTTTGATATCATTGAAACCTCATCTATAATGAACAATACTACATCTTTTAATTCGCTTCGCAAGATTTTCAACACCTCGTCGGACAATTCTTTGTATTTGGGCGTGCCGCCGTGTTCAACTGGTAGCTGGAACAGTCTGTGCACTGTCAGTCCGTCGACGTTAAAAGCCGCCAAACCTGTTGGTGCCGTGACAGCAGTCGTTGCACCGAGTATTTGTTTTGTCCAGCACCTAATAGTTTTTATAAGAAAACTCTTACCGGTACCACCAGCTCCACTTACGAATATTCGTAATGGTTCACTATGCGCTGAGATTAAAGAGGCCCTGACAGTATCAAATATTATTTTCTGTTCGTCATTGAGTTGTGATATCATGTCAACTATGTCAAGGTCTTTCTGTTGTCCTTCCGCGTTATTCAAGTCCTGCATAGCCAAGTTGGCCTCTACTGGCTGATAATGTAACGGATTATCTCTGTTGTCATTTGAATCTTGGCTCAGATTGCTCATCATATTCGTAAGATCATCCAGCTTTTGTTCGATCAATTCTTTCACCTGATCGAAACCTTTTTGAATATCGGACAATCGCTCGTGGTAAATCATTAATTCTAACAGGTCTGCCTTGCTTTTCTCGAACGCCTCGGCGTACGAATTACAGTCATTTTTCAAGTCATCAGTATCACGCCACGGTTTGAAAAGTAGCAACAACGCATGGAAGTACTTTTCAGGCTCTACATTCGGATTATATTTGTAGTGATTTATCAAATAACCGCGCTGTCTTTTTTTCAAATACAAACCACCGCCTAGATCGTATATCTCGGCATTACTATTTTTTGGTATTATTTTAGTTATTTCGTACCATTTGGCGTAGTCGTATAAATGTAACGACTCTAATTCCTCCGGTCTATTCGGGTAGTAATCGTCAATGAGGGATGGATAAAAAATATCTGTCGAACCCGGAAATAGTTTTTCTACAGTTTTGTACGGCTTAACTCTTTTATTCCTAATCTGATTTACGTCTAACCATTTTATGGTTGTGTCAGGATCAGTTCCGTACAACGGAATACCTAACAGCGTGTTGGCAGCTTCCAGAGCTCCGCATTCTCTGTTATTCAAACAGCGCATTGCCACACTCCACAGCCGGCTGCTCAACGACTTGGTGGAATTGATATCATTAAACATATCGGTTGTGTTACTAGTTTCAGGTTTAGTACTATACTTAGTACAATACCAATTGAGTATTGTCGATTTTTCGCCTATGAACTGCATGTCCATGTTTCCTTCCCATGCACTAAGAACAACCGGATTATAGTCATTTATGAAGGCTTCCTCTTCATTTCGCGGTAAGTCGAGCTGGTTGAAGTTTGGAACGTTCTTCGAACGGTTTTTTTTTTTTCAATTTTTATAGGTTTCAAATTTTTTTATATTCATAAAAATGATAGGGGTAATGTGTGGAGACAATTTTTTCACCCCAAAAATACCCCGCGAGTCGGAACGATTGATAGACTGCAAAATACAATCGAAAATAAATTCCTGCGCCCAAACGAAGTGAATGTGCCGTCTAATATTTATAGGGTGGACTTGTCGGTCGAGAATGAGTTCGGAAAAAAATTATCAAAAATTAGAAAAAATGGCGCGGGTACATCCGGTCCCAAAAACGCGAAATAAAATCGAAAATAAATTCCTGCGCCTGAACGGAGTGAATGTGCCCTCTAATATTCATAGGGTGGACTTTTTGGTCGAAGATGAGTTCAAAAAAAAATTATCAAAAATTAGAAAAAATGGCGCGGGTACATCCGGTCCCAAAAACGCGAAATAAAATCGAAAATAAATTCCTGCGCCTGAACGGAGTGAATGTGCCCTCTAATATTCATAGGGTGGACTTGTCGGTCGAAGATGAGTTCAAAAAAAAATTATCAAAAATTAGAAAAAATGGCGCGGGTACATCCGGTCCCAAAAACGCGAAATAAAATCGAAAATAAATTCCTGCGCCTGAACGGAGTGAATGTGCCCTCTAATATTCATAGGGTGGACTTGTCGGTCGAAGATGAGTTCAAAAAAAAAATTATCAAAAATTAGAAAAAATGGCGCGGGTACATCCGGTCCCAAAAACGCGAAATAAAATCGAAAATAAATTCCTGCGCCCAAACGGAGTGAATGTGCTATCGATACGGTTATTTTTCTCGTCGACGAGGCGTGCTCCACAAAATTGGCGAGACTTACGAACACAAAGTTACGGTCCATCTTTTAAATCTCTGCTTTTAATTAGCAAACGTCAACTTTTCAATTCATTCATCGAACGTTAGCTTCAATGTTTTTAGAGATGGAGTCATATTCATTCTACGCAGTACGCTCAGTATGAATGCCTCAATGACTGAACCGTTCAGACCAGCATAAAATCAGTATAACAAGATGCGCCCGTTCGGGAGTCCCTCAACAAATAGTGCTTACTTACCTTGGCTTCGTTTCCGAAGCGATCTTCGATTCAATGCCTCACCCGGCGAGGATTCCATCCACCTTAATCGTTGTTACGATACTGTCAGGATGCCAAATATTTTATAGCTAAATTAAATTCAAATCTACTGTTCTCTCAATTCGACATATATATTTTTCTTACAAGTTATAACGATTTGCGTATACGTTCAATTTCATCGACGAAGGCTTCTACCGGAGAAGTATTGATGCAACTGCTGCCTTACTTATCCTTTTAAGTTCCATCTCTGCTTAACATAATATTCTGCATACACATAGGGGAGGTTCTTGCGAAATAAATATAATAACACATCAATGAATAAATTATATTCTTTATTATCTCAAATCATCAACCGTCTACAGTATTTATACACTATACATGTATACATAAACGTGTATTCTCGACGGTGGGATCATCTGAATAAAAAGTGTGTTAAATATCTGCAATAGTTTCCATGCAATCAGCTTTGAGTACGTGCGATCCTCATTTTGTAATGAGGTATCAGTGCTATTATTTGTGATTACCGTTCAATATGAACAGCAATCTATTGCAATTGCAAGATTAGCTATGGCTCATGAGTGTGCGTCCGAGATTCTGTACGAAGTGGATATCATAACCATTACTGTTTTAGAAAAACTGAGTTCTTTTGCTTGACTTGAAGTGCACCCGGTCCTTCGCGCGAAGTTGAGAAAATGACTGAAAATTTGTTCATTAGACTCGAAAGAGATTATCGTTTCCATTCAATAGAAGTGTTACAACAAACTCGCCCAGGATCACTATGATGAATAAGCTTGCAACTTGAATGAAAGATTTCTATCGTGTGATCGATGTGTTCTACGAACATCAGTGCAAGCTTTGTAAAGTGGTCATCAATGACGTAACAAAAATTTCCGGCCAGTCAAAGCGACATATTCAGTACAAGTAACGTTCGTGCATGCGAATAGGTCGAACTTTCGTATTTCCCCTCCGTGCAATCATACAGGACACACTATTCTCAGTACCATATAGCTTGAGACGTGTGATCGCCGTTCAATCTCCTACCCACTTTTGTTCTGATGTTGTGCTATACCTATGCAATGGTTCTAGATATGAACTCATGTCACAATGTGATGCTAGTGCGCGGCGAATGGCCATGGTAACAAGTGATGAAGTCCATAAGCAAATAATCAAAAATGTAAGTGTTCAATCGTTTTTTCAGCAACAAACCGTCTCTCGCCGTGTTATTGCACAGCAAATCTGTTTGTCAAGTATTCTACATTTACATCATATGATTAGACAGTTTCATTCGAATGCTGAAGCCAATAACAAGCATTTTAAGATTACTCGACCGTGCGGTAGAAGATTGACACACTAGACATGTAATCGTCTGCTTCGAAGATTAGAGTCTACAAGGCCTAAATTAATTGTTGACAATGCTACATTTGTGCAATCAATTCTTCTGATCAGATTTAGTTGTAATGCCTCCGGCTCTAACCTTTGTTTCAGTGATAAGACATGTTACGTGCGCGTCAGATCACACAATTCTCTCGAGACGTGCGAACGAGATTACGCTCATTGGTGGTCGGTTAATATTTTGACGTGCGGCAGTGTAACAACTGAACCTATTTTCCCTTATTTTCGCTACACTATTGGAACGAGCAAAAAAAAAAAAAAAAAAACAATCTCTTGTACTCGGGTTTAGTGAAACAGCAGAATATGGAATATTTCCCACCAAGAAGGACGTAAAGTTTCATAAATTACATTACTATATCAACAGGTTTGGAACTATGAAGAGGTTAACAAGCATATGGGTTTCTGCTAAGAACTCGCCGACCCCGACTAATTTATACTTATATTTAGGAAGATTTCGATTTACTTAGTGGTGACGGTACTATTACAAATCTGGATATCGTCGAAAATGCGCGTTGTCAAGACTCGATGTATACGCGCTAAATCCGAGCAACAGATGTTATTTGATATTCTATTGTTATTATTATTATTATTATTTTATTATTATTATTATTATTTTTTTTTTTTTTTATTTACTTTATTAGCGTCTGTTTTATTCACAATATTGATCCAAACTTCAGCAACACTGAATTTTTTCAATCGAATTATGCCACATTTCATATTGTCGCGTACATTGAAGTCAAACACTTTTGAGTCTGCATAACATCGAAAACCAACTCCCTTTCATCACCATCCAGTTTATATGTTGAATCTACATCTCTTTGCATTATTACATGGTCAGATAGTCAGATTTATTTCGAATGTTTATGTCGAGTGGGAGAACGGTCATCACTTGGGACGTCGGGCCTTCAGAATTGAAGTTTCATATGGCACTTCGTATCGGTCACTAGCACTAGGACGAGGTGCCATTTTTGACATAATCCATGAATCGAATATATATATACATCGCGCTCGATACAAAACATCGACAGCTGATATTGTTATTTTTTTCGACAATTGTTTGGGTACGTATACACGACGTTCACGTGCCTTCCTACAAATTCACCAAAAAAGAATATACGGCTGGGGGCCATTCGAATATCACGTAGGTAAGTATGGCATAAAAGGAGGTGGGGTGAACAACAGTATTTTTTTTAGAATTTGTCATTTTTGATAGTTTCATGGCAATATTCAATCAAAATTGTTCAAATTTTATTCCAATGCGGTGACATCTACAGTAATGTTCATTAATGGGTTCGCTGTGGCTAACTTTTTTTCTAACTTTTTTGGAAAAGAGACTCCATTCCAGTCGTATTTCATCATGTGCCTATGGCTGAAATTATTATGATAATAATTATAACCCCTTGTAAAAATAATATGATAGTATTTTATTCTATTATATCCGAAGTCAGAGGAAATAGTTAGTCACTGCGAATCCATTAATGAACATTACTCTACAGTATGTATGTATATATACATTAGGGTGATTCAAAAAAAAAAAAAATTTTTTTTTTCCTTTCACTAACAGGCTCAAAAGTTTCATTTAGGTCAAAAAGTATGCCTGTTAAAATATGAGCTCTTAATATTAATATTAAGAGTGGGCGCATCGCACTTTTCGATTTTCCATAAGAATAACATGGGAAAAATCATTCTTGCTTCTTCTGATTTTTATAACTAGCAAATGATATGTCACACAGAGAATCTACAGACATATTTTTGTAGAGAATTGAACGCTCTACAAAAAAGTTCCGAGTTATTTTCCAATAAGTCCACTCCTTCAAAAGTTATTCAAGGTCAAAGTTTAATTTATTTTAATTGATTTTAATGTTAATTTTTACAATTTTAATTTTTTTATTTTTTTGTATTTTTCGTTTTTCATTTTCTAACCAAAACATGTCTGTAGATTCTTTGTGTGACGTATCATTTGCTAGTTATAAGAATCAGAAGAGGCAAAAATAATTTATCCCATGTTATTCTTATGGAAAATCGAAAAGTGCGATGCGCCCACTCTTAATATTAATATTAAGAGCTCATATTTTAACAGGCATACTTTTTGACCTAAATGAAACTTTTGAGCCTGTTAGTGAAAGAAAAAAAAAATTTTTTTTTTTTTTTGAATCACCCTAATATACATATATATACATACATAATACTGTTTAGCGTTTAGCATATATTTATATATATTAGGGTGGTCCTTATTTTGGGTTGAAATTTTTCTTTACAAATTCACCTCTCAGTTCAACTCGAAATGGCTGAAAAAAAAGATCTGTGGAAGCTGTAGCCTGTAAGTTAACGGCAAGGGGTGCCGGCAAGCCCGATCTTTATTTTAATTTTAATTAAATTTCTATTTGTTATAAATTTGATTGCTTTTTTTTTAATTTCCATTGATGCAACAATTTTTATAAATCAATTCAGAAGAATTGCTTTCTTCTGCATATCATTTTTCAATCATTTCACCTTTGAAATCCCACCGCCTAATCATGTGTTTTCTATGAATCCTTGAATTCTGACATATTTTAATTGATGATTCTGCTAATCTCGAATGCCTTTGACGATAATTAAACAGTTTGTAAGAAAAAATGTCTTATCAACGGTAAGAAACATCGCTGCAGCATAAAATGCCTTTTTTTTACCATTTCGTGCTCGCCGGCACCCCTTGCCGTTAACTTACAGGCCACAGCTTCCACAGATCTTTTTTTTCAACCATTTTGAGTTGAACTGAGGTGAATTTGTAAAAAAAAATTTCAACCCAAAATAAGGACCACCCTAATATATATAAATACAAGAAAAATCATATCGATGATCAAACAATATCATTTACAAAAATTTCTCTGTCATTCGAAAATTTAGTATTCCGGTAACCCGGGTAAGGAGAACAATAAATCCATCTTCTGCGAAAGAATGCAATAGCGGGCTATATACCTACGTGAAATATCCATGGTCCCCAGTTGTACTTTCAAGAAAGAGCGACAATTTATCGTACACAATAAGGATGAAGAATGGGTTGACAAGCAGATCATTACAATAATGATAGTTTACATCCACTGTTCACAGTTTAGTTTTACTTGCGTATTCACAAACCCACATAGATACTCAGAATCAAACGTATGGGAAATCTGACGATGAATTTAAATCTTTTTATTTACGCGTTCGACAACGCGCATTTTTCAAGTGTCGCTAGGTTTGATAAACCACGATATTATAGTTTAGCAGGATTTTAGGCAAAACCATGTGTTCATTAACAATTAATATTGAAGTGGATATCTTCCCAAACAGAAGTAACAAGAGACAATTGCATAATTATTCGATCCAGATCTTGAGGCGCAATAAATAACTTATAATTGTAGCATTTTCTACGAATGGTTATGAGCCCATATGGATTTATCTAATCTTTCCAAACCTGTGACTCGCTAACTGACGAAACAACGCGAGTATTCCACATCCTGGTATTTAACTTCACCTGAGTGAGTTCCCTCCACCTAGCTATATTCATACTTTTCATGAGATCAACCGAACACCCAGAGTACGTATTGCTCATGGTCGCACACTTCTCTTTCTATATCGTTTATTTATGAATGGTCATTGATATACAGGGTAAGTTTTCTCCGGGATCCGCAGAGAAGGGGGATTATTATACCCATACTTGTTATCGTCTGCTAATTACTACACAAACAGATATACCTGTCATTGTGTAAGAGTAGTTAAGTAGGGATTTTCATTCAGACGATCAAACGTATAGTTAGAAGAGGCCCCTCTCTCTACGGACCCTGGAAAAAACTCACCCTGTACATGATATATATTGTAACTTTTGGCGAGTATCTTGAACCCGAAAGTTAAGAGATACCCGCAGTTATTGTGAGTTCTTTACCTATAAAAAAGGGATTTAAATTATCAAAATTAATAGGGCTTTTCTTTAAGGTCATAGGTAGGGAAAAGGGATGGGTTAGCCACCAAAAGCCACCTATGTAACCTTGTGAATTTACATAAACTCAGGACTCGGGTAGATTACTCCACCAAAGCCTGTTCCCTTCGGACTCGGGTAGAACCAAAGCCGATCCTTCTCCTATCTGAACAGAGCCGGGAAGTGAATCCAAGCCTGCTTTCCTAAACACAAAACCTATTCTTTACTCGGATCCGGGAACCTTGCGATTCCAAGACCGTGTCTCAGACTCGGAATCGTATTTCCTTGGCCCTCGGACGCGGGAAGTTAATCCAACGCCGTTCGCACTAGGAATGATCCAAAGCTGGTCCCTATAGGCTTATTCAGGGATGGAAATTGATTAGTTAGGAGTCAGTGCTGAAATATCCGACAAAGTTCAAATAAGAAAATATAATTGTATTCAAATGGATTCTAATAAACTAATTTTACATTGATTTTCTTATTCTACTCCTATTCTAATTTCGTGACTCTAAGTCGCGTTTGTTTGTTTGTTCCGTTTAGGTTTTCGTTCTGTTTGTATAATCTATTTTTATATTTTAGGCTATGCGCGATTATGCTTTCTGTTATGATTCTATTTCGATTTCGTTTTATTGTTCTCCTATTCTCTTCGATTATATTTTAAATTGTGACCAATGATATTTTATCTAAAGGTAATTGATTTGATTCTATTTCATGATTTTATGTTAGTCATTCGGATCTAGGCGATCTAAAGCTATACAAGTGAATTTATCTAAAGTTTTGAGTCGCACCGGTGCTCTACCTGACTACGCTATGTGTTGTTTGAGTCGACCGGCCTTTTGCTCGTGTCGCTCGAATATAGAATATTGTGAGTCGCAAGGCCTCTTTGGCTCAAATACGCTAATGAGTGATTGAGTGAGCCGTTTATATACTCTCTATCCCCACTTCTTAGCGTGACGTCAGACACTTGGTCGAACGTAGAGGATTAGTGTAATCCTTTCCTTTGTTCGGTGTTTGGAGATATTTCATGTGCAATATAGCTGGATATGTTACAATATATCGGTATGTGATTCTGCTCAGAATGCTGTAAGCAATCTCGTTGGCAGTCGACGACTCGAAGTTTGGCACTTAATCGTCTTTTCAGCCACAGTGCGTATTCCAATGATCAGATAATACGTATAAATACTTTTACCTTGATCACAATGGCTTCGACTAGTATCGCATCCATTGTCTTATTCCGCTAGCACAAAGCCCGCATCTATAACGGGATTTCGGTTCGTTCCATTCCTCCAAGGTTTTTTTGTTTCCCAGTAGATTGAGACACTTCCAATGAGCCCAACGTCTGCAAGTGTTACACATAATTAAATCATTGGGCCTTGTACAAAAGCAATATTGGCATACTTCCTTCATATCGCGAGACAGTCTTAGCAACGATTCTGCGATTTCTACCCTATATGTGTTTGGTTCAAAATCAGCGTCCATTTCAACACCTCTAGCCAAACACTGTACATAGTACGTGAGGTATACACCGCAATTGTACGAGTCTTTTTGCAACGGGCGCTTCCCTTTGTAACTGATCGTAGTCCAATTGATGTCGCAGAATACATCGGGTTGTATTACTGCGCACTCTTCGACATACTTTTTAAAGTATCGCACGGCTGTTTCGGTTCTACTACCGCGCTTGAACATTGGATCTAAGTGCATCAAAGTTTTTGCGTCAATATCAACTACCAATAGACACCAATGGTTCGAGTACACGTACGGCATGAACATTGTGCCCTTGAATGCATCACCGACGTTGTACATTCGGAACGTTTCAGGTTTATCTTTGTCACGGCCCTCACCTAACAAATAATACGTGTAGGTCGTGGGGACGTAGACCACGTTCTTTGCAAAATCTAAGGTAGGAACAGTATAAGCGTCTATTACTGCCGCATCTAACCATCTTCTTTTACCCAGGGTTTGAAATTGCCCGGAAAACAAATCGAAATGATCAAATGCTATTATCGGAGCACAGGTATTAGAAGAATATCGTCCAATAGTGAACTCGGTATTGTTCAATTCGAGTATATAATACTCGACGTCCATGAACAATCCGTTGGGTAACGCGTTCGCGTGAGTCGAACTGTCGCTTCGGTTCAACAGCGATTGGTCATGATTTTCCTGATTGGGGGATTGATCATAATTTTCCTGCCTGGGGGATTGATCATGATTCTCCTGCTTGGGCGTACTTGTTCGAAAGCGAGAAGTTTTAACCTTCTTGGTGATTTTTCCAAGTAAACGACCCTCTAAATAGCTATACTGAGCTTTACGTTTGCGTTGCCACATCTCCTGCACTAACGAATTATTCGGGCTATCTAATTTCGCTACAAGACGAGTCTTACTACACAATTGCTTTTTTACCGCCTTTGCCTTGGATCGGCGACCCTTCAAGGGTGTATTGATGGCTGTCTCTGCACATAGACAACTTTTGTAATTCCTCATTTTGTCTATGAATCGACCTATTTTTAAATTCACCTTGCCCTCCAAAACATCTCTTTTCACGAGATTGAAGTAACACTCGACGTTAGCGTTGCTGAGTCTAGCACGATCTGGTACTACATACTTCAGTAGAAGAGCTGACCACATTGGAACGTACGGCATAAGGCTCTGCGTAACATAATCTGCAACCTCCGGCGCAAAATATTCGTTGTTATTGTCGGTCTCCGCGATCAAGTCACTTTTTATACTTAAGAGCTTAGCGTAATAGCGATGGAAAAAAGGAGAATCGGCATAAATTCTACCCTCAAGTCTATCGTCTGATACAGTCTCGACCTGATCTGCGTCATCCACTATCTCACTGGGAGGATCTGTATCTTTTATCAAATGATGCAGCTCGTGAAGCCGAACTACATTGCGGTGAGCCTGCTCACGATTCATAGTCAGAAGGACCGTCATGAATTGTTCGAACACTTTGTCCAAAGCATCCATGGTACGGCAATGAATCATTAACCCTACACATTCAAGAATTAAGTTTTTCACGTGCAAGTATTTCGAAAACTTTTTGTGTATGTTCGTTGATACGTGTTTCTGAAAGTGTGCACAGCAGCTGTGGACAATAATGAAATCGGAGCTCGGGTGTGTTTCTTGCGTCAAGTAGATGTAAGCTTGGTTCAAGTAATTCGTCACAGTCATCCCGTTCCATTCAGTCATAACGGAGTTGATCAACGCCCAACTCCAATCTACAACTACTACGCGAAATAAGGGCCAACTGACATGTTTTGTAGCCAAAAAGTAACGATATCTTTTCAAAAATGTACTAATGGATGCCACGTCATGCTCGGAACTTACCATTTCTGCAATAGGAATTACGGAGCTATTTTTGTTTATTACCATGGCGTAATACATGATTCGTTTGCACTTTACATCTCGTGGCTTACGAACGACGTTTCCCGTGGCATCAAAATGGACAATTATGTCCTCTGCACAGATAACATCGAGCTGCTCCTCCGAGTACATGTGCACATACAACGGGAGGCCCGCATGTCTAATGTAGGAGTCTCGACGCTCTGCATCTAAAACATGTCGCTGAAATAAATCTGAAAGATCATTAGACCGGAGGATTTTGTCGTTTTTGCAATTTTCTTCGGATTTAGCCTTCTGGTACGTCGAAAGACGCATCAGTTCTTGCATGTGACCATCATCGGCGATCTCTGGATCGATTTGACGGGCTGTATCAAGTTGCAATATTCTTGGAGCCACTTTCGACAATTGAGCCTTCACTGCAACTCTGGCCTTGCCTTTGAGTGTACAGTGTATCTTGGGACCTTCGTGAACTATTTCTTCACACTCAGTGGCTGTAATGTAAATAGTCGATAATGGCGTTTCGGAATCAGTCACGTCAAATCTGAACCTCTGTGTATGGCTCGCATACCTGCATTTCGCGTACGTTACTAGAAATTCTATGTTAGATCGAACGCCGCCATAGAAACTCAGGGGACAACTGTAACCTACGTTATACAGCATGCATTTTGATATTACGTCCCTAACTTTATCTTTGTCTAGATTCCCATCTTCGCCCAGTAATTGTACCGACGGGATATCGAATTTACCCAAAGAAGTGCAAAATTTTTTCTGAATAGATGGCGATTGGGGCGGTGCAATGTATTCAGACGCGCTTTCATCCGACAGACTGCCGGAATCAAGTATGCCGTCTGAACTTTCAGCACTATACTGAACTTCATACGCATCATCGTTAGCGGCGGAATTATCGGAATCAATTTCGGGAGTGCGCTTACGTGATTTTGGGGTGTCCCAGATGAAATTGTGCTCCGAACTTTCAGCACTATACTGCACTTCATACGCATCATCGTTATTGGCGGAATTATCGGAATTAATTTTGGGAGTGCGCTTACGTGATTTTGGGGTGTCCCGGATGAAATTGTGCTCCAAATTGGGCGAAGATGATAGACTACTTACGGTATCTACATGTTCCGATCTTTCCATAGGATTCTCCATGCCATCATTAAATATCTGTTCCGGATCCGACGAAGCTTTTTCGCTCGCAACGGAGTTTCCGGACAGATTTGGCGAGCTGATTGTCTTTTTGCTGAACCGCTGTTTCAACAACTTTTTCACTTCGTCCCGAATACCGTTTTTATTCTCCGTCCAGGTTCTTTGGAGCTGGAGTACCAAGTCCTTGCGGGGTTTTCTTTTTAATGCTCTGAAAATCTTCAACAAATTGTATAGTTCAACTATGAGCATCCAACGAGGCTATCTGCACAGAAGCAATATTTTCGCTGATTTGAGTCCATTTATCAGAATAGCTAACTACACACATAACTGTAGCGCCATTATTTCCATAATTCGCTTAGTAAAACAATATGGAAGGAATAATTTTTGGATGAAAAGATCACCAAATTTTCTTATACGTATAAGGAAAAGGACATGTTAACCATCGTGATATTCTACCAGTCACAATCACTATTGGCCGGGGTGCACGAAAATACTAATACTATTCAATTACCAGTGTGTAACATATCCATGCATACTATCAGCGCCACTAAAATCATGCTCAGCATTTTCTCATGTTCTTATATTCGGCATGTTCTCATATCCTTATATTCGGAATTCTTCAATTATAGAATACCTTTACAATTGAACCCTACATCTGACAGTAATGAAGCTTCAAATAAACCAATCTTTGCCAAGCGCGAAAAAGCTAACTCAATTAAACATGAGAACAAAATTTCTATCATCAAACCTGACTGACCCACTATCGGGCCGTGAAGTCGAGGCACTCGGGTTTGACACACTATATCCGAATGAACAAAAAAATAAAAAAACGGACAGCCTTCGAATATGAATCATTTTCAAGCTTGTTCTAGTCCCCGTTACATCAGCCTTAGACCAGTGTTGTGTGAAAATCCGGAGGGAAGTTATCGTTTAATGTATGTAAACAAACGTAGTTTTTACACATTTTCTCCCGTAGCTCAACTTCAACACATCGCCATTCTTCCAAATCAGCCGGGAAAAATATTCCCAAAATCCATGCTCAATCTTTGAAGCTTTTTGAACGCAACGCTCTTTGGATTTTGGAGAAATTCGCAAAATAATGGTCACGGCAGACTGGATTTGGAATTTTTCCTGAAATTCAAAGAGCGTTGCACTCAGAAAGCTTGAAACTTGAAAGATTAAGCACGATTTTTTGAATATTTTTCCCGACTATTTTGGCAGAATGGCTGTGAGTTGAAGTTAAGCCATTCACAATTAGATATAGTGTGTCGAACCCAAGTGCCTCGACTTTACGGCCCGACAGTAGAGTCGATGAAGCAATGATTTTTTTAGATCAAATTATCTAAAATTAGCATTTAATCCCGATATAAACGAATTCAAAACAGAAATCAATATAAACCTATTGATAAATATATTTCCGTTACAAACTTTTTCAAAACAAATCAACAAATAAACTGCTGCTTCCAATACAGAAAAATGAACAATAGCCCAAGCGGGTTAGCATTTCAAATAGAAAAAATTCTAAGTAGCAATTTTCCTTCGCGAATCGTTAAGGGGGAGGGGGGGGGGGGGGGGGGGGGTCCGTAAGATCGATATTTGTTGATCTAGACTAGAAAAAGGGTGGGGTGAAACTTAGTTATTGCACTATATTGTTTGTTATTGATTTTTACGTGTAAACGATCATGAACAAACTTATTGGAAATTTGATTTGCTACAACTTTTGTTCCCGTCGTTTTTTCCGTAAGATTGATCTACGGAAAAAACGATGGGGACAAAAGTTATAGCAAATTTAATTCACTACAAGTTTGTTGATTATGTTATATACGTGAAAACCAATAATAAACGAGATAATGCAATAATTAGATTTCACCCCTTCTTTCGCGTCCACATCGAAAAATATCGACTCTAGGGAAAAATAATAGGCACCAAAGTTGCGGAAAATTCAATTTTCAACAACTTTGGTTCCTACCATTTTCAGTATCAAATCTGAAGTGAACGAGTTATTTGATGGAAACGAAAATTCAATTAAATGAAAAACCCTTCAATTAGAGATGGCGGCTGACGCAAACAGGGTGGATTCCCGAAAATCGAGATTCAGACTCTCAGTGACCCCCCTCGACGATTCGCGAAGGAAAATTGCTACTTCGAATTATTTCTATACAGCGTTATCTTTTGTCTAATCCGCTTGGGTTACAAGTGAACAAACTGATGTAGGAGCAGCTGTCGCTGCAGGTAATCAAGAAAAAAATAATAGAAATTTGAAGCCAGTACAATAAAGTTATGATATGTGATTGATAATCCCCCATATAAATTCATAAACTCTATACAAAAATCATTTTTCCCTTTTCCAAAATTCATCATCCAAGCAATTTATAGTTATGAAAACGTCCCTCAATCATTTTGATAAAACAGTTAATATTCCAGCATTGAAGAATTTCACATTTTAATAATAATTCGAATACCAAACAATAGCAAGCGAAACCTGAACCATCTTTTAAAAAAAACTTTTAGAATGTCTATATGGTATTCGTCGCGAAATTTTTAACGACGCCCTTAATATTGATTATGATGATCGAACGATGCTAAAATTGTTTTTGTATTTTAGGGAATGTGAGGCAATATGACGGCTCTAAATTTCTCAGCAAAAAAAAATTACCAATTTGAAGATGTTATTCATTCTATTTATTGAAAGAAATTATGAACGTTTATTTTATTCACTGGAGTAATTATACAGGGTTTCCCAGAATTCGTGACGAGGAATTTACAGGGTAAATCTTGATTACAAACGGGAACGAAATTTCCTTAGCCCTTTTTTCCGGAAATGCTTAGATTTCTCGTTATAATTATTTTAAGGCGCTTGTCGGTGTGCTCGCCGCTTGGTTGTGTGCATTTTGTTTCGCGGCGACAATAGGCTGGCAGACGCGCATACAACCGAGCGGTAATCACATCGACGAACGGCCGTTCATAGGCCGCGCGTCATTGGCTGGATTTGAAATAATCATAACGAGAAATCTAAGCCTTTCCAGAAAAAACGGCTAAGGAAATTTCGATCCCGTTTTTGATCAAGATTTACCCTGTAAATTCCTCGTCACGAATTCCGGGACACGGTGTATATTGAGTTTGATATCATTAGACTTAATCATAATATATAATACGATTATGTATGATAACATAATAGGTTTCATATCAATCAGGTCTGATCAGATCTAATTATATATAGACCTATATATAGTCAGATCCAATCACACACAGATCTATGTATAAGCATTAGGGTGGTTCATATTGAACTTTTATTTATTTTTTTTCGCCTCCCACCTGAAAACTTGGTGCCAAATTCGGAAAAAAAATTCTCCCTAAATCGGAGACCATGACAAAAAATATTTAGAGGTCGCTACCGAGGAATAAAGGAAACATCAATCATTTTCGATGTATCATTCATGATTGACTCATGAGCGAAAAAAAAAGGTAAAAAAACAAAAAAAAAAAAAAAAAAAAAAAATTAACAAAAATCAAAAAATACTATGCTAATTTGAAAAAACTCGTTGCCGGTAGCGACCTCTAAATTTTTTTGTCATGGTCTCCGATTTAGGGAGAATTTTTTTTCCGAATTTGGCACCAAGTTTTCAGGTGGGAGGCGAAAAAAAAAATACAAGTTTAAAATGAACCACCCTAATAAGCAGATATGGTGTCAGATTCAATCATGCATGATCATATATAAATAAATCATGCATGATTATAAATCGATTTATACACGGAGAGAATTTTATGGTAAATACTATCATCCAAGTATTGTAAAAAGGACTAACATATTTCAATGGTAACGAATACTATTTTTTATTATTATAAATACGATATGAATAATAAAATTTACTATATGTATATTGATTTTTACTATCTGTTATGTTACCATACGATTGTAACCTTAACTGTCAACTATTGTAAAATTAAATATCTGAATTATAACTGTTACAATCATAGTGATAACTCCAATAATCAATTATGGTAATCATTACCATCAGAGCTCGTAAAATTTTTCCTCCTATTTTCACCAATAATAATAATAATAAATAATAATAATAATACATACCATATGTGAATTTATCGGACCAGTCGAACCAAATTTTTAAGTCTTCTAACTGAAGCTCACCTCTATATAGAGCGTGCAATCTTCAGATAGACCGAAAAAGACGGAAATGCATCATAATTATTTTTTTCAAGTAAAAATTCCTTCAGCCCGGGTTTGAACCGGGACCTCCGCATTTGTACTGCGACGCCTTGTCCAATTAGACCACTGAAGGACTGGAGGAATCTTTACTTGAATTTCATGTTATTGTCATTGACCTTCTTAGTCCCAGGTCTGTGTTTATTTCATTGAGTAGTGACTCTATCGTTCGAAGCCTATTAATTCATACCATATGTGAATTTATCGGACCAGTCGAACCAAATTTTTAAGTCTTCTAACTGAAGCTCACCTCTATATAGAGCGTGCAATCTTCAGATAGACCGAAAAAGACGGAAATGCATCATAATTATTTTTTTCAAGTAAAAATTCCTTCAGCCCGGGTTTGAACCGGGACCTCCGCATTTGTACTGCGACGCCTTGTCCAATTAGACCACTGAAGGACTGGAGGAATCTTTACTTGAATTTCATGTTATTGTCATTGACCTTCTTAGTCCCAGGTCTGTGTTTATTTCATTGAGTAGTGACTCTATCGTTCGAAGCCTATTAATTCATACCATATGTGAATTTATCGGACCAGTCGAACCAAATTTTTAAGTCTTCTAACTGAAGCTCACCTCTATATAGAGCGTGCAATCTTCAGATAGACCGAAAAAGACGGAAATGCATCATAATTATTTTTTTTTTTTTTTTTTTTTTTTTTTTTTTCAAGTAGGAGGTCCCGGCGGAGGTCCCGGTTCAAACCCGGGCTGAAGGAATTTTTACTTGAAAAAAATAATTATGATGCATTTCCGTCTTTTTCGGTCTATCTGAAGATTGCACGCTCTATATAGAGGTGAGCTTCAGTTAGAAGACTTAAAAATTTGGTTCGACTGGTCCGATAAATTCACATATGGTATGAATTAATAGGCTTCGAACGATAGAGTCACTACTCAATGAAATAAACACAGACCTGGGACTAAGAAGGTCAATGACAATAACATGAAATTCAAGTAAAGATTCCTCCAGTCCTTCAGTGGTCTAATTGGACAAGGCGTCGCAGTACAAATGCGGAGGTCCCGGTTCAAACCCGGGCTGAAGGAATTTTTACTTGAAAAAAATAATTATGATGCATTTCCGTCTTTTTCGGTCTATCTGAAGATTGCACGCTCTATACAGGGTGTTCCAGACCTCGCGACGAATATTTCACGGGGTAAGTCTTGATCAAAAATGGGATCGAAATTTCCTCAGCCGATTTTTTCGGAGATGCATGGATTTTCCGTTATAATTATTTTAATTTCAGCTAATGATATGCGACTTATAAACGGCCGTTTGTCGGTGTAATCACAGCTCGGTTGTGTGCGCGTCTGTCGCCCTATTGTCGCCACGAAAAAAGTGCACACAACCGAGCGGTAAGCACACCGACGCGCGGCCGTTCGTAAGCCGCGCGTCATTGACTGAAATTGAATTAATTATAACGGGAAAGATATGCATTTAAAAAAAAATCGGCTGAGGAAATTTCGATCCCATTTTTGATCAAGATTTACCCTGTGAAATATTCGTCGCGAGGTCTGGAACACCCTGTATAGAGGTGAGCTTCAGTTAGAAGACTTAAAAATTTGGTTCGACTGGTCCGATAAATTCACATATGGTATGAATTAATAGGCTTCGAACGATAGAGTCACTACTCAATGAAATAAACACAGACCTGGGACTAAGAAGGTCAATGACAATAACATGAAATTCAAGTAAAGATTCCTCCAGTCCTTCAG
Organism: Tenthredo mesomela; assembly: GCA_943736025.1. Classification (NCBI taxonomy): domain Eukaryota; kingdom Metazoa; phylum Arthropoda; class Insecta; order Hymenoptera; family Tenthredinidae; genus Tenthredo; species Tenthredo mesomela. The sequence continues at coordinate 20,793,596 of OX031015.1, forward strand.
TGGTCTAATTGGACAAGGCGTCGCAGTACAAATGCGGAGGTCCCGGTTCAAACCCGGGCTGAAGGAATTTTTACTTGAAAAAAATAATTATGATGCATTTCCGTCTTTTTCGGTCTATCTGAAGATTGCACGCTCTATATAGAGGTGAGCTTCAGTTAGAAGACTTAAAAATTTGGTTCGACTGGTCCGATAAATTCACATATGGTATGAATTAATAGGCTTCGAACGATAGAGTCACTACTCAATGAAATAAACACAGACCTGGGACTAAGAAGGTCAATGACAATAACATGAAATTCAAGTGAAGATTCCTCCAGTCCTTCAGTGGTCTAATTGGACAAGGCGTCGCAGTACAAATGCGGAGGTCCCGGTTCAAACCCGGGCTGAAGGAATTTTTACTTGAAAAAAAAAAAAAAAATAATTATGATGCATTTCCGTCTTTTTCGGTCTATCTGAAGATTGCACGCTCTATATAGAGGTGAGCTTCAGTTAGAAGACTTAAAAATTTGGTTCGACTGGTCCGATAAATTCACATATGGTATGAATTAATAGGCTTCGAACGATAGAGTCACTACTCAATGAAATAATAATAATATTTATCATTATCATTATCATTATCATTATCATTATCATTATCATTATCATTATCATTATCATTATCATTATCATTATCATTATCATTATCATTATCATTATCATTATCATTATCATTATCATTATCATTATCATTATCATTATCATTATCATTATCATTATCATTATCATTATCATTATCATTATCATTATCATTATCATTATCATTATCATTATCATTATCATTATCATTATCATTATCATTATCATGTTGTTATGATTCTTGGGTATGTAGCACTGTAGTAGTACGCAAGGCAAAGTCATATACACTATAGCACCTGTATGACGGCTGCGTCACGAGCAGGCTGTGAGTTTATTGTATATAGCGGCCTTTTTGTGTGCGTAATATTTATTTATTAATATTCATTACACATACATGTGAGCACAAGAATAGAAGATGAGAAAGATTGCGGTGATCCGTGGGCGAGCTAGGTGGTCTCGGGTGTAAGTCCCCGGATAGGCGTCCGTAGATCCTGGGTTCGATTCCCGGATCGTCCGTTAATTTTTCTCATCAAAAATTATTTCAATTATCATTATCATTATCATTATCATTATCATTATCATTATCATTATCATTATCATTATCATTATCATTATCATTATCATTATCATTATTATTATTGTTATTATTATTCTTAAAAAGTTCTTGTCTTTACTGTGTAGTTTTTATCATAAGATTGGTAACTTCAACTACTTTTGATGGTAAATGTAACCATCTAGATTGTAAATCGTACGATCGCTCGATTTTAGGAATTATCATCTTATATTGTATTGACTATAATATTTAAATTATTATATTTATCATCTTAACTTTTACAAATTTAATTACCATCTAAGATAGAAGGATCTACAAAACAAGTCTTGTTAGCGCTAATATAAAATTCTCTCCGTGTATATAATTAGGCATGATTATATATTATGATCAGGCAAAAACTTTCTTCATCGGGTATAGAAAGAAAAATGAATAATACTGCTCTAAGAAGTAGTCAAAATATTCGAGTCAAAATGAAAATGATAAGAATTAAAAAAGAATTCCAACTGAGAATATGGAAATCGATGATAAAAATATCAGAAGAAAAAGAAAACGTCAAGAAATATCATCGGAGATAAAAGTATTCCATTATTGTCCCCTTAAGGTGCTTTCCTAGGCAATTCCACCAGTCCTGAAAACATCGTGAAAAAATGTGATATTAAACGGAATATCTCTGCCTGGGCACCGAAATCAATGAAACAAAATACGTCGCGCAATTCTATGTGCGACTCCGAACATGTACAGCCCAAAAAATGTTCGTTTTGCGCGAAAATAGAGAAGATATCCATGAAAAACGGTTTTAGAAACGTTTTTCATGGATATCTTCTCTATTTTCGCGCAAAACGAACATTTTTTGGGCTGTACATGTTCGGAGTCGCACATAGAATTGCGCGACGTATTTTGTTTCATTGATTTCGGTGCCCAGGCAGAGATATTCCGTTTAATATCACATTTTTTCACGATGTTTTCAGGACTGGTGGAATTGCCTAGGAAAGCACCTTAAATCAGTGGTTTCAATCAAACCACTTAAATAGAATCAGAAAATGAATAATTTATAATTAAAACTAAAAAGAATGTCATGAAACTTGATGTAAAGTTCAAAACAGATAAATACTCAACGTCGTACATACTATATGACATGACGTCGATCTGGATATAATGTAGCGCCCGAGCGCAAGATTGTAAGTTATTTTGAGAACGTGCACGTTACAACAGTGTTGTAGGTACCTGGACAACTAGTGTAAATTACAGTCTAACAATATACATATTGACGGCTCTATTTCGGTCTATTCAGATATATCATAGTGATGAAAGTCAACCCCGAAACCTTATCATGTAGAAAGCCTTTTTTTAACGAATTCATTTATTTTTTATTCCCCGTGTGCTTAATATTCATGAATATTGACAAGTAACAGGTTCTATGAAAAAAAAAAAAAAAAATCAGTGTCCGCAAAACATTCAAAGTATTTTGATTCATGTAATGAATCTATGCAAGCTATAACTCACAGTAGGTGGTATACTGAGTAATCAGTTAATAAATATTACACTTACCGGGACAATCAAGCTCTTCGGTGAACTCGCAATCAAAACCACATCGTTTATATCAACGACTAATGCAGCAATAATTTCTGCCAATCGTTGAACATAGACTTCACCATTATTATGCTTCGGCATCGTTTCACAATTTTTATCACACGACGTTCAATGTAAACGAACGAACGAAAATTGAATTTTTAACACAAGTTTTGGATAGCAATAAGCACTGCGATTCGCTTGTTGATTATAACCAAGAAAAATATCTCTGACTGCTTTAGCGCTATCCACCAAGTGATAGAGGAGCGGAGCAGAGGCCAACGTTATAAGGGATGGGATATGGGTCCCGCCGTTGTCAACGTCAGCAACGGGACGTCGCGACAGCCAGGGGACTCAACGCAGGTCCCCGCACCCGCGCACAGTAAAAGCGAGGCAATATAGCACCTAAGGTTATTTAATGAAAAAAAAAAAAAAAATTTAGGCATATGGGGGATGGTCCACTGATCTTATATCCAAGATTCTGAAAAAAAATCAGTTTGCAAAGTATGCAAAAAAAAAAATCGTAAACTGTCAATAACGACCGAAACATTGCGCGCCGCCAGCTTCAACTTCAGACGTTGTGAAAACCGTGCTAGATAGAGAAAATTGTATAGGAACAATTTTGTAGAGCACAAAATTTTCAACAAAAAAGTCCGCGAGAGCATACATCTAAAGTCAATAGTGTAGGCGTGGGAGGCGCTTGTATAATTAATGCAGTTTCCTGAGTTCGGAGCCGTCTGTTCCAATAAACACCATAGCTCGTATATTCCGCGTATTATACACGTCTTCCTCGTTGATTTTTGGTATCTATTGTAACGGAGTTTTCCAGAGCTCTAACTCCGCACCCTACGGCGTTCCTTGATAAAGATAATTTGACAAAAGACTAAGATATAGAGAGTTGGGCGCCAGACACTGATGTGTCGTTTTTCACAAAAATCTACTAACAAATGCGATATTCAAAGATACTACTAAACTGCCGGAACGACGGCCTTAAAGCGTCAGCTAACTCAGATTTTCTGCGATAAGGGTAGAGTGGGTGGATTCACCTTAACAATTAGTCAAATAAAATATAGAGCACCAGATATAAAAGTTCCTTCAATGGAATCTAACGATCCCGTATATTGTTCCGTAGATAATTATAATATAAAAGTGATCAAACACAAATGACCGAGTTCAAAGATAATTACAGAGATAGTTTTCAAGATAATAGTACAGAATAGTATTCAAGAAATAGACAGCGTTGGAATAATGCGGAACAAAGAATATAATATTAGTGAGTCTTATTGCGTCTCAGCGGTAATATAAAAGAAACGTAAACACGCCGGTTAGCTAGCTAACGCCGTAGAAGCGATACAATGCAAGCTACTCTACTTTCCAGGTTGCGTACCACCGAGCGATACGATACTCTCGGCAAATTCTCTAATAGCGGCGAGCTAGCGGTATTAATGATAATTATTCAAAGATAATTAACGCAATAACTAATATGAATGACTCGACAAATACTGTAGACTGAATTCGCAAATACAAGGGGAATTATCAATTCTAGAAGATACAGGTGACCATAATACCTCGCTTAATCAGCCTCAAATTAATTAATTGAGATGTATTCTCTTTTTATAGCGACTCTACGGCGGTAATTAAACGAGCTATTAATCGATATTAGATAAGAAGTTACTTAGATATTAGACAAGAATCAAGATAGCAAATTAATCAAATAAACAAAGATAATCAGAGCTAGCAAAGATTTTCAAAGATAGCGCAGATTTTCGGAGATAGCGAGGGTATTCCCAAGATAGCGGAGATATTTAAAATAAATCAGAATAATAGAATAATAAAGAATTATAGCTAGAACAACTTACACTATGACTTTCTACGTCAGCCAACCCTTGGGGAGTTGGATTACAAGCGACACACCATGCGATATTATACTACGTATTACTCAAATATATTATAATAAATCAAAGATAGCGAAATATAAGATACAGAACAGTCTCAAGCGAGAATGTAGATCAGAATAAGCAATCAAATAAGCGTTAGCAGATCATAAGCAAATTAAGCAGCGATATTAGACTAATTAGCGAAATATAACCAAGCGTAAAGATAATCAAAATGGCTGAAGGCAACTATGAAGTGCTTTTACTGAATTCAAATCAAATAAGAGTTCAGCGGTAGCTTTTGTGGATGTTTCTAGCAAGTAGTGATCATAAAGACCTTACCTTAGTGGTGAGCTTCTTTTGGCACACACTAACTTAACTTTAACTTAACTTAACTGATTACTCTAAGAGCGAAAACTAATAATTGGTTAACTAAGGCGAGAGAGCGAATATTAGCACGTCTTTATGGCGACAAGCGGGACGTAGAAGTGAAGATTCTCCGTAGACAATTTGGCGAGCTGGCTCCCAGTGAGGTAGGTCAAGGTGGGGAACCTATCAGGACCAATTAATCGTCTGATTGGTCCTGCGAGCGACAAAGTTCGAACAGTCAACTCGTCAGTTGACCAGTTCGAAGCGTAATCTTATTGCCGGGCGTCAGGCGTTACTTCACGCGCTTCACAGCGACGGAACTACCGTTCTGCGGTATCTCAGCTGCGAGATGGCTGGCGGGAGGGTGTGACCTTGGTTCTCGTTGAGCTTTTCCGATCCAGGCGATATCCATCCCTCGGGATGTCCTCTGCAGCGGCAATCCCTGCGATAGATGACCTACTGCAGACTTCTGCCAGGTCTAGGTGTCTCATCTGAGTCGCCACCTCTTCGTGACCTGACAGAGCACGTGGGACGTGTTCCTCGTCCACTCTTACGTAGGATGTCCTCTGGCGATACGTTACGTCACTCGTCCAGGTATGGACTCTGCGTGACGTCGGCTTCAGATTGCTGGATCGGGCGATATAAACTGACTGCACTCGACGTAACAGTCAGATGCTGGGTGACAAGATGCATCGGCTGGCAGGAGGTCTTATGGGGACCCTGTTCACTCCCTAGCGATAATTCTCCAAGGCCTACATCCCTCCCCGTAGATGTTGCGGTACTATCCTGAGCACGGCGCCGTACTGGACTGCGTACCGTCGGTAGCATCTCCGGAGCGGAAGTTCTTGTAGCGGAAGTTCGGAAGTCGTTGTCTTCTTTATCTCTGTCTCTCTCTCTCTCGCGGTACATTAACAGAAAAACACTTCAAATTAGTCTAACTCTATTGCTTAGTAATTAGGTGTGTCACTTGTATCCCGAGGGTCTAGACGGCGATATTCTCTCTCTCTCTCGGTATTACGAACAAAATATATGCCAGAAGGGCTCTAGTGACGGCAGCTAATCTGCAACGTCACACTATATATCATTATACATCTATGAAACGTATATAATACACGTTTAACAGTAAGCCGATAATATTTGTTTAAGGGGGGGGTTTACCCAATCAGTTACCGATTTGTCTATTTTCTCCTAAACGGGGTAATCAATCGACTTGTCCTTTCGGCAGCCGATGTTTGACGAGTAATGAGTTCGAACTGGTACGTTTGATCGGATGAAATCGGGATTTTTTATTTTTTTTCGATCGAAAAGTGTTGGCGTGCCATTTATTGCGACTTATGTCAAAGCCCACGCATCAAACATGTAAAATCGAGCTCTGTCGCCCGATTCTGTGAGGGATTCTGAACAGAACCATCCCAAAACATCTTTGTTTTCGACAACGATTCAGGAGACGCTTGGATTCCACGTTTTTTGTGGTAATTTTCGCGATTGTCAGAGGCTGGGGGCGGCCATTGCCGCTACAGCTGCTGATATAACGCGGTGGTTCCCAGAACGCCCGTGAGATGTCGCCACGCGCCCATCTGAACTTCATCCTTTTACTATAGTATAGTATACTTTTACGGTGACATCTCACGGGTGTTCTGGGGACCACCGCATTATATCAGCAGCTGCAGCAGCTGTAGCGGCAATGGCCGCCCCCAGCCTCTGACAATCGCAAAAATTACCACAAAAACGTGGAATCCAAGCGTCTCCTGAATCGTTGTCGAAAACAAAGATGCTTTGGGATGGTTCTGTTCAGAATCCCTCACAGAATCGGGCGACAGAGCTCGATTTTACATGTTTGATGCATGGGCTTTGATATAAGTCGCAATAAATGGCACGCCAACACTTTTCGATCGAAAAAAAATAAAAAATCCCGATTTCATCCGATCAAACGTACCAATTCGAACTCATTACTCATCAAACATCGGCTGCCGAAAGGACAAGTCGATTGATTACCCCGTTTAGGAGAAAATAGACAAATCGGTAACTGATTGGGTAAACCCCCCCCTTAATACCCACGTTTTTTGAAACAAAGAAATAACTTCCTATACTTTTAATATACACTTATAATTCGGACAACGAATACGTTGTAAATTTACGTGATATATGCATTTATTAGCATGGACAAGGATACGTGTGTTCAACTGCGCGTACGAAACTCTCCAATGTACGTATACTGCTACACATATCATATACGTATTGCGTACGTTTGCTCGGAACCTGTTTTTTAAACGTCATTTATACGTTCATTAGACTGAACACGGATACGTACTGCGCGTACGAAACGCTCTAAAGTACATATACTGCTACACATATTATATCAGTTTATAATCCGCCTTCCCGATTACCCTCTATATCAACAACCCTCGAATAGTACCAATCGCATGTGAGCCTTCCAATCTCAGAGTCATGCAGGATCCGTTCGATTATGTTTATTCTTAATATATTATAATTTCATATACGAAAATGAAATCTCCCGATTGTTTTGAACCGCTATACGTTGCATTCTGCGGCTGTTTCTGTACGTATACCAATCATAGGCGGAGTCCCTAACTGGAGTACACAGAAAAAAAGGTTTACTTGACTGAAGATAACTTTTCTTCATCCAAGAAATTTTTCAATAGAGGGAATGAACACCAAGAATTTCTCGAACGGAGTAGAATAATTTCTTGAATTTTTCGATTTTGAATCAAGAAAAAAAATTCTTAAGCCAATAAATCTTTGATACTTGATCAAATGGTAAAATAACTTGATTATATTAATACGAATATGTTTCATTAAAATAAACATAGTCAGGTTACTTTTTTTTTAATGTCATCCAAGAAACCATCAATTCAGCCTTATTCGCCACCAACGGAATTATTTATTTATAATTATTTATATTATAAGTAATATTACAATTCGTAATTGTGGTCCGTTCAGCCGCGAGTGCTCGTTTCGCCGCCTTGGCTGCTTTTAATGCCGCCCTCTTTCGGATACGGCAATTGCGGCGCGAGCGTGCCAAGGCCCCCTTCCCCGGGGCCCCCCGTGTCGTTGAATCTCGCTCTAACAATGAATAACACAGAACAACAAAATCAAAAATTTGTCTTGGTGCCGTGGAAATAAGACCAGATCTTGAATAAATTTAGGACACTGACAAGGAGACATTGCTAACTCCGGATCACAAATTTGGCTCAAACTTCCAGGGATGTCTTCTAGTATCAAAAGATGTGGTGAACGACTCATATAAGGATAAGAGGTATAACTCGATTCGCGTCTGCGAATCAGCAGGATGTCATATCCAACGAAAACGGGATTTTTGGATAGACCGAGAAATTATAATAATAATAGCTCTATTGCGGAATCCCGATATAAATTTTCAACGATATGATAGAATAGTTTTTTTCTCTCAGGCAAAATGATCAGACTGAAAAAAAAAAAAAAAAATCGCGAGTTTCTCTGTATCAGTTTCAGATGTATCAGTCGAAATTTGACAGAGGTTACTTCAAATTATCAAATTATCCAACCAATTGCTAGACTTACTCTTCTCATCGCTAGACATCTCCTCTACAACTCCGTCCACATTGGCTACTTCGCCGGATGCCGTAGCATTTGATGAAGACGGGGTGTCGTCTGTGACAAATAATTGTAAAAAAAAATACTTAGAAAAATAACTCCATCTTTTTCGAAGAATCGCCATCTACAGAATTGAATAAGGAGTGCGATGATATTTTTTTAGAATTTTAAAAATGGCCTTAGTTTGCGAAACAAATCGATAAACATTTTGATTGCTCATAAAAATAACAAAACTATATTTTTCGAAAAGTTAAAAAAATTTATCGAAAAGTGTCTTTCATCGCCTTTAAAACGCGTTTTGGAACATCTCTCTACGGTGAAGGGGACCCGAGATATTAATTCTCAAAGCCGCCCGCGCGCCCCTTTTACAGTAAAATGCGATAATTCATGACTATAGTGTAAAAAAAAATTTTTTTACCGACAAAAAAATACGGGTTCCCTTTTTTGACGTAGATTTCACGTAAAAAAAGTTCGAAACGATTAAAAAAATACAAGGTCATTTATCGGCCGATTTGAGGTGGAATTGCCCATAAAGCAATCGATGTAATTAATTATTGCGTTGTTTTGTTGATTGTACGTGTAATCGGTCTTACCGATTTTCTGTTGGTTTTCCATTGTCGTGGGCATGGGCGTGGAACTGAATAAGTCCGTCAGGAATAAACAAAACTCACGCGCTTCGCTCTCTCGAATGTGTACGAGCCCGCTCGGAAAGTGACGATGCGCAAGCTGCATGCGCAGTCTAGCGATCCGCAACAGTTCAGACTCAGCAGTCGAAGCGTGAGGACTATTCTCGGGAAAACTGAACGTAAGTACAACTTACACCCTTACACCAGTTCAAGTTTTTACATTGCTGCTCTAAATTTTCGATGATATTCTCGAACACATGTCTTGTCATACGTGTACATGTAATGATTTTCTGCATAACCTTTTTTCAGAACAAAGCTGCGGAAAAATGAGCGCGGACGAAACGGGTACGACGAATACCGCCCGTAAGTTGGTTCTCAATTAAATACTATTACATTCGATGGGTGTCAATAATAAAGTTGTGACTGGAGTGGTAGTAAACATATTCTACAGTTGCATGTGGTATTGTCAATGCAAGATCTCTAGTTGAACCATTTTAATCGAATAATGTTATTCGCTTATGTTAAATGCAGCCGGTGCAACAAAGTATAGTCTATGCATCGACGACAGTCGTGTACAGAGTGTAACAGAATTCAATACACGCACCTACAGATTATTTCAGCAAATACGTAGTTTATTACTCGTACGAGCGTCAATAATTTGGATACTCACTGTGGTAGTCTTTTTATATATGGGGCATTCCATGCCAAATCGACCTGGTCCTGACCCTCGACCTCTCAGATCTGGTCCACGATTCTTGGTATCATTCTTCTGACTCTTAAGGAGGTTCGAGCGAATCTTATGTAAAACGAATTTTCCAAGTTTAAGATTTGAAACTTCGTTTACATATAAATGAATACTTCATTGGTGTATTCTCAAAATTTGAAAACAATCCACCGTCTAGTTTCTTAGAAAAATAGTTTTGAATATGACGTTTTTAAAGTTCTTATACACAGGCTCTTATGGCTGACAAGATACCGTCATGACTTGTTTTATTATTTTCACTATTAATCTCCCAAGTTTAAGGAATAAAAAACCACACGTAATAAAGTTGAATACTTATGAAATATTTTAACATATTAACAATATACCGTTACCGATGTAATTATTGAAATAATTGAAGTTGAACTTGAAAATGGCGAAATTTTGAAATTGGTGGAGCGATTTTTCTAAATATTTTTTTTACAATTATTTATTCCGCTGCTGTGTCAGGTTGCCGCGCTGCGCGCCTCGCCACTACCGCGTCATTCCATGTATGGCAAGCCGCGCGCCACGCCATTGGCCGAGTCCTGTACGGCTGGTACGACGGACTAATAATTGTAAAATAAATATTTAGAAAAATCGCTCCATCAATTTCAAAGTATCGCCATCTTTAGAATTGAATAAGGAATGCGATCAACCTTTTTTTTCAGAATTTGAAAAAATAGTTTGCGAAAAAAATCGAAAAACATTTCAATTGCAAACACGACGCTACATGACATTGTTAAGAGAAAAATAAAAACTTCGGTTCCGTAAAACCATGAACTTTCCCGCCTTCATACATTTTTTTGTAATTGATTGTGAGAGTATGAATTGATTCCGTTAGTTACTTTTCGAATAAAACGAGAAATAGAAGTTTGGCGTCGACTATTGCATGCCCTTAAGGGCTTTTGAGCGAGCTCCGACAACTCCTCGTTCGGAAGAGCGCCTCTAGCGCCCAGCTGAAGAACCCTATCGAAATGACTGCATCTATAGGATAGTCTCTGCATGTGTTCGTGTCGACGCTACCCTGTCACTTCAGATTTTAGTCGACGGATGTGATTGCTCCTGCAGCTCTGATTTACCGCGGGATAGTATTAAAAAATTGCTAACGAGAGCCTGTACGGTGCGCTGGTTGTCCCAGCACCGGTTTTCCAGATAAAGCGCAGAAAATAATGTTATTAATACCCTGTGTCTGTGTATCGGCCATGTATTAGTGTCAGCTGATTTCACAGCTGCGTATAAATAAATCTATTATTAATTGGAAATTCCTTCAATTACTTGTCGGATACCAGCGCACCGTGGTTGATAATCTGAGGATCACCCCTATGACATCTGAGAGTGATTAGTGAAGCAATAGAGACGTGATCCGTCGACTAAATTGCGGTTATGAAAACTGGCCGAAAATGCTACTCCGTCGGTAAAACAGCAGAGCGCTCAAAAGCCCTTAAGATCTCTCGTCAATTTTACTACTAAATTCGTTTTTCAGCGTACAATTTTTCAGAACATCAATTATTAATTGACAGCTGAATAGTGTACAATCGTCACTTTTCGTTACCTGTCAATTATATTGCTAATATAGTGAAATATTCGGACTACCGTCCGAACATTGGGACTCGTCCGAGCATTGGTACCGTTACCTTAAGAAGATTATTTTTCAACATCTCGATGGCCGTAATCGGAATATCTGAAAAAATTCTCAAAAATTCGGTGTCCGAAATGAAAATTTCTGAACCGAAATTCACAATGTCTGGACTTTTGCTTGAACCTGTTTTTTTTAATCTTTTTTTCGACGATAAAGTTCGAAAAAATAGAAGCGGAGATCAATACATCGTGGACTGTTGCTTGAATATTTGTTAACGACTGCCAAGGATTTCTCGAAATTTTTTCAGATATTTTGGAGCTTTTTTTTTTTGGAATATCAACGTGAAATCAGATTAGAAAGCTGGAAAAACAGATTACGCCCAGATATTATGAATTTTGGTTCAAGAATTTTCATTGCTGACACAAAATTTTTGAGAATTTTTCAAGATTTTTCGATCACGGCCATCGAGGTGTTGAAAAAAAAAACTTTGAAAATTCATGATGCGCTAAAATATGTTTTGAAAAATCGGAAAAAATTCTGATTGCTATTTAGAGTCAGAAGAATGATACAAAAAATCGCCGACCAATTCTGAGAGGTTGAGGGTCAGAACCAGGGCGATTTGGCCTGGAATGCCCTATACCGGGATGATTTCTTGATAGTATACAGGTGACAGCGCATGCGCCAAATAATTCATTTTCATTGGTCGGTAAAGTCGTCATGCAGTGGTATTTGAGGCCAGCCTGCCTCAGCATACGACGAAACTCGCGCATGCGCAGTAGGGTGGGTTGAAAAAAAAATTTCTTAGCCTGGGGGTAGAATTTGTAGCTTATAAAAAAAGAAAATTTTTCCATAAAAAAAAAAAATTTTTTACTCAAATGTTTGAGGTAGCCCACTCGTGTTTTAAATAAATGAATAAAAAATAAATAAAAAAAAAAGTTGAGTAAGAAAAATCACATTCTACAATTTTTACATGTTTTCCACGATTTCGGACCAAAAAAAGAATTTCCCGTTGGAACTACCCCATTTGATTAAATATTTATTTAAAACACGAGTGGGCTACCTCAAAGCGTTGAGTAAAAAAATTTTTTTTTATGGAAAAATTTTCTTTTTTTATAAGCTACAAATTCTACCCCCAGTCTAAGAAATTTTTTTTTTCAACCCACCCTAATGCGCAGTCACCTGTATACTATCAAGAAATCATCCCGGTATGTATACGGGTTGTTTAGGGTAAAATGTCCAGCGTCGGACAAATAAAAAGGCCGAAAACATTTCCAAAGATCGTCTAGTAGGGGTGGGAGGGGGAATGGCGGTCAGTGGGTAATGGCGGTCATGTCAATATCTCATATTCTATGCATTTGAAAATAACGACTCTACTGCTACCCAAGGCCGGATTTAAAGGTGTGGAGGCCCCGGGGCAACGAAGATGTGGGGGCCCCTAATTATTTTTTATACAAGATAAACAATTCTCTTTTTCACAGTATTTTAATAATTTATTGCGAGACAAATGAAATCTTTCGAACATATCGCTGCCCCCTAGCAAGAAGATCCTTATTCAGAAAAGTTGGGAATTAGATCCTAATTCAGAAACGCTGGGAATTAGATCCTTATTCAGAAAAGCTGGGAATTAGATCCTTATTCGCGACGAAAACCAATAAGATCCTTATTCAGATTAATTTTCAACAAGATCCTTATTCGAGCGCGGCTGAAAAAGTTAGGTTTGCACCACTGCTTCGAATTCGAAAATCGCGGGTTCCGAACCGGGATAAAGCCCTGCACCTTCTCTATTATCTAAAAACTAATCGTACTTAACCCTTCGTAGTCACACTTCTGTAGAATCACACGGTAGTCACACTTGGGTGAAATTCACCCAGTCAATTTTCAAATGGTTGCTGTGTGAAAACTATCGGTTCGATCGGGATCAAAAAAATACTAGAAAATACTTAAAACATTCTAGAACATGCATCAAGAGTCGGTATGTCAGAATTCAAATGACAACATATTTAAAAAAAAAATCGTAAATAGGTCAATTTGTTCATACCTGACAAAACGCAATTTTCAAAGATTTAACAAAATTCTTGAAAAATTCATACATATTTAGAAAAATTAACAAATCAAAAAAAAAAAAAAGTTGGGTCATCGGCTAATTTCTTGAACAGTTTTTTTTTTCCATCAATTTGTTGATAACTTTTTTGAATTATTATTATGCAAAATCAATCTCCCGAGGATTTTCTACCTACATGCTTGATTTTTTTCAGATTTTTCGCACATCGAGAAGTATTCAAAATCTTCTCTGAAACCCACGTTTAGTGGGAAGTAGGTAAAGAACCACCTTAAGTACGATTAGTTTTTAAATAATAGAGAAGGTGCAGGGCTTTATCCCGGTTCGGAACCCGCGATTTTCGAATTCGAAGCAGTGGTGCAAACCTAACTTTTTCAGCCGCGCTCGAATAAGGATTTTGTTGAAAATTAATCTGAATAAGGATCTTATTGGTTTTCGTCGCGAATAAGGATCAAATTCCCAGCTTTTCTGAATAAGGATCTAATTCCCAGCGTTTCTGAATTAGGATCTAATTCCCAGCGTTTCTGAATTAGGATCTAATTCCCAACTTTTCTGAATAAGGATCTTCTTGCTAGGGGGCAGCGATATGTGGATATTCTAAAATATAAAGAAACAAAATTAAATTATAATGTTGAGCAAATGGAACTTTGCGAGTTATCTGTTGCTTGTCACTTTTTTTTTTTTTGGTTTCGGGTTCTCACCCCCTCAGTATCTCATACTATATGCCATAATGATGTACATAGTATGAATTTGAGATGGGTCGGATTCTTTTTAGAGGTTCCTCATCGAGTTTTTCTGGTTTCCATTCTTAACAAAGGAAATTTTGCCACCTTGGACATAATGCCATATATCTTTTGAGTTTTTCTTGTTAATTGCGACCACTATGCGGGGGATTATATATCTACACGATTTTTCGCACCATCATTTATTTATTTATTTATTCATTTTTTTCAATTTTTGTTTGTTCAAAGTCATTTATAGTCATTTATTACAGAGCATAAATGAAGAAAAGAAAAAATTAATGATGGTGCGAAAAATCGTGTAGATATATCTGAACGATTCCCCGCATACTGGTCGCAATTAAAATGAAAAACTCAAAAGATATATGGCATTATGTCCAAGGTCGCAAAATTTCCTATGTTAAATGAATGGAAAACAGAAAAACTCGATGAGGAACCTCTAAAAAAAATCCGACATAGCTCAAATTCATACCACATTATTATGGCATATAGTATGAAGTACTGAGGGGGTGAGATCCCGAAACCAAGAAAAAAAGAAAAAAGTGACGCACCCTAATGCACATGCAACGGAGAATACATCGTGGTTGGCGGTTTTCATCAATTTTGACAGAAATACGCTTTGAAATATTTTAAATACAAAATGCCTCATTAAAGTGTAAGAACTTTTTTTTCTTTGTCAGAACTCTAGAGTGATTTTTTTCTTCAAATTTTGCATATCATTCGTTAGCAAATTTTATCTCAACATTGATGTTGTGGAGGCCCCTCTCGTGTGGAGGCCCCGGGGCTTCAGCCCCTGTTGCCCTCCCCTAAATCCGGCCCTGCTGCTACCACGTAGAGGATGCAGATACAAACTACTGGCCTCGAGCTTGCCATCTTGATTTAAGGATTCAGCTCTTCGTGACAATCGGTAGTTATGAGGTAGTGTCACTCTAATTTTTTGGATGCGATTTATAAGAGATATGTTGCATTTTTGTCACATTTACGTAACAAATAATATTACAGGGTGGTTAATTCAGCCTTTCTCTTAATTCTACATATTAATAATTTTTGATTATAATATATTTTGTGATTGAAACAACAAGTCAAAGCTGATTCGACGTGTTGGGGTTATGCCGGTCATGCTGTCCGGGTAGAAAAATGCAAATAAAAATAAAAATAAAAATGAGGAAAAAATAAAAAAATAAAAATAAAAAATAAATCAAAGTATAAATATTTTCGGTTAAAGCAATTTTCACAAGATTTTCGTGTGCGATTACCATTACCCCACTTTGACCGTCAATGCATTTTGTGGCGACCGTCATTACCCGACTAGGTCGGGTAATGCCGGTCGATTTCATTTTCCATAGATGTGAAGTTAGCATGTGGAGTTTGTCGAAGATCTGAATACCGTTCATAGCAGTCAATGTGAATGAAATTTTCCACCATATCCTATATAACTGACTTTTTTCCGATCGTCATTTCCCCAGTTATTGCAATTTCTGCTTAAGTGACCGCCATTCCCCCTCTCTCCCCTAAGATTCGAACGAGTACACCAGGTTTTGAATTAAAAACAAATTTATAGCAGAATACTTGGTGCGCAGCATTTTTCGTTGGAAGAACTGTAATGTTTCTGGAACGGTTAATCGTAGCGACAATTCGGAAGAAACTAAATCTGCGTTTTTTTTCTGATTCACAGGGTAAGATTTATTTGGACTTACCTGAATGATTCTAATCGGTATTATCGAACAAAATCATTGTACACATTTATATGCCGCAGAAAGGACGCGGAAAATCATCACCTACATGATAAGATCAAATTTTGTATGTGAACACGGAATTTCCGGCTATTTTTTGTCTTAAGGTGGTTCTTTACCTACTTCCCACCAAACGTGGGTTTCAGAGCAGATTTTGAATATTTCTCGATGGGGGAAAAATCTGAAAAAAATCAAGCATGTAGAAGATCCTCGAGAGATTGATTTTGCATAATAATAATTCAAAAAAGTTATTAACAAATAGATGGAAAAAAAAACTGTTCAAGCAATTAGCCGATGACCAAACTTTTTTTTTAGGTGAAAATTCTTTTTTAATTTTTCTGAATACGTATGATTTTTTTCAGAATTTTGTTAAATCTTTGAAAATTGGGTTTTTCATACCTGACAAAACGCGATTTTTGAAGATTTAACAAAATTCTGAAAAAAATCATACGTATTCAGAAAAATTAAAAAATAATCTTCACCTAAAAAAAAAGTTGGGTCATCGGCTAATTTCTTGAACAGTTTTTTTTTCCATCAATTTGTTAATAACTTTTTCGTATTATTATTATGCAAAATCAATCTCTCGAGGATCTTCTACATGCTTGATTTTTTTCAGATTTTTTGCCCATCGAGAAGTATTCAAAATCTTCTCTGAAATCCAAGTTTGGTGGGAAGTAGGTAAAGAACCACCTCAAGTGATGCCGATTCATTAGCGGGATTTTTCGTTTTCTTACATATAAGGTATATAGAGCAAGGTAAGAGTTTTCTTAGGAATTTTTTTAAACTTCGCTCAAATATAGATCATATTGAAACTAACAACTTTTCCTCATGAGCCAAAAACAGTTGACGTCTGTGAAAAAAGATATTCCACTGCAAAATTGCCGGTTTCCCCATATAACGCAATGTAAATTGTCGTGATTTCGAGATTTTTCTCGAATTCTCTAAAAAATTTCTTGAGCTGTCCTTTAAAAACTTCTCAATAACAGTTTAAACAATTATTAAGAATAAAAAAAAATTTTTTTTTTTTTTTTCTACAATTCGGAAAAAATCTCGAAATCACTAGAATTTACATTGCGTTAGGGTAGAAGTCCCGTTTATGGCCACTGTACGTTTTTTGGCCACTTCAGGCTCAAATCAGTATCAAAAACATCCCAAAAATACAGTTACATTATAAATTATATTTATACCGCGATAATCAGGTGAAAGAGAATGGTCCATCCGCCCAGGCAGACAATATTTCGTATTTTTAGGGGGATAGCCACTCGTTGCGCTGAAAAAATCCCTAGGGTGATTTTGGCGCGCGGTCGATGCAACTCGGCAGCCATTGTTGATACAAGCCGGCTGACTGTCAATACATCGCGGAAGGTAGACAAGTGTGGTTATGTTCGTTTATTTGAAGGAAATGATAAATAAAGTGAATGAAACCTACGTGAATAAGCTAGGAATATTTATCAAAAATCGATCAATTAGTTTTAAATGATATCTTAATGCAATCAACGACTTAACCCAAGCTATAACTGGAAATTAATGAGAATCGAAAAGTTCATCGATAACAACTAATTTGAACGAAATTATCATTTAAAACTAATTGATCGATTTTTGATAAATATTCCTAGCTTATTCACGTAGGTTTCATTCACTTTATTTATCATTTCCTTCAAATAAACGAACATAACCACACTTGTCTACCTTCCGCGATGTATTGACAGTCAGCCGGCTTGTATCAACAATGGCTGCCGAATTGCATCGACCGCGCGCCAAAATCACCCTAGGGATTTTCAGTGCAACGAGTGGCTATCCCCCTAAAAATACGAAATATTGTCTGCCTGGGCGGATGGACCATTCTCTTTCACCTGATTATCGCGGTATGATTGGAATGATTGGAAAATTCTATAAAAATAATATAGTACTTTTGGAATGCTTTGCAAGTAAACTTGAATCAGAAGTGGCCAAAAACGGTACTTCTACGTTATCGTTCGCTCGCTGCGCTCGCTCACTCGATGGGTTGATGATTATCAACATACAAAAGCATCGAAATCAGATACAACTGCCAAGTACCTGTAGAATGATAAAAGTTTGGAATCGAAAAATTTGTTCAAACTAAATAACGTTGTACTCGTTAGCTCGCTGCGCTAGCTCACTCGATTGGCTTATGATTATTGATTGAAAAAACAATTTGGATGAAGAAATTGAAGACGTCAATATTTATCTAAAAATATTCATAACGAAAAAATAATAAAAAAAAATTGTAAGAAAAAATTTGGAGTCCGTGGTACGTTGGCGGGCCAATGTTTGAATATCTATAAGATGACATTGACATGGTTCGCGATCGATATTTCATCATTCTTTTTCTATAAAAGGCCCCCCAAGTACCACTTCCTCCAAATATTTTCTTACAATTTTTTTGTATTATTTTTTCGTTATGAATATTTTTAGATAAATATTGACGTCTTCAATTTCTTCATCCAAATTGTTTTTTCAATCAATAATCATAAGCCAATCGAGTGAGCGAGCGCAGCGAGCTAACGAGTACAACGTTATTTAGTTTGAACAAATTTTTCGATTCCAAACTTTTATCATTCTACAGGTACTTGGCAGTTGTATCTGATTTCGATGCTTTTGTATGTTGATAATCATCAACCCATCGAGTGAGCGAGCGCAGCGAGCAAACGAGTACAACTTTTGATTATTTTTTGGTAGTCTACACATTAATCGACTTGGCGAAAGGTTTTTGCACCAAAGGTGCTTTTTGTGGTTGATTTCACTACTTTTTGTAAAATTTTGCTTGACCACCTAATAATTGTGCTCGCTCGCTACGCTCGCTCGGTTTCTTTGTACTATTTCGTACCGCCCGAAGTCCCTCGATAAGCAGGAACGTCAACAGCAATGAGCACGCGTGTGCTCATAATTTTCCCCAAGTCTCAAATTTGTAGACTGACGCGTAATTGACCACCTAATAATTGTGCTCCTATTCATTGTTGAATTATATCACAAGACTCGTTACAATCTCGCTTAGTAATAAACGTCGCTTCAGTAACTGTGAAATAAATTGAGAAAGTAGAAGAGTAGAATAGATTAGTAGTTCGTTCGGTTCTGGGATAGGACTCTGTTGTCAAGTTAGTCAGAAATAGACAACAATTATGGAGTCTGTCTGAGGGACTCGATATTTGAGTAATATCGGTGCCTTTTCCTCATAGTTTCTGTTCATTATTATATTTATTTATACCTATATCATTTTTATCTACTCTTGTAGTCTTGCCACTTAAGACAATGACAATTGGTATCTGAAAACGATAAATTCCTAATTTATATTTTGTTCAATGTTGTCTCAAAGTCCAATATCTGTAGTCTGTGATGCACCGAGATGATTATCTAGAACTTGAATCACTTAATTCGATATTTTCATACTGAAAAATAGACCTATCAAACTCAAACGCACTTCAAACGTGTAAAATATAATTTACTGAAGTTCAATGCAAAATGGTGACGTAGAGTGAATATTATCAGTCTAATACACTGCATCGACGTAGAGAATAAAATAAAGCTGATCGTAGTCTAATGCACAATGTTGGCTTACGGTCTGGTTTTGACTAGACTATACGGAGATATAACAACCCGCTACAAAATTAAACAATCCGTAAAAAAGGTTGTGCAATGAATAAATAAATATAAATGAGAAATCAATGGTTTTTATAATTTTCATGATTGAATACAAATCTCTATTATCTGAGAAAGAGGAAGTCTATCGATCATTTCTTTCATATTGAATAAGTATTTTCATTCTGACTATTCGTCGTGATAGCACTGATCTGAATTTGATTGAGATCGTTCCGAGCGGAGAGTCTAAGCTGTTTGTAAAAGATGTATTAAGAAATTATCTTCACCGAAGGTCAAAGCACTACATTGTCGTGGAGTGTAGAATAAAGCCTATCGGAGTCCAACGCACAACGTCAACTTACAGTCTCGTTTGGACTAGAGGATACCGAGATAGAATATAGAACTCGTCGGAATCCAACGCATAAAACATTGACGCACAATTTGGGTCTGAGCAGACGAGCCTTTAACGATGAGCCTAACATAGAGCTTAAAGTGGAATTCGTAGCAATGCAACGCTTGAACTTGGCTTTCTTGGTCTGGCTCCATGCCGTCCTTATATCAAATCATGCTATCCTGATATTTTTCGACTTCAACATTTTCTCTTGATTTTCTATTGTCAGACTTCTTCAAACGGCAGCGTGCTAAATAATTGGAATCCCTAAAAAAAAAACGTTTCCTCCGATAATTGCATCCATAAATTAAAATAGGCCAAACCTACAATGTATAAGTGAACAAAATTTAGAGGTAATAGTCAGTTAATAATAGTCATCTGACAGTCTTGTGTCATGCAAGGTAAACCTAATCGTAAAATTATCCGTTCACGATTGTTATTTCATTTATCACCATGAATTTTACACGTCAGTCGATTCGCATAACCTCAAAAGCTCAAGATCGTAGGATTTAAGATAATTAACCTATCGAAACATTTTTGTTGGTGGCTATCACTTGAATGTACTTGGCGTAAGGTTTTCGCACCTGAGGGGCTTTTGGTGGGTATTCACTAGTTTTCGTACCTTCAAATTTTATTAATCATTGCTTGTACTTTCTTTTATTTTCTTTATTTGATTTGAATTCGAAAACATGAAATGAAATGACAACATGCGTCTGCTAGTGTTGCAGACGGTTTCTGTCTGCGATACCAGCGCTAACTACGTTGTGACTGTCGAACTAACGCCATTCTATACAATTTTTGTGTAGATTTTCCCTTCTATGTGATTTTATGGCAATGGTTTTAGTGTGAATGACAACACGCGATCTGCTAGTGTTGCAGACGGTTTCTGTCTGCGATACCAGCGCTGACTATGTCATGATCTCGTACTTACGCCACTCGATACAACTTTTGTGTGGATTTTCCCTTCTATGTTGTGATTTTATGGGAATGGTTTGAATGGGATGAATCTTGGTCTGAATTTTTGTGTGGATTTTCCCTTCTATGTCATGTTCCCAGATGCGTAAGGACGTATGTTCTGTGTATAAGCATACAACATACGTCCTGCGTATAGCGACGAAATGTGATTTTATAGGAATGGTTTTAGTGTGAACGAATCTTGGTCTGAAGAACACTAAAGAGAAACATTGTACGAGGAAACGGGGTATCAGAATCTGTAGTTAATTATATCTCAGCACTCCGGACACCGATTTAATCGATCTAGGGCTCAAATGAAAGCTTTTCATGCCCACATCCTGGATTAAATTAGTTTTAATTCGTGTATGATGTGAAATTAAAGAAAACGAAGATACTAATTCGCGGTATAGGTTAGGGTAGTTGCCTCTCGGGTATATAGACTCGTTGAGTCTCGCACTTGAAAAAATTTTTTTTTTAATGTACTTGGCGCGAGACTCTACCGAGTCTCTTGATATAGGGAAGCCGGAAAATTTTGCAGTAGAATATCTTTTTTCACAGACGTCAACTTTTTTTGGCTCATAAGGAAAAGTTGTTAGTTTCAATATGATCTATATTTGAGCGAAGTTCAAAAAAAT
The DNA here is from genome assembly GCA_943736025.1 of Tenthredo mesomela. Lineage (NCBI taxonomy): Eukaryota > Metazoa > Arthropoda > Insecta > Hymenoptera > Tenthredinidae > Tenthredo > Tenthredo mesomela. The sequence goes on from OX031015.1 coordinate 20,815,226, forward strand.
TCCTAAGAAAACTCCTACCTCGCTCTAATTAGAGGGTATATGGGTTAATTCATATAGTATTCGATTTTTAAATTATCAATCGATGATCATTCAATTATGAAATCTATTGGCGTTTTCGGTTGCTACACCGGGCTACATTCGGTGTAGCCGAACACCCCCGATCAGCTCCGGAATCGAAGCCTCGGCAACATGTTCGGCAATTATTTTAAAATTTCGGAGCTGATCGGGGATGTTCGACGACACCGAGTGTAGCCCGGTGTAGCAACCGAAAACATCATAATTGTAATAAAATATTATTTCTGAAGAAACAAGAGATACCTGGAAAAATTGAAATCCAGTCCTTTCCTTCAGAGGAATAGGAATTCCGAATCGTAGTTTATAATAAATAATAATATATTCATTGTCAGTCAGATCTCAATGAATTGTACGTATATGGGTACGCGTGAGAATCCGCCGCGGATTTGGTCTTTTTTTGAAATTCATCGTTACGATTGACCGTTTTCGAGATATCACAGCGGTTCGAAATCAGAAGTGAAATTTATCAAGTATATTCAGAATAGAAATAGAAATATAAGATGAATTTGAAACCTGGTGAATTCATTCGAATCGTACAATCTGATTTTTGGATATGTTTTCGTCCTTTTTTTTGTCGGTGTGCTCCATGAAACTTAAGACTTTCATCAATATTCAGAATCCTACCGTGATATGGAGAGGTACAAATTTTCAACACTATATATCATTCTACAGTGACTGGAAGAAATTCTCCCGGCGAAGTTGGAGTCGGGCGTGGAGAGCCCAGCGAAAGTGGAAATAGTGGAGCAGGAGGTGGCGTAGGAAGAGGTGGAGGAGGTGAAAAAGGCGAACGTGGTGGTCGAGGTGGTCTAGGTGTAGGAAGAGGCGGTCAAGGAAATTCAGGTGGAAGAGGCGGACGTGGTGGACGAGATGGAGGAAATGAATGAGGAGGCCGTGGACAAAGAGGTGGAAGAGGCGGAAGTGGTGGACAAGGAAGTGAAAGAGGAGGACGTCGTGGACGAGATGAAGGAAATGAACAAGGAGGTGGAAGAGGCGGACGTGATGGTCGAGGTGGTGTGGGTGTAACAGATGGGAGAGGTGGGAGAGGTGGGCAGGTAACAGCGAACAGAGGAGCAAGAGGTGGACATGACAATGGGGGCGGAAGAGATGGACGAAAAAATGCAAGTGGAGGAGAGGAACAGATGGAGGTTGAGCAAGATACCAATGGCGGACGAGATGAAGAAAATGAACCAGGAAGCGGTGGACAAGGAGGTGAAAAAGGAGAACGTAGTGGACGAGATGAACGAGATGAACGAGAAGTCGGTGGACAAGGAGGTGAAAGAGGCGGACGTGGTGGACGAGATGAAGGAAATGAACGAGGAGGCCGTGGACAAGGGGGTGGACGTGGTGGGCGAGATGGAGAAAATGACCAAGGAGGCGATGGACAAGGAGGTGAAAGAGGAAGACGTGGTGGACGAGATGAAGGAGATGAACAAGGAGGCCGTGGACAAGGGGGTGGACGTGGTGGACGAGATGGAAAAAATGACCAAGGAGGCGGTGGACAAGGAGGTGAAAGAGGAAGACGTGGTGAACGAGATGAAGGAGATGAACGACATGAAGGAAATGAACGAGGAGGCCGTGGACAAGGAGGTGGAAGAGGCAGACGTGTTGGAGGAGATGAAGGAAATGAACAAAGAGGCGGTGGGCGAGGAGGCGGTAGACGAAGAGGCGGCGGACGAAGAGGCGGTGGACGAGGAGGCGGTGGACGAGGAGGCGGTGGACGAGGGGACGGTGGCCGTGACGGACCGAACAGGTGGCCCGAACACCGTTACCAGCCTTATGCCCCTCGTTATATGAATAATAATATTACTTACAACTATAATTATTACGGTAAAAAATAAAAATATAATTAGTTTCGATCGAAAATATGCTGTAATTAATTTCAATACATCGCTCATCGGCCCTTCTTAGTGAATAAGTTGTAAAAAATTTGAAATAAGTTGAAAGAATATGAGGGAGGATTGTATAGGCGGGTACAACAATTAGAATCTTTTATACCTTTGATGATCACTTGATTCAGTATGTTTCTCAACTTCACTCGCGAGAATTTTTTTTTTGAACTCATTTCTAACCGACAAGTCCACCCTATAAATATTAGACGGCACATTCACTTCGTTTGGGCGCAGGAATTTATTTTCGATTTTATTTCGCGTTTTTGGGACCGGATGTACCCGCGCCATTTTTTCTTATTTTTGATAATTTTTTTTTGAACTCATCTTCGACCGACAAGTCCACCCTATGAATATTAGAGGGCACATTCACTCCGTTCAGGCGCAGAAATTTATTTTCGATTTTATTCCGCGTTTTTTGGGACCGGATGTACCCGCGCCATTTTTTCTAATTTTTGATAATTTTTTTTCGAAATCATTCTCGACCGACAAGTCCACCCTATAAATATTAGAGGGCACATTCACTCCGTTCAGGCGCAGGAATTTATTTTCGATTTTATTTCGCTTTTTTGGGACCGGATGTACCCGCGCCATTTTTTCAAATTTTTGATAATTTTTTTTCGAACTCATTCTCGACCGACAAGTCCACCCTATGAATATTAGAGGGCACATTCACTCCGTTCAGGCGCAGGAATTTATTTTCGATTTTATTTCGCGTTTTTGGGACCGGATGTACCCGCGCCATTTTTTCTAATTTTTGATAACTTTTTTTCGAACTCATCTTCGACCGACAAGTCCACCCTATGAATATTAGAGGGCACATTCACTCCGTTCAGGCGCAGGAATTTATTTTCGATTTTATTCCGCGTTTTTGGGACCGGATGTACCGGCGCCATTTTTTCTGATTTTTGATAATTTTTTTTCGAACTCATTCTCGACCGACAAGTTTACCCTATGAATATTAGAGGGCACATTCACTCCGTTCAGACGCAGGAATTTATTTTCGATTTTATTTCGCTTTTTTGGGACCGGATGTACCCGCGCCATTTTTTCTAATTTTTGATAATTTTTTTTCGAAATCATTCTCGACCGACAAGTCCACCCTATAAATATTAGACGGCACATTCACTTCGTTTGGGCGCAGGAATTTATTATTGATTTTATTTCGCGTTTTTTGGGACCGGATGTACCCGCGCCATTTTTTCTAATTTTTGATAATTTTTTTTTGAACTCATCTTCGACCGACAAGTCCACCCTATGAATATTAGAGGGCACATTCACTCCGTTCAGGCGCAGGAATTTATTTTCGATTTTATTCCGCGTTTTTTGGGACCGGATGTACCCGCGCCATTTTTTCTAATTTTTGATAATTTTTTTCCGAACTCATTCTCGACCGACAAGTCCACCCCATGAATATTAGAGGGCACATTCACTCCGTTCAGGCGCAGGAATTTATTTTCGATTTTATTTCGCGTTTTTGGGACCGGATGTACCCGCGCCATTTTTTCTAATTTTTGATAATTTTTTTCCGAACTCATTCTCGACCGACAGTCCACCCTATGAATATAAGAGGGCACATTCACTCCGTGCAGGCGCAGGAATTTATTCTCGATTTTATTTCGCGTTTTTGGGACCGGATGTACCCGCGCCATTTTTTCTAATTTTTGATAATTTTTTTTTGAACTCATCTTCGACCGACAAGTCCACTCTATGAATATTAGAGGGCACATTTACTCCGTTCAGGCGCAGGAATTTATTTTCGATTTTATTCCGCGTTTTTTGGGACCGGATGTACCCGCGCCATTTTTTCTAATTTTTGACAATTTTTTTTCGAACTCATTCTCGACCGACAAGTCCACCCTATGAATATTAGAGGGCACATTCACTCCGTTCAGGCGCAGGAATTTATTTTCGATTTTAATTCGCGTTTTTGGGACCGGATGTACCCGCGCCATTTTTTCTAATTTTTGATAATTTTTTTTTGAACTCATTTTCGACCGACAAGTCCACCCTATAAATATTAGACGGCACATTTACTTCGTTTGGGCGCAGGAATTTATTTTTGATTTTATTTCGCGTTTTTTGGGACCGGATGTACCCGCGCCATTTTTTCTAATTTTTGATAATTTTTTTCCGAACTCATTCTCGACCGACAAGTCCACCCTATAAATATTAGAGGGCACATTCACTCCGTTCAGGCGCAGGAATTTATTTTCGATTTTATTTCGCGTTTTTGGGACCGGATGTACCCGCGCCATTTTTTCTAATTTTTGATAATTTTTTTCCGAACTCATTCTCGACCGACAGTCCACCCTATGAATATTAGAGGGCACATTCACTCCGTTCAGGCGCAGGAATTTATTCTCGATTTTATTTCGCGTTTTTGGGACCGGATGTACCCGCGCCATTTTTTCTAATTTTTGATAATTTTTTTTTTGAACTCATCTTCGACCGACAAGTCCACCCTATGAATATTAGAGGGCACATTCACTCCGTTCAGGCGCAGGAATTTATTCTCGATTTTATTTCGCGTTTTTGGGACCGGATGTACCCGCGCCATTTTTTCTAATTTTTGATAATATTTTTTGAACTCATCTTCGACCGACAAGTCCACCCTATGAATATTAGAGGGCACATTCACTCCGTTCAGGCGCAGGAATTTATTTTCGATTTTATTCTGCGTTTTTTGGGACCGGATGTACCCGCGCCATTTTTTCTAATTTTTGATAATTTTTTTCAACTCATCTTCGACCGACAAGTCCACCCTATGAATATTAGAGGGCACATTCACTCCGTTCAGGCGCAGGAATTTATTTTCGATTTTATTCCGCGTTTTTTGGGACCGGATGTACCCGCGCCATTTTTTCTAATTTTTGATAATTTTTTTTCGAACTCATTCTCGACCGACAAGTCCACCCTATGAATATTAGAGGGCACATTCACTCCGTTCAGGCGCAGGAATTCATTTTCGATTTTATTCCGCGTTTTTTGGGACCGGATGTACCCGCGCCATTTTTTCTAATTTTTGATAATTTTTTTTCGAACTCATTCTCGACCGACAAGTCCACCCTATGAATATTAGAGGGCACATTCACTCCGTTCAGGCGCAGGAATTTATTTTCGATTTTATTTCGCGTTTTTGGGACCGGATGTACCCGCGCCATTTTTTCTAATTTTTGATAATTTTTTTTCGAACTCATTCTCGACCGACAAGTCCACCCCATAAATATTAGAGGGCACATTCACTCCGTTCAGGCGCAGGAATTTATTTTCGATTTTATTTCGCGTTTTTGGGACCGGATGTACCCGCGCCATTTTTTCTAATTTTTGATAATTTTTTTCCGAACTCATTCTCGACCGACAGTCCACCCTATGAATATTAGAGGGCACATTCACTCCGTTCAGGCGCAGGAATTTATTCTCGATTTTATTTCGCGTTTTTGGGACCGGATGTACCCGCGCCATTTTTTCTAATTTTTGACAATTTTTTTTCGAACTCATTCTCGACCGACAAGTCCACCCTATGAATATTAGAGGGCACATTCACTCCGTTCAGGCGCAGGAATTTATTTTCGATTTTATTCCGCGTTTTTTGGGACCGGATGTACCCGCGCCATTTTTTCTAATTTTTGATAATTTTTTTCCGAACTCATTTTCGACCGACAAGTCCACCCCATAAATATTAGAGGGCACATTCACTCCGTTCAGGCGCAGGAATTTATTTTCGATTTTATTTCGCGTTTTTGGGACCGGATGTACCCGCGCCATTTTTTCTAATTTTTGATAATTTTTTTCCGAACTCATTCTCGACCGACAGTCCACCCTATGAATATTAGAGGGCACATTCACTCCGTTCAGGCGCAGGAATTTATTCTCGATTTTATTTCGCGTTTTTGGGACCGGATGTACCCGCGCCATTTTTTCTAATTTTTGATAATTTTTTTTTGAACTCATCTTCGACCGACAAGTCCACTCTATGAATATTAGAGGGCACATTTACTCCGTTCAGGCGCAGGAATTTATTTTCGATTTTATTCCGCGTTTTTTGGGACCGGATGTACCCGCGCCATTTTTTCTAATTTTTGACAATTTTTTTTCGAACTCATTCTCGACCGACAAGTCCACCCTATGAATATCAGAGGGCACATTCACTCCGTTCAGGCGCAGGAATTTATTTTCGATTTTAATTCGCGTTTTTGGGACCGGATGTACCCGCGCCATTTTTTCTAATTTTTGATAATTTTTTTTTGAACTCATTTTCGACCGACAAGTCCACCCTATAAATATTAGACGGCACATTCACTTCGTTTGGGCGCAGGAATTTATTTTTGATTTTATTTCGCGTTTTTTGGGACCGGATGTACCCGCGCCATTTTTTCTAATTTTTGATAATTTTTTTTCGAAATAATTCTCGACCGACAAGTCCACCCTATTAATATTAGACGGCACATTCACTTCATTTGGACGCAGGAATTTATTTTTAATTTTATTTCACGTTTTTGGGACCGGATGTACCCGCGCCATTTTTTCTAATTTTTGATAATTTTTTTTTTAAACTCATCTTCGACCGACAAGTCCACCCTATGAATATTAGAGGGCACATTCACTCCGTTCAGGCACAGGAATTTATTTTCGATTTTATTTCGCGTTTTTGGGACCGGATGTACCCGCGCCATTTTTTCTTATTTTTGATTATTTTTTTTTGAACTCATCTTCGACCGACAAGTCCACCCTATGAATATTAGAGGGCACATTCACTCCGTTCAGGCGCAGGAATTTATTTTCGATTTTATTTCGCGTTTTTGGGACCGGATGTACCCGCGCCATTTTTTCTAATTTTTGATAATTTTTTTCCGAACTCATTCTCGACCGACAAGTCCACCCTATGAATATTAGAGGGTACATTCACTCCGTTCAAGCGCAGGAATTTATTCTCGATTTTATTTCGCGTTTTTGGGACCGGATGTACCCGCGCCATTTTTTCTAATTTTTGATAATTTTTTTTTGAACTCATCTTCGACCGACAAGTCCACCCTATGAATATTAGAGGGCACATTCACTCCGTTCAGGCGCAGGAATTTATTTTCGATTTTATTTCGCTTTTTTGGGACCGGATGTACCCGCGCCATTTTTTCTAATTTTTGATAATTTTTTTCCGAACTCATTCTCGACCGACAAGTCCACCCTATAAATATTAGAGGGCACATTCACTCCGTTCAGGCGCAGGAATTTATTTTCGATTTTATTTCGCGTTTTTGGGACCGGATGTACCCGCGCCATTTTTTCTAATTTTTGATAATTTTTTTCCGAACTCATTCTCGACCGACAGTCCACCCTATGAATATTAGAGGGCACATTCACTCCGTTCAGGCGCAGGAATTTATTCTCGATTTTATTTCGCGTTTTTGGGACCGGATGTACCCGCGCCATTTTTTCTAATTTTTGATAATTTTTTTTTTGAACTCATCTTCGACCGACAAGTCCACCCTATGAATATTAGAGGGCACATTCACTCCGTTCAGGCGCAGGAATTTATTCTCGATTTTATTTCGCGTTTTTGGGACCGGATGTACCCGCGCCATTTTTTCTAATTTTTGATAATATTTTTTGAACTCATCTTCGACCGACAAGTCCACCCTATGAATATTAGAGGGCACATTCACTCCGTTCAGGCGCAGGAATTTATTTTCGATTTTATTCCGCGTTTTTTGGGACCGGATGTACCCGCGCCATTTTTTCTAATTTTTGATAATTTTTTTTTGAACTCATCTTCGACCGACAAGTCCACCCTATGAATATTAGAGGGCACATTCACTCCGTTCAGGCGCAGGAATTTATTTTCGATTTTATTTCGCTTTTTTGGGACCGGATGTAGCCGCGCCATTTTTTCTAATTTTTGATAATTTTTTTCCGAACTCATTTTCGACCGACAAGTCCACCCTATAAATATTAGAGGGCACATTCACTCCGTTCAGGCGCAGGAATTTATTTTCGATTTTATTTCGCGTTTTTGGGACCGGATGTACCGGCGCCATTTTTTCTAATTTTTGATAATTTTTTTACGAACTCATTCTCGACCGACAGTCCACCCTATGAATATTAGAGGGCACATTCACTCCGTTCAGGCGCAGGAATTTATTCTCGATTTTATTTCGCGTTTTTGGGACCGGATGTACCCGCGCCATTTTTTCTAATTTTTGATAATTTTTTTTTTGAACTCATCTTCGACCGACAAGTCCACCCTATGAATATTAGAGGGCACATTCACTCCGTTCAGGCGCAGGAATTTATTTTCGATTTTATTTCGCGTTTTTGGGACCGGATGTACCCGCGCCATTTTTTCTAATTTTTGATAATATTTTTTAAACTCATCTTCGACCGACAAGTCCACCCTATGAATATTAGAGGGCACATTCACTCCGTTCAGGCGCAGGAATTTATTTTCGATTTTATTTCGCTTTTTTGGGACCGGATGTACCCGCGCCATTTTTTCTAATTTTTGATAATTTTTTTCCGAACTCATTCTCGACCGACAAGTCCACCCTATAAATATTAGAGGGCACATTCACTCCGTTCAGGCGCAGGAATTTATTTTCGATTTTATTTCGCGTTTTTGGGACCGGATGTACCCGCGCCATTTTTTCTAATTTTTGATAATTTTTTTCCGAACTCATTCTCGACCGACAGTCCACCCTATGAATATTAGAGGGCACATTCACTCCGTTCAGGCGCAGGAATTTATTCTCGATTTTATTTCGCGTTTTTGGGACCGGATGTACCCGCGCCATTTTTTCTAATTTTTGATAATTTTTTTTTTGAACTCATCTCCGACCGACAAGTCCACCCTATGAATATTAGAGGGCACATTCACTCCGTTCAGGCGCAGGAATTTATTCTCGATTTTATTTCGCGTTTTTGGGACCGGATGTACCCGCGCCATTTTTTCTAATTTTTGATAATATTTTTTGAACTCATCTTCGACCGACAAGTCCACCCTATGAATATTAGAGGGCACATTCACTCCGTTCAGGCGCAGGAATTTATTTTCGATTTTATTCCGCGTTTTTTGGGACCGGATGTACCCGCGCCATTTTTTCTAATTTTTGATAATTTTTTTTTGAACTCATCTTCGACCGACAAGTCCACCCTATGAATATTAGAGGGCACATTCACTCCGTTCAGGCGCAGGAATTTATTTTCGATTTTATTCCGCGTTTTTTGGGACCGGATGTACCCGCGCCATTTTTTCTAATTTTTGATAATTTTTTTTTAAACTCATCTTCGACCGACAAGTCCACCCTATGAATATTAGAGGGCACATTCACTCCGTTCAGGCGCAGGAATTTATTTTCGATTTTATTCCGCGTTTTTTGGGACCGGATGTACCCGCGCCATTTTTTCTAATTTTTGATAATTTTTTTTTGAACTCATTCTCGACCGACAAGTCCACCCTATGAATATTAGAGGGCACATTCACTCCGTTCAGGCGCAGGAATTCATTTTCGATTTTATTCCGCGTTTTTTGGGACCGGATGTACCCGCGCCATTTTTTCTAATTTTTGATAATTTTTTTTCGAACTCATTCTCGACCGACAAGTCCACCCTATGAATATTAGAGGGCACATTCACTCCGTTCAGGCGCAGGAATTTATTTTCGATTTTATTTCGCGTTTTTGGGACCGGATGTACCCGCGCCATTTTTTCTAATTTTTGATAATTTTTTTTCGAACTCATTCTCGACCGACAAGTCCACCCCATAAATATTAGAGGGCACATTCACTCCGTTCAGGCGCAGGAATTTATTTTCGATTTTATTTCGCGTTTTTGGGACCGGATGTACCCGCGCCATTTTTTCTAATTTTTGATAATTTTTTTCCGAACTCATTCTCGACCGACAGTCCACCCTATGAATATTAGAGGGCACATTCACTCCGTTCAGGCGCAGGAATTTATTCTCGATTTTATTTCGCGTTTTTGGGACCGGATGTACCCGCGCCATTTTTTCTAATTTTTGACAATTTTTTTTCGAACTCAATCTCGACCGACAAGTCCACCCTATGAATATTAGAGGGCACATTCACTCCGTTCAGGCGCAGGAATTTATTTTCGATTTTAATTCGCGTTTTTGGGACCGGATGTACCCGCGCCATTTTTTCTAATTTTTGATAATTTTTTTTTGAACTCATTCTCGAACGACAAGTCCACCCTATGAATATTAGACGGCACATTCACTTCGTTTGGGCGCAGGAATTTATTTTTGATTTTATTTCGCGTTTTTTGGGACCGGATGTACCCGCGCCATTTTTTCTAATTTTTGATAATTTTTTTTCGAAATAATTCTCGACCGACAAGTCCACCCTATTAATATTAGACGGCACATTCACTTCATTTGGACGCAGGAATTTATTTTTAATTTTATTTCACGTTTTTGGGACCGGATGTACCCGCGCCATTTTTTCTAATTTTTGATAATTTTTTTTTTAAACTCATCTTCGACCGACAAGTCCACCCTATGAATATTAGAGGGCACATTCACTCCGTTCAGGCACAGGAATTTATTTTCGATTTTATTTCGCGTTTTTGGGACCGGATGTACCCGCGCCATTTTTTCTTATCTTTGATTATTTTTTTTTGAACTCATCTTCGACCGACAAGTCCACCCTATGAATATTAGAGGGCACATTCACTCCGTTCAGGCGCAGGAATTTATTTTCGATTTTATTCCGCGTTTTTTGGGACCGGATGTACCCGCGCCATTTTTTCTAATTTTTGATAATTTTTTTTCGAACTCATTCTCGACCGACAAGTCCACCCTATGAATATTAGAGGGCACATTCACTCCGTTCAGGCGCAGGAATTTATTTTCGATTTTATTCCGCGTTTTTGGGACCGGATGTACCGGCGCCATTTTTTCTGATTTTTGATAATTTTTTTTCGAACTCATTCTCGACCGACAAGTCCACCCTATTAATATTAGACGGCACATTCACTTCGTTTGGGCGCAGGAATTTATTTTTAATTTTATTTCACGTTTTTGGGACCGGATGCACCCGCGCCATTTTTTCTAATTTTTGATAATTTTTTTTTAAACTCATCTTCGACCGACAAGTCCACCCTATGAATATTAGAGGGCACATTCACTCCGTTCAGGCGCAGGAATTTATTTTCGATTTTATTTCGCGTTTTTGGGACCGGATGTACCCGCGCCATTTTTTCTAATTTTTGATAATTTTTTTCCGAACTCATTCTCGACCGACAAGTCCACCCTATGAATATTAGAGGGTACATTCACTCCGTTCAGGCGCAGGAATTTATTCTCGATTTTATTTCGCGTTTTTGGGACCGGATGTACCCGCGCCATTTTTTCTAATTTTTGATAATTTTTTTTTGAACTCATCTTCGACCGACAAGTCCACCCTATGAATATTAGAGGGCACATTCACTCCGTTCAGGCGCAGGAATTTATTTTCCATTTTATTTCGCTTTTTTGGGACCGGATGTACCCGCGCCATTTTTTCTAATTTTTGATAATTTTTTTCCGCACTCATTCTTGACCGACAAGTCCACCCTATAAATATTAGAGGGCACATTCACTCCGTTCAGGCGCAGGAATTTATTTTCGATTTTATTTCGCGTTTTTGGGACCGGATGTACCCGCGCCATTTTTTCTAATTTTTGATAATTTTTTTTCGAACTCATTCTCGACCGACAGTCCACCCTATGAATATTAGAGGGCACATTCACTCCGTTCAGGCGCAGGAATTTATTCTCGATTTTATTTCGCGTTTTTGGGACCGGATGTACCCGCGCCATTTTTTCTAATTTTTGATAATTTTTTTTTTGAACTCATCTTCGACCGACAAGTCCACCCTATGAATATTAGAGGGCACATTCACTCCGTTCAGGCACAGGAATTTATTTTCGATTTTATTTCGCGTTTTTGGGACCGGATGTACCCGCGCCATTTTTTCTTATTTTTGATTATTTTTTTTTGAACTCATCTTCGACCGACAAGTCCACCCTATGAATATTAGAGGGCACATTCACTCCGTTCAGGCGCAGGAATTTATTTTCGATTTTATTCCGCGTTTTTTGGGACCGGATGTACCCGCGCCATTTTTTCTAATTTTTGATAATTTTTTTTTAAACTCATCTTCGACCGACAAGTCCACCCTATGAATATTAGAGGGCACATTCACTCCGTTCAGGCGCAGGAATTTATTTTCGATTTTATTCCGCGTTTTTGGGACCGGATGTACCGGCGCCATTTTTTCTGATTTTTGATAATTTTTTTTCGAACTCATTCTCGACCGACAAGTCCACCCTATTAATATTAGACGGCACATTCACTTCGTTTGGGCGCAGGAATTTATTTTTAATTTTATTTCACGTTTTTGGGACCGGATGTACCCGCGCCATTTTTTCTAATTTTTGATAATTTTTTTTTAAACTCATCTTCGACCGACAAGTCCACCCTATGAATATTAGAGGGCACATTCACTCCGTTCAGGCGCAGGAATTTATTCTCGATTTTATTTCGCGTTTTTGGGACCGGATGTACCCGCGCCATTTTTTCTCATTTTTGATAATTTTTTTTTGAACTCATCTTCGACCGACAAGTCCACCCTATGAATATTAGAGGGCACATTCACTCCGTTCAGGCGCAGGAATTTATTTTCGATTTTATTCCGCGTTTTTTGGGACCGGATGTACCCGCGCCATTTTTTCTAATTTTTGATAATTTTTTTTCGAACTCATTCTCGACCGACAGTCCACCCTATGAATATTAGAGGGCACATTCACTCCGTTCAGGCGCAGGAATTTATTCTCGATTTTATTTCGCGTTTTTGGGACCGGATGTACCCGCGCCATTTTTTCTAATTTTTGATAATTTTTTTTTTGAACTCATCTTCGACCGACAAGTCCACCCTATGAATATTAGAGGGCACATTCACTCCGTTCAGGCACAGGAATTTATTTTCGATTTTATTTCGCGTTTTTGGGACCGGATGTACCCGCGCCATTTTTTCTTATTTTTGATTATTTTTTTTTGAACTCATCTTCGACCGACAAGTCCACCCTATGAATATTAGAGGGCACATTCACTCCGTTCAGGCGCAGGAATTTATTTTCGATTTTATTCCGCGTTTTTTGGGACCGGATGTACCCGCGCCATTTTTTCTAATTTTTGATAATTTTTTTTTAAACTCATCTTCGACCGACAAGTCCACCCTATGAATATTAGAGGGCACATTCACTCCGTTCAGGCGCAGGAATTTATTTTCGATTTTATTCCGCGTTTTTGGGACCGGATGTACCGGCGCCATTTTTTCTGATTTTTGATAATTTTTTTTCGAACTCATTCTCGACCGACAAGTCCACCCTATTAATATTAGACGGCACATTCACTTCGTTTGGGCGCAGGAATTTATTTTTAATTTTATTTCACGTTTTTGGGACCGGATGTACCCGCGCCATTTTTTCTAATTTTTGATAATTTTTTTTTAAACTCATCTTCGACCGACAAGTCCACCCTATGAATATTAGAGGGCACATTCACTCCGTTCAGGCGCAGGAATTTATTTTCGATTTTATTTCGCGTTTTTGGGACCGGATGTACCCGCGCCATTTTTTCTAATTTTTGATAATTTTTTTCCGAACTCATTCTCGACCGACAAGTCCACCCTATGAATATTAGAGGGTACATTCACTCCGTTCAAGCGCAGGAATTTATTCTCGATTTTATTTCGCGTTTTTGGGACCGGATGTACCCGCGCCATTTTTTCTAATTTTTGATAATTTTTTTTTGAACTCATCTTCGACCGACAAGTCCACCCTATGAATATTAGAGGGCACATTCACTCCGTTCAGGCGCAGGAATTTATTTTCGATTTTATTCCGCGTTTTTTGGGACCGGATGTACCCGCGCCATTTTTTCTAATTTTTGATAATTTTTTTCCGAACTCATTCTCGACCGACAAGTCCACCCTATGAATATTAGAGGGCACATTCACTCCGTTCAGGCGCAGGAATTTATTTTCGATTTTATTTCGCGTTTTTGGGACCGGATGTACCCGCGCCATTTTTTCTAATTTTTGATAATTTTTTTCCGAACTCATTCTCGACCGACAAGTCCACCCTATGAATATTAGAGGGCACATTCACTCCGTTCAGGCGCAGGAATTTATTCTCGATTTTATTTCGCGTTTTTGGGACCGGATGTACCCGCGCCATTTTTTCTCATTTTTGATAATTTTTTTTTGAACTCATCTTCGACCGACAAGTCCACCCTATGAATATTAGAGGGCACATTCACTCCGTTCAGGCGCAGGAATTTATTTTCGATTTTATTCCGCGTTTTTTGGGACCGGATGTACCCGCGCCATTTTTTCTAATTTTTGATAATTTTTTTTCGAACTCATTCTCGACCGACAAGTCCACCCTATGAATATTAGAGGGCACATTCACTCCGTTCAGGCGCAGGAATTTATTTTCGATTTTATTTCGCGTTTTTGGGACCGGATGTACCCGCGCCATTTTTTCTAATTTTTGATAATTTTTTTTCGAACTCATTCTCGACCGACAAGTCCACCCTATGAATATTAGAGGGCACATTCACTCCGTTCAGGCGCAGGAATTTATTCTCGATTTTATTTCGCGTTTTTGGGACCGGATGTACCCGCGCCATTTTTTCTAATTTTTGATCATTTTTTTTTTGAACTCATCTTCGACCGACAAGTCCACCCTATGAATATTAGAGGGCACATTCACTTTGTTCAGGCGCAGGAATTTATTTTCGATTTTATTTCGCGTTTTTGGGACCGGATGTACCCGCGCCATTTTTTCTAATTTTTGATAATTTTTTTCCGAACTCATTCTCGACCGACAAGTCCACCCTATGAATATTAGAGGGCACATTCACTCCGTTCAGGCGCAGGAATTTATTTTCGATTTTATTTCGCGTTTTTGGGACCGGATGTACCCGCGCCATTTTTTCTAATTTTTGATAATTTTTTTCCGAACTCATTCTCGACCGACAAGTCCACCCTATGAATATTAGAGGGCACATTCACTCCGTTCAGGCGCAGGAATTTATTCTCGATTTTATTTCGCGTTTTTGGGACCGGATGTACCCGCGCCATTTTTTCTCATTTTTGATAATTTTTTTTTGAACTCATCTTCGACCGACAAGTCCACCCTATGAATATTAGAGGGCACATTCACTCCGTTCAGGCGCAGGAATTTATTCTCGATTTTATTTCGCGTTTTTGGGACCGGATGTACCCGCGCCATTTTTTCTAATTTTTGATCATTTTTTTTTTGAACTCATCTTCGACCGACAAGTCCACCCTATGAATATTAGAGGGCACATTCACTTTGTTCAGGCGCAGGAATTTATTTTCGATTTTATTTCGCGTTTTTGGGACCGGATGTACCCGCGCCATTTTTTCTAATTTTTGATAATTTTTTTCCGAACTCATTCTCGACCGACAAGTCCACCCTATGAATATTAGAGGGCACATTCACTCCGTTCAGGCGCAGGAATTTATTTTCGATTTTATTTCGCGTTTTTGGGACCGGATGTACCCGCGCCATTTTTTCTAATTTTTGATAATTTTTTTCCGAACTCATTCTCGACCGACAAGTCCACCCTATGAATATTAGAGGGCACATTCACTCCGTTCAGGCGCAGGAATTTATTCTCGATTTTATTTCGCGTTTTTGGGACCGGATGTACCCGCGCCATTTTTTCTCATTTTTGATAATTTTTTTTTGAACTCATCTTCGACCGACAAGTCCACCCTATGAATATTAGAGGGCACATTCACTCCGTTCAGGCGCAGGAATTTATTTTCGATTTTATTCCGCGTTTTTTGGGACCGGATGTACCCGCGCCATTTTTTCTAATTTTTGATAATTTTTTTTCGAACTCATTCTCGACCGACAAGTCCACCCTATGAATATTAGAGGGCACATTCACTCCGTTCAGGCGCAGGAATTTATTTTCGATTTTATTTCGCGTTTTTGGGACCGGATGTACCTGCGCCATTTTTTCTAATTTTTGATAATTTTTTTCCGAACTCATTCTCGACCGACAAGTCCACCCTATGAATATTAGAGGGCACATTCACTCCGTTCAGGCGCAGGAATTTATTTTCGATTTTATTTCGCGTTTTTGGGACCGGATGTACCCGCGCCATTTTTTCTAATTTTTGATAATTTTTTTCCGAACTCATTTTCGACCGACAAGTCCACCCTATAAATATTAGACGGCACATTCACTTCGTTTGGGCGCAGGAATTTATTTTCGATTTTATTTTGCAGTCTATCAATCGTTCCGACTCGCGGGGTATTTTTGGGGTGAAAAAATTGTCTCCACACATTACCCCTATCATTTTCATGATTATAAAAAAATTTGAAACCTATAAAAATTGAAAAAAAAAAAAACCGTTCGAAGAACGTTCCAAACTTCAACCAGCTGTAAGTCGACGAGTCTACTTTTCGATTTTAGCTGTTTTCTACCCGCAATGGACATGGCCACGTCTTTAATTACCAGCGTGTCTGTAATTGGCCTGGGAAATCCGAATCTGCATATTTTCGAAAATCCTTTTTTAGTTTTCTTATTTCGCATACAATAATCGTTATGCTTCTGCCTCTGATGCGTGTCTACTCGACGATACAACGTCGGCGAAATATGTTTATTGGGTAGTCTACAAGTAATATGCTTGGAAATGAAGTTGGCGACGTCTTCCGTAGATGATTCCCCGATCGTGGGAGCATCTTCAATCCAGACCAACAAATGGAAGTGCTGTGTTCCTCTGCCTTGGTATTCTCGTCTCCAAAAGTAATGGCTGACTTTTCCAATTGGATTGTCATCGGAACATATGAATTTCAGCATAGCCCGAAATTTGTTGTCTAGATATCTCGAGGCTGAAACTGGGTCCCTCGCTACCAGTTCACTTGTAGACATACCAGCCATTTTTGGTCCGTTAACGTTTCTTATATATTCAGCTAAATCATCCCACATCCACTCGCTGGGACTCAGCGTGAGAAACCATGTTGCCGGACCATAATTTTGTACCATGCATCCCAACTCATTTCTCGGTTTGCGCCAATACTGATCTGTATTCCGTAATTTGGCGAATATAGTGGTCAGATTTCCTTCAAGCTGTTCTTTTGACATTAATTCCAAATACTGACCGGCATTCATTTTTTCCTTTGGATTAATGACATTTAATTTGTGAAATATACCACCCTTTAACTGTCGTATGTTCGAGTCATGTAACAGGTAGAACAAATACTGTTGATTCAGCCTGAATACGGAATGAGTGGACATAAGCCTGCATTTTATGTAGTCGAATTCTCGCAAAGCGATCGCGCGGTCTTGATGCTGGCCGTTGTTACCATAAGGGTACAAGTCTGGGAAGCACAAGACGTCTAGATATTTATCCCATTGACTGAAGGGTGCTTCCTCTACCTTGAGCATTTGATATAGAGCCGTTGCGTTCTTATTTTCCCTATCGGCACTGATAGGATAGATGGTATACTGCTCGTAGTAATCTTCGCTATCCATTATTTGTGTTAATATAGCCCGACGCTTAGTACTCATCTCGTCATTACACTCCACCACCGTATCCGCATGTTCTTCCAAACCAGGCTCTTCTGTCTCTACCTGAATTTCCACGTCTTGCGCAAGTAAATCTAACAACGAGTCTGGCTCAGCCGGTAATTCAATCTCACCATAAAACGGATTATTTTCCCTAAGCCAAACGAGTGTCTTGTAAATTTTTTTTACGTCCACTAAACTACTCCACACGACTTTTGACTTATTCGGTAATCCATAGACCATCACGAATAGTTCTTGATTCAGATTCAGCGCGTCAGTCGGTGCAGGTAATTTTTTTAGTGTTTCCTCTAACGGTAACGGTAAATGGAACGTTCGACCCTTCACTTTCCGTACTCGCAACTTATTTGGAAGATTTTTTTTCGCTACTGTACCCATTCTTAGTACCGTTTGAAAAGCCTTTGCCCTCTGTATGAGGATTTTTTCATAATCGTTAAGAGTGGAGAGAACAGGTGGCACGTCGCCTATAGCTAGCTGATTCAATAAACACGTTGGTGGCATTTCATTATTACGGAACTTTTCTAAACAGTATTTACAGATATAATCAGATGCATTGTCGGATGCATCGATGTAAGTTTTCATCTGTGACCAATAGTGCCCTGTGATAGGTTTTCTGAGTTTTTTCATATCTCGCGTGTCTCTACGGTAACAAAGTTTTTCGCACGATACGCAAGCCAATCGTGGTGTATCCATCGACTGTTGGACTAGCTCATGGAATGCACGCCTATATTTGTTCGCGATTTCATCTTCGTTTAAATTTATTACTTCGGAACACGGTTGGTACATAGAAGCTTTCTCGGCTGTTTCGCTGGAGAGTTCTTGCAGAAGAAGTAGATCTCCCCGTACAAAGGCATTGTCTATACAATTAATTTTCTCCACTAGTCTGATAAGTTCGTAAATGTATCTCATGAAATACCGAATCTGTGGGAAGTGTGGATGCAATAATTGAAGCGCTAAGAATTTCGAATTGCAACTCACAGGATTGGTATAACAAGTTTGTGCGTGTCCTAATTTGTGCTGTGACGTATTGACACTACATTGGTTCCAGTGTTTCAATGTATTACGAATATTTGCTATTTTCCATGAGCGTATAGCCTGGAACACATATTCTAGCCTACTAATGGTATCTGAATTTGGTTTGATACACAGCTCTGAGCAAACCCATGCTTTTCGTACATGTGTGCTTGCAGTTACCGGTAACACGTTAGTTATCTTCCCTGTCGATGTAGTGATAAGTGGGTCTATTACAATGTGAAGCTCGTCATAAGCTGTATCGGTATAATAAGGGTCGGACGAGCCCGTATGTTTTGATTCCCCGCAAAAGGCTGCAATTTTCGATTCTATGTCAGAAGAATCTGCCGCTCGTATTGAACAAACCTCGATCTTATTCTTCAGATTATTCAGCGTACGTCTTACGCTTAGTACGATACGTTTTCTCGCTTGAATGCACCATTTTATAATTTTTTCTGCCTCAATTCGTTTCTGCGGCTTTGACTTACAATTCATTTTCGCAGATAAAATGGTGATATATTTTTCTACCGATCCTAACAATGTTATTGTACTGCTCCGTCTACCTAAATGCCTATATTTTTTCAAAATATTTTTCGTTCTAATAAATTTTTGTTGCCCTCTTAGTTCTTTACGAGCGCGTCTGACTTTGTCGAGTATTGCTTTATTTATGTTGCGATTAATGGAATGCTTGTTTCGTTCATATTTTTTTTTTTTATTTCCGAATTAAGAGCATATTTACGAAATTCGTACGTTTTTTTAGTCTCGGGATGTTCAGAATATTTAACTCTTTTTTTTGTGGCGCTCACCTCAGGATTGGCTGCATATCTTTTTCTTTCACGTGCCTGTTTGATCTCAGGATTCGCTGTGTACTTTTTTCTTTCGCGTGCCCTTTTGATTTCAGGATCGGCAGCATATTTTTCTCTCTGACGTGTCTGTTGGATTAAGGGATTAGCTGCATATTTTACTCTTCGACGTGTACGGTGTAGTTCACGAGTCACAGCAGTTGTTTTTTTCTTGTGCAGTGTTTTTGGTTCTGGATTTTCCGAATATTTCGCTCTTTTTTGCAATTTTATTGTGTCTGCATTAGCAACATAATTTGCTCGTTTTACAGGCTGTTTCATCCCGGATGTAGCACCTTGGTTTGTATTTCGTTGTGGCTTTTCACCGCTGCAATTTTCTTTGCATTTTTCGTCATTTTGTGTTTGCCGTATGAACGAACGAGTAGTATGCCCGACTGAGTTCGTGCTATTACTACTGCTTGTCTGTCGAGCTGAATAGTCTTCGCGCCTTTTCTTGTTTATTGCGTCCTTGTGAGTGGCCCACCATTTGTTTTGGCGATTGGTCCGTGTTGGGAGAGTTATGTTTGTTTTATCGCTATTACACTGTTGTCTGCTTTCTTTGCTGCTATCGTCTGTCGTACTTTGTGAAGCAAGCGAACTGATATGCCGTGGTACTGTTCGACAGACTGATGCATACGTTTTCGCGGGCGATTCTTGTATTTTCAACCGGTCTGTATTTTGGTTCTGTACGATTGTAATGATGTCCGACTGCGCTGTTGTGGTAATTTCCATTGCGGGAAATGCACTTATTGTCTTTTCGTTGAGTATGCGTAATAAATGCTGTCTCATCGTCAGTGTCGTTCTTCTACGCCCATCGTTATCCACGTAATAGCGCTCGGTCACAGGGTCCTTACCCAGTGCAAGCGATGTTGCGATTGCACACGCAAACACTCCGCATGATTTTAAATCCGGTTGTGTTTGTACATTTTCGTACACGATCGAATATTTTTCATACAGACAATTCAATATTTTATGTTGGTGCGGCAATAATTGGTGTTTCAACGTATCGTACACGTGTACTACTGACCCATCGTAGTATATGCAGGTCCAGTGACCGACCTCGTCTCGACCAATGTTTCCGCCGTAGAGGATCTGAATATCCCGATCGCTGGTAACACGTTGATACCAACGCAACCTTTGATAGAATATTGGATCTTGTGGTTTGAAAGTCGTCGTGTCAGTTAAAACGTTTAAAAATGCATTTATACACATGTCCTGTAGCTCCTGTGCAATGTTCATAATGCAGGCTGCGATCCGTTCCCTATTTGCACGTACTATGGCGCTAACGTTTATTTGTTCGTTAGTGTCGTCTCTAATTTCTATTATAGGTAGCAAATTTATGTCAGCTGTCTCATCGGGTTTCGGAGTATCAGTTTTACCTACTGTGGCGGATCGCTTCGCCTCGTTTTGTTGTTGCCGAATTTTTCTATAGCTACGTTTTTTAGTCTTCGGCATTGTTATTTATCGGATTATCTGTACGAAATATTACTTAACTTATACTTAGTATTTGTCTATCTATTGTTTTATATTCTGATTCCCTCGTAATTATAAATGATCAATTGTTATTGAGTGTACTTACATATAAATTTTTTTGGATCCTCGGATTCAACTGCTGCGTGAATTCTATTTTATACACAATAAGACAATACAATTTTTCGCGCACGAATTTGAAAAATAAAAGAAATTCACTATGTTTATTCTCGTAATCGAACGTCGATTTTTCAATCTTTGATACCGTTTGATAAACGACGTGTGAAAATTAACTTTTGCCGCAACTGCGGTACGCTGACACGAATAACCTCAAGCTCGTCGATTAAGAACAATAGATCACTGACAATGAGGTAAAATTATTGATATTATTGTCACAGTAAAGAAAATGAATAAATTCGCGTGTCTGTGTGAATTCGAACGATGTTCAAATGCACCGAAATAACACTCACTTGTCGAATAATTGCAAGATTTATCTTTCGATACGCGCTTTGCAATACCTCCAAGTGGAATGGAAGTTCTACTTTCTATTCGCTGATTTTTAAAAATGACGTTCCTAAAGTCATCTATTTGAGTTGATCTCATCTCTATTGGGCTTGTGATTTCTGAAATTTGTCGATAGAGTGCAGTCCTATTGACGCGCATTTCTTGTGGACAATTTAATTATTCGTTGTTCTATTTTTCCGAAGATTGCTTCTTAATTAATTTACCTAGTTTACTTCTCAATACAATGTTCTGTTGTGATAATAATTGCAATACGTAAATAGATGGATAATTTTGGTTGGGCTGAACTTGTCCAGACAATGATGACAAGACATCGCCATCTGGGCAAATGTTTATGAAGTTGGACAATTTGTTTAAATAAAATTGTTTGGTTTTATGTGTGACTGTGTGATCTTGTCAATTTATATGCTACAAGATCAACGGTTCAACCCTCATTCTGCATTCGAATTACGAGGACGCAAGATGTGTAAGTATACATACACGTTTTCATATCATACATTTTGTTACAGTCTTTTTTGTTGTAATTGTGTATTCTACAATATTTTTCAAACAAATGAAGTATTCTAATTCAGTTATTATTGGAGTATTGTATGTATACTATTGTTTTTGGAAGGTTTTCTTGTATAAAGTTCACACTTTTACTATCTTTAATTGACTTTATTTTTATGCTAGTTGAACTTCAACTAGCACTCTCTTATATGTATATGCTTTTACAGTTAGACATCTTGTTATAATAGAGTTCATTCTTTGTAGTATGATATAGGGATTATTTAGGCGGACTATATGCGGGTCCCCTATTGGATGTTCGGGCTTTGTCCAAGACTATGTAGCCAATGCGGGAATGGCTATCTAGTTGTCAATGACGACATGCCTGGGTAATTCCAACACCCTTCCTCCAAGGCATGTCCGTGACACCGTTATTCCAGGCGATGTATTCCCAGCTTCTCTGAGCAGATCCTTTGCTTCGGTCCTGGTACGCCTTTCGTTAGCATGTCTGCTGGCATGATTTCGGTAGGCATGTAGTCAACCCTAATCTTTCCCATATTGTAGGCCTCTTTCACGAAGTGATGGCCGATGTCCACATGCTTGAGTTTCGAGTGAGAAACTTGATTCTTCGCTAGACTCAAGGCTCCCTGGTTGTCGCTATGTAGAATTATGGGATCGTCGGCTACTTCGATTTCCTTTAGTAAGTTCAGCCAGTAAATGGCTTCTCGAGTGGCTGCTGTGAGGGCTCTGTACTCCGCTTCCGTGCTGGATAAAGCCACCGTTCTTTGTTTCCTTGCTTCCCAGCTGATGGCTGCTCCGCTTAGTATAAACGCATAACCGGTGTGCGAGTGTCGGTCTTCAGGGTCGGAACCCCAATCGGCATCAACGACGCCATAAATTGGCACGTCTGTGCTTGTGTATTTTAGCCCTAGTTCCTTGGTCCCTTGTAAGTATCTCAGTACCCTCTTCCCTGCCTTCCAGTGCTCTGGTCCGTTCGCGGTACAGTATTGGCTGAGATGGCTTACGGCAAACATGATATCCGGTCGGGTAGAAGTGGCAAGGTACATTAGTGATCCAACTAACTGTCGATAGGGGTAGATTTCAGTGTCAGTTGGCTGTGTTTTGCTCAGGTAGGTTCTTGGTTGTATCGGGGTATCGACTGGCTTGCAATCTTCCATGTTGAATCGTCGCAGAATTGTCTCAATGTATTTCGATTGATTCATGCTGATTTGGTGATTGGTTATATCGTGTTTGAATTGTATTCCCAAACAATGGCTGATAGCTCCGAGGTCTTTCATTTCAAAAGCTTTCCCTAGTTGAGCCTTTGTCTCGCTTAGCCATTTGTCTTCGTTGGTGGCGATTAAGATGTCGTCGACATAGATTGCCACGAGCATTATTTTCGAGTTTTCTTTTCGCATGAATAGGCAATTGTCGTGTGATAATGGGTCGAGCTTCATCTCTCGCAGTTTTTGGTCGAGTCTTTTGAACCACTGCTTCCCGGCCTGTTTCAGGCCATATAATGCCTTCTTTAGTTGGCATACTTGGTTGTTCCGTTGCATTCTGTTTAGCCATTCCTTAGCGGTCTCGATGACGTGCGGTGAGTTCTTCTCGGTTTCGATTATGTTCTTGAGTATTTCGTCCAGATTGTCGGGGATTTCCATATATACGTCTTCATCAAGGTGTCCGTTTAAGTAGGCTGTGACTACGTCCATCTGGTGCACCTTGAGTTTCAACTTGACTGCTAAGGCCATGATCAGTCTGATTGAGCTGGCTTTCACGACCGGAGCGTATGTTTCGTGGAAGTCTATCCCTGGTTGTTGTGCACACCCTTTGGCTACTAATCGGATTTTCTTCTTTTCTTCGTCCGTGTTAACATCGTATTTGGTTTGGAGAACTAGGCGACTTTTAATCACCTTTCTGTTAGTGGGTCGATCTACTATCCTCCAGGTTTTGTTTTTGACCTGGGCTAGATATTCTTTGTATAAGGCATCCGTCCATTTGTCCGAATCGGGTTCATTTTGGGCTTCGTGGAGTGTTGTTGGTTGGTTGTAGTTCGTCAAGTTCGCGAATACGTCTTCTTCTGTTTCTATGTTCGGTATCGCTTCGGGGTCATCATCCGTGTCCGAGGTATGAGTATTAAAGATTTTTCTTGGTCTTCCTGGCAACCCCGTTCGCAGTATTCTCGGTCGTCCTCTCTTTCTCTTCGGCGCCGGTTCTATAAGGGGGGTTTCTGGATCGGTTTCATTTGTTTGACTTCTCTTTCTCTTTGCTAATTTGGTCTTTTCGGGTATTCTGTTAGGTGTCTCTCCTTGTATATTAGTGTCATCGAGTTTTATTGGCATTTCCACGGTTCTGGTATTTTCTCGAAGTCTCACATCTCTGCTGACCACAACCTTCTGCTTAGAAGGCAGCCATACTCGGTAGGCCTTCGATGTGTTGGAATATCCAACAAAAATGCCTTCGATGGCGTGTGGGTCCAGTTTTCCTCTGGTTGGGTCCTTGTCTAGTATGAAGCAGGGCGCTCCAAAGATTTTTAAGTGTTTCATGGATGGGGTCTTGCCCATCCAAAGTGTGAATGGCACCTGCCCGTCAAGTGCCCTCGTTGGACATCTATTTCGGATGTAATTTGCTGTGTTCAAGGCTTCTCCCCAGAAGTGTAGTGGGGTCTCGTGCTGGCGCAGTAGGCATTTCGTCATTTCCACTAGTGTCCTCATTTTTCTTTCAGCGACGCCATTTTGTTGTGGAGTTCGTGGCACCGTGAGTCTTCTGATTATCCCGTTGTCGCTTAGAAATTGGTCGAATACTTCGTTGCAGTATTCCCTTCCATTGTCCGTTTGTAGGCACTTGATCCTTCGTCCCGTTTGGTTTTCTGCTAAGGATTTGAACTGAGTGAATGACTTGAATACCTCGTTTTTGTGTTTTAGGATATAAACTTCACACCATCGAGAGTAATCGTCTATAAACACTACGAAATATCTAGACCCCCCCAAGGTTTTTGTGCGGAATGGACCACACACATCACTATGTATGATTTGGAGTAGATCCTTGGTCCGTTTCTCTTTTGAGGTTTGAAATGGAGTACTCGCTAATTTTTCAATGATACATACGTCGCAGTTGGGAGACTCTATATTTGGGTCAAAATCGATTCCTCTAACCATTTCTTCCCTCATTAATCGTTTCAGATCAAAGTAATTTATGTGTCCTAATCTCGCGTGCCAAACTGCTATGTCTTCGGCGTTTGTGAGATTTGATTCCGCGATTTTGGCGTTCTCCGGTTCCGTTCTTAACATATATAGATTTCCGGTTCTCTCCGCGATTGCAATTGTTCGTTTCTCTTTCATTATTTGGGCATGTTTAGCATTGAAGTGAACTTCATATCCGTGGTCTGTTACTTTAGCGATTGACATAAGGTTCTTTCTCAAGTCGGGTACGTGAAGCGTATTCTCTAGTTTAATGATTTTATTATTGTTATTATTATTAGGAACAGAAAATCTTACTTCGCCGATCCCATGTATCTCAGAAGTTTCGTGACTAGCCAGGTTCAGCGCCCGTCGATGTTCCCTCAGTTTGTTGAATGATCTCTCATTGCGGC
Organism: Tenthredo mesomela; assembly: GCA_943736025.1. NCBI lineage: Eukaryota > Metazoa > Arthropoda > Insecta > Hymenoptera > Tenthredinidae > Tenthredo > Tenthredo mesomela. Next base: position 20,840,732 of record OX031015.1, read on the forward strand.
ACATATGAGATGTGCACCCGCTATCTAAGCACCAGTCGTCCGTCCGATTGGTCGCTGTGAACATGCTCTCCTGGAGTTCTTCTTCTCCCTCGCTTGTCGAATCGGTTTCCTCGTACGTTTGCTTGGCAGACTCCTTCCTCACGGGAGCTGGTGCCAAGCATTCAAAGGCCCGATGGCCGGCTTTATGGCATCTGTTGCATTTGTAAGGGAACTTTTCATCCCTTTTGAAGTTGGGTTGTCTCCATTCCTTTCCGGACTGCCTGCCCTTCCTGACATATAGAGCATTCGAGGGCTCGTTCCCTTCCTTCGATGAACGTGCGTCATGCTCTTCGAGTATTTTGATCTTTAGTGCGTCTGGAGCCGGTAGTTTGTCTCTGGATTCTATAGCACACCTGAAATTTTCGAAATTTTCTGGTAGGCTGTATAGGATCATGATAGATAATTGCTCGGGGTGAATCTTTATGTCCATTTGTTCCAACTTGTCGACAGTGTCGAAGAAGTCGTTTAGGTGATCTCGTAGGTTGTCGTCGTCCTTCATTTTCGACAGGGTGAGGCGCTTCAGTAAGGTCGCCTTCCTAGCGGGTCCCTTAGATTGAAATATTTTTTCTAGTTCTAGCCATATGTCTCTAGAGGTATGACAGTTTTTGATTTGTTTGAGTTCTGATGTGTTGATCGATAGTATAAGGTCTGACTTAGCTTTCTTGTCCGCGATGTCCCATTTTCTTATAGCATCGTTGGTTTCGCCAGTGGTCGACTCCTCAGGTCTTTTGTTCGTACCATCGACATATTCCCACGCATCGTTTTTCGTGAGCAAGGCTTCCATTTGAATCCTCCATGTGTCGTAGTTATTAGCCCCTAGAGGCTCTATCTTGACCGTGTTGCTTCCCATGTTGTTTGTGTAGAACGTCTACTAGTGAACCACGTTTCACCATGTGCTTAACCTCACTTTTTTTTTTACCGAAAACTTTTTCGACTAGTTTGACACTGCCGTTTTCTGCCAGAACGTCTGGGCCCATAACCTATTGTTTTTGGAAGGTTTTCTTGTATAAAGTTCACACTTTTACTATCTTTAATTGACTTTATTTTTATGCTAGTTGAACTTCAACTAGCACTCTCTTATATGTATATGCTTTTACAGTTAGACATCTTGTTATAATAGAGTTCATTCTTTGTAGTATGATATAGGGATTATTTAGGCGGACTATATGCGGGTCCCCTATTGGATGTTCGGGCTTTGTCCAAGACTATGTAGCCAATGCGGGAATGGCTATCTAGTTGTCAATGACGACATGCCTGGGTAATTCCAACATATACATGCGAACAATGGGTCGAGTAATAGAAAGATGCTTGTCCTAATTTTTTACGGCCAGTTACTCCGTTTCGTATCATCATGTGTTTAGTTGATTGTTTCAAGCTGACATGGTCTAATTTTGTCAATTATCTTTAACGGGTGGCATCGCTTATACGTTATCTTCATATTTCATTTATTTTGAAGAAATTGTAGGATCTAAAGTAGGGGTGTGGTCTAAGCTGAGAGCCCATTTACCGACATCGTTTTGTATTACTATTTTATTGAACCTAATCAAATCCAGAATTGTGAATATAAGCTGATTCAATTTAGGAATTTTATTTGTTTGATCAGCTTGATTCTCTGTATAGCCAATAAATTTGTTTGATTTTGTTGTTTTAGAATTGCAAGCCTTAGATGTTTGTAATGCATTCATAATCATTCAAATGAATAATTATCCTATTGAATCGTTGTGTCTTTATAAATATTAATAGTGGGTATAATGGTGCATTTACTGAAAATGTGTGCTATTTGGTTTATAGCAACAAACGAAAACCAAGACGTGGTAATGAAGGGTGACGAGGGTGGCGGCGGCGTACCAGCAGAGCCGTCGCAAGCTGAGACAATGGTATGTACAGTATTAAATATAATCATGGTTTGCGCTGAATGAAAAGGAAAATATGAAGTAGACGGACCGTGAAAAATAAGACTATTCAGGTGGGCCATTTGGAACGCATGTATGTTAGACAGTTTAGAACAGACATATCCTAATAGACTCTACAGGCTGTGTATGGATGACGGTATATTTTTTACGTAATGTTTTTTGCGATCTTATGTTTGTTTTAGATTGCCTGGACAAATACACTTGTTCTAGGTGGACCATTTAAATATGTCTGTGTCCTTGGGTCCTGGGGAAATACTTTTTAGATTAGACAAGAATTTGTCCATGAAGTTTTTTTTTTTTTTTTTCAATTTTTCTAATTGAGCTCACAATCAATTGTGTGTAATACTTGATTTGAATTTTTGTTTCTTATTAAAAAATTAACATCTTTTGATTCACTTGTTGAAGTATTTATTTGACCATTAAAATCTTGTCGTCTATGATTACTAATAGTTAACGTGTTAATTTACAGATTAGAGAGCTTTACGCATTCTTAGGACAGTACATTGGGCAAACGTCCAATGTACTAGGCCCAGATGATGGGGGTAGAGGAGGACAAGGAAGAGGAAGAGGAAGAGGAAGAGGAAGAGGAAGAGGAAGAGGAGGAGGAAGAACAAGCGAAGAGGATGAAGAAAGAGATAGAGAAAGGGAAAGTGAAACAGAAAGAGAAAAAAACTTGGAAACAGAGACAGAAACAGAACTTGAAAAAGAATTTCTAAGACAAATAGAGGAGGGAATGCTAAGAGGAGATAGCGTAATAACAGTAAGAGGAAGAGGGAGAGGATCAATCAGGACAGGATCAGGAAAGGAGCAAGGACGAGGAAGTGAAAACGACAGACAAGGAGGAGGAAACGGAGATAGAGAAATAGAAAGAGCAAGAGAAAAAGAAAAAGAAAAAGAAAAAGTAAGAGAAAGAGAAAGAAGAAGACAAAGAGAAATAGAAATAAAAAGAGAAAAAGACAGAGAACTAGACCGGCAAGAAGAAAGAGAAAGAGAAAGAGAACGAGAAATGGATAGGCAAATCCGGAACGAGATCCAGGCCGCTATTGATGCGGGTTTGCTCAGAGGCCGAGGAAGAGGGCAAGAACCAGGGACAGGACGCGATGGACAAGGGAGAGGACGTGGTGGACAAGGGAGAGGACGTGGTGGATAGGGAAGAGGGGGATCGGGCTGGAACGATGAACGAGGAACAAGGGGCAGAGGGAGGTGGAACTTTAATGTTGGGCCAGGAACAGGGGGAAGAGGCAGATGAGACTGGAGGGCAGGGCGAGGAAGAGGGGGAAGAGGCAGAGGACAGGGCGGTCGGGGGGGCTCTGTCCAAGTTTACTTTTAAACGTTTTTTTTAATAAAAGTATTTTTCATAGTCTGATGTGTACGTTTCATTCTTACCTTATCTGTCATCAACTGGGTGCTGGTGTATTGGACAATAATTTCAATACCTTTTCATTTAGATTCCCTTTTTACTTTTGATTATTCCTGTTTCTTTGTAATTGCAATCATGTATATGGACTGAAGTTTTGCTCTCACTTGACTACATGGAATACGAATATGCTAATGAACTAGTTTAGTAATTGAGTTGAGTTTCCTACATCCTAACGTTTATTTTGAAGCCTGTACAGTTTTTTTCTAAATCTTTTTCCATTTTCATTTTCCAAAAGTTTTCTTTTTTCATGAATCATGACCTAGTAAATGACTCCCTGATCTATGTGTTATTTTATATACATAGATGCAGGTGATTACCACGCATATCGTGGGCCAATTTGTATCTTCTTCGTGTTAAATTCTTCTTTTATTATTTAAACATTTTCATCCAGATATTTATTATATATGATTGAATTAGAACTCAGTTTATAACGTCGCATGGTCATTTATTAGATTGAAATTTAAATTAAACTTCATTCTATTTACTTCGATTCTGAATTGGTGATCCAGTGACACTAAATTTGCATTTAATTGTCAAGGGTTTGTGTGGATATTATTTCTACAATAAATTATCCAACGTGGCATTTACGTGCCATCAGTGAATATATAGTTTGTTATCAATTACTAATCTTAATGAATCCATTGTTGCATAGAACAGATCTTGTATTCAATCTTAGAATGTTCTAAAATCGCTATTTTCAAGTTTTTTTCCTTTGCATGATTATGATGATTTGTTGTATTAGGTAGTTGTTACGAATTCCACGACTAGGATCAAACTAACAAGGGATTTATACAGAGCTATGCTAATGAATGTATGCATAAATATAATAGTTTATTAATAATCCATTATACACGTAATGTATAGTTTTAGTTTAGAAAGCATTAGTATCAGCCTTAACAGGTCAACTCAAATAATCACAGTTGATTAGCATATTATACCAACAAGGAATGACATGTAGTATGGAATAGGTAGATTGAGTCAGTGGTTGGATTTACAGCGAAGGTTGTTTTATACAGATACAGGCCAGTGTGTACGGTTTGAAGTTATTGGTCAACTTATTATTTATAAAGTATACATGAGCTTGAAATATCTCATAATTGCCTGGATGGTTAAATACTGCAGTTAATTTTTCCGGAAATTCGAAAGGCGCTACATAATTTCAAATGATTTCAAAGAATTCATGTCATTTCACTAATAAACTAATGGATAGCATATTTCAAGGTATCAAACGATTTAACTAGATTTTTAAAGATATTAAATGTTCCAACTCATTTTATGGACCACACGAAGCACGGGTAGAACCCACGTTTTCACTCCTTATAAAATAAAATTTTGTATAATACCCAATGGAAAAACTTTTTTTGATTTTGTGTGATTGCACACTCGCCTTCGGCTCGTGTTGCCAACTTACACTAGTCAGAAAAAGTTTTACCGCACTCACATCATAATGTAACATTACTGGACGCAGTATGATAATAGATGTGAGACCCTCATTTTCACACATCATGAAATAAATTTTTGTATAGTACTTGACGGAAAAACTTCTTCTAATCTTGTGTGATTGCAACACTCGCCTTCGGCTCGTGCTGCAATCTCACACTCGTCAGACAAAGTTTCACCGCTCTTGTATCGTGCTGTACTATTTTCAACTCAGTGTGTGATACTTGATTTCTTATTCCTGTTGGTAGTGTGCGAAGTGCCCAATTCACATACTTCCATATGTAAAAATAATCAAGTTCTCTTAGTTTGAGAATAATAATTTCTAAAATATTTTTCTTCTATTCAACTTTCTCAATTTTGTGTCAAGTTGTGTTGACATATACGTATTTACTGATTGAATCATTGCGTTACCAATATATCAAATTAACATCACATATTTTTTATAAATAATAAAATGATGTGAAAAATAATATAATCAAATGAGCCTTGCTTTTCTGATATAATTTGTATCAGGAACTTGCGTTTCCATCGATACAATATGAAAAGGGATGTATGGAAGTCTAAATCTAAAGAACGAGTTTTTTTTTGTCTCTGATGTCCTCATTTCTTTAGTTTCGAAGACTAATAAAAAAATTTTATGCTTTTGAAAATTTGAAAGTTGTTGTTTTTAATGGGGGGGCTTCGCCCCCTGCACCCTTACCAGGGGCTCTGCCCCTGGACCCCGTCGACACCCTGCCGCTCGCACTTATATCGCAATATATATATTATACTTCCCGATTATCTAGAGTTCTTTACAGGTTAAGAATCTCGCACACTGAGTTTACAAAAATAGTATACGACACGTGTGTGTGTACTTGTATTGTACTGTACTATTATAACACTTTCAATAATCAGCAATTTCAAATATAGTAGTTTGTTTGGTAATCAGTTTGCAGTGCTGCTGTATAGGTAGGAAAGTTAGTGGTTGGTAGGCTGGTTAAGAAGTTGGTTCATTTGAAGAAGATACGTAGAGTATTACAACTTTGGAGCAGCTGTGGGCTACCTCTGTTTTGGGACATCGTCTTGCCGAAGTTTTATGCTTGTCTCTTCCAATGGATTGATGATAGGATAGGAATGGTCCAGGTGACTGTAAAAGATATAAAATAAACAAAGAATTGAAGGAGAGATTTCAGTATATTACTGCTAATTTTCCTAGCATTGTTATCATCTTGGAACTATGGGCTGTGGGCTACCTTTGTCTCGGGACGCTGTTTTGCCGAAGTGTTATGTTCGTCTATCTCAATGGATTGATAATCGAATCCTTCGTTTTGGGTCGTCGTTTTGTTAAAGTGTTATCTTCGTCTATTCCAATGGATTGATGATAGGATAGGAATGGTCCAGGTGACTGTAAAAGATATAAAATAAACAAAGAATTGAAGGAGAGATTTCAGTATATTACTGCTAATTTTCCTAGCATTGTTATCATCTTGGAACTATGGGCTGTGGGCTACCTTTGTCTCGGGACGCTGTTTTGCCGAAGTGTTATGTTCGTCTATCTCAATGGATTGATAATCGAATCCTTCGTTTTGGGTCGTCGTTTTGTTAAAGTGTTATCTTCGTCTATTCCAATGGATTGATGATAGGATAGGAATGGTCCAGGTGACTGTAAAAGATATAAAATAAACAAAGAATTGAAGGAGAGATTTCAGTATATTACTGCTAATTTTCCTAGCATTGTTATCATCTTGGAACTATGGGCTGTGGGCTACCTTTGTCTCGGGACGCTGTTTTGCCGAGGTGTTATGTTCGTCTATCTCAATGGATTGATAATCGAATCCTTCGTTTTGGGTCGTCGTTTTGTTAAAGTGTTATCTTCGTCTATTCCAATGGATTGATGATAGGATAGGAATGGTCCAGGTGACTGTAAAAGATATAAAATAAACAAAGAATTGAAGGAAGGATTTCAGAATATTACTACTAATTTTTCTAGCATGTGTCATCACAAGAGACCATTCTAGATCTTGAGCGTTGACATAGCGCCCAACGTTAATTTTTAGAGCCCGTGTTATCGTTGTGCCTCCCCGAGAGTCCTCTTTTATACGTTTGCTACCGCCTATATGCTTTGTTTTCGGGTGGAAAATACAAGGTCACTAAGCAGCTTGAATGTTTATCATTAACAATCAACAATTGAGTTCAGGCAAAACGCGACGCTGTGATGACGCTAACTAGCAAACGGAATCACAGCCTCAGCCCAAAACAATAGCTGGCGTTACCGTGAGCGCTAAAAACTCTTGGCAGTAGTGCCTGATCGGTAGGTAGCATTATCATAGATTCAGGATTTCCTCGTCTCCAATTGTTGATTGTCAAAACATAGAGGGGCCTGCGAAGATGAACGGGTGTAGCAGGGAAACACGAGCACTCAAAGTTGACGTCGGCGGTATGTTAACGCCAAGAGATCCAGAATAGCACCTCAAGTGATGGAAGGAAACATACAAATCAATAGACAATTAACGAGTCATGCAGTTAGTGGAAATAAAAAGGTCGACTCTGTTCTATTTATCAATCAATTATTGTGTGAACAACTGTAAAATTTATTTAGTGAGAATCAATTTACGTACATACCGTTTGATGTGGGTCATCGTGTATAACCTTTTCTTCATTCTTCACTTGCTCCGGTTAGTAGTAAAATAATAATATTTTGCCAAGTTCGATGGTTTATTCTTTATATTTGAACCTAGCTCAGAGGATCTGCTTCGTGCAATTACATGAGGCCTTCATGCAGAAGTCAATATATTATTTTATTAATAATAGTCATCGGCATGAAACCACGGTCGTCGAACTATTTCACTCTTAATTATTCACTGATTCACTAAGTCACTGATATAAAACCATTAGCACGGCCGATAACACATTATTATTATATTATTATATAATTATATAATATAAATATATAACTATATAATATGTTTTTTTATTATGTATAAATTATGAATATTTTAACTGTCAATAGCGCGATCCGACAGCCATCCGACGGCCATTTTGATTTCGTCGACGTTTGTAGCTCACTTCGTAACTTTATTATCATATACCGACCGAGTGCGAATTCAGATTCATCCCAAAATCAATAGGGGGCGAGATTTCAATGGCTTGTAATGACGCTTCAAAGCTCAAGTCGATCTGTGTCGCCGTTCGTTCAGAAATGTGTGGCAAGCAAGCGTCTGCGAAAACCTGACGATGACGGGGAAGAAGGAGAAGAAGATGCTTTTTCATCAACTTTCGTGACTGATATGTCGGAAACCAGTGTACCGATTTCGATCTAATTTATACAGCGAAGTCGTGTGGTGGGGGAATATCTGCTGTGTAAATTTGATCGAAAAATATTCACGCGTTCCGAAGTTATGACCCCGTGCTTACAGGTATAAAGAGTTCCCCCGAGAAAATAGTCTCGCGGCTAGCTCTCGCCTGCCTACGGGTACTTGGCGGCGATTCGCTGCCGCGAATCTTGATTTGTCGATTTTGTAAGCCGTCTAAAACCATTATCGGCTATTTGCGAGTCACATCAAATTTTACTTCGCATCTCAAAGTAAGTTTCATTTTCCTACTGTTAGAAAATTATGCTTTATTATGTTCATTAATAATTTTACATATAAATACTCTAAAAAAGTTCATATTTGATACATTTTAATTGAACTACATAAATGTTATTCTAATTGAAAAAAATTTATAAATGAATAATAGTATGCTATTCGAAATGCATTATTTTATTATTTCATTCAATTTTTTATATTTTGTAAATTTTTTAATTTCTCTTTAAGTAGGTATTTGTCAAAAAAAATTTTGAGAGACATATTCTGAAAAACCGTTCCGGTATAAGTTTGAATAGAATATTAATTTCATAAGTTTACTGTAAAATTTTTTTCAACTTTTATAGGAGTCGATCAGGCTTCCGGGTCATGGATCCTGCCCAAACTTGTAGTCAGGGTGTTTACTTGGATCAAAATACAAAGTACCTGCTGAATAACTCTCCTGAATGGGCCTTTTATTCTATCAATTTACTGAAATATACAATAGAAATCAGCGTAACCTGGGTTATGCAAATTGCCATGAAACAACCAGTTTTTGCTTGGCGTAGTGAGATTCTACGTTGCACTGAATATTTATACATTGAATACAGCCATTATTGTACATCAGATTGGTGAAATTTGTCGTCCCAGGTATAGAGAATCAATTTATTCTGCGTCTATTAACACATGGCTTCTTGTTGTTCATTCCTAGTACAGCATTCATATGATGAATTTAAAGTCTTTTTCCCGCTTGAAAGATGTTGTATAGTATATGGTCAGTTTCAATACTAAACCTAGCAGATTACAAATCCTGTGAAATACAACATAATATTCATTTCACCACAATACCATATAGTTATTATTTTAGATGAATATACCTATATTAAGGTCAACACGTACTATGCAGAAGCGAAGCGATGCCTTTGCTGCTCTTCCGACGCCTTCGTTTTGCTTTTGATACCTTTGCTTTGCTTCGCTTCGGCGTAGGGCGTGTTGACCTTAATAAAGGTATATCCGTCTGAAATAATAACTATAGTATTATGGTGAAATGAATATTATGTTGTTATTCACAGGATTTGTAAGCTGCCAGTGTTAGTATTGAAACTGACCATATATACAACATCTTTCAAGTGGGAAAAAGTCTTCAAATTCAATAAATGAATGCTGTACGAGTGATGAACAACAAGAAGCGATGTGTTAATAGACGCCGAATGAAGTGATTCTCCATACCTGGGACGACTAATTTCAACAATCTGATTTACATACAATAATGACTGTATTCAATGTTTAAATATTCAGTGCAACGTAGAATCTCACTACGCCAAGTAAAAACTGGATGTTTCAATTTGCAAAACCCAGGTTACGCTGATTTCTATTTTATATTTCAGTAAATTGATAGAGCCCAGTCCGGAGAGTTATTCAGCAGGTACTTCATATTTTGGTCCAAGTAAACACCCCCACAAGTTTGGGCACGATCCATGACCCGGGAGCCTGATCGACTCCTAGTTAGTCCAGATAAATTTTAATGAAATTATCTGAATACTTTTAGAAAATTCATCCAAAAGTTCTTGTTAAGTACCAACAATATGTAAAAGAAAAAAGAAGTCAGAGAACGATTGGTACTGTCGATCGATCACGTTGGTCTTGTGCGTATGACACTGAACAATTTCATGACGATGTCGTTTCTTTGATTATGGATACTTCGCTCCCTCTAAGTATCGTTGAGAAGCCATCTTTTCGAAATATATTTAATCGTATGAGTTTTTTTACAACTGCTTTTTTTTTTAGTTTAGTTGCAAAATTCCATAATATTTTACTATTAAATTTTTCAGATTTCAATATTAAAAAAGGGACTGAAACATTGAAACACTTGACAAGATATCAAGTCCAGAAGAAAATTGATGTACAAACAAATATAATTTTTGAAGAAATTAAAAAAACAATAAAATCCGTTGTGGATGCTGGTTGTTTTGTTTGTACAACTGCAGACGTCTGGACAGGCGGAGGTCGGCGGTTTCTTGGAGTTACAGCTAGTTGGGTAATTACTAGTAATCTCAATAGTAATATACTTCTCAATTCAATAAACAAATGTCAATAAAAAAGTATTACTTTTAAATTATCATTATAATTATTATAATTATTATTATTATTGAATATTTATTTTATTTATTATTTGGTATTGTTATATTCAATAATAACAGATATAGATTGATGAATGAAATAATTTGTAATTGAAATAATAAAAGATAGTATAAAAAACAATTTATCGAGCCAATATAAAAATTTAAATTCACATGATTTATTTTCTTTTAGATTAATCAGGAAACTTTAACGCGAAAGTCTGCTGCCATTGCTTGCCAGAGATTTCCAGGTACTCATTCATATGATGCAATTGCAGGCAAACTATCTCAAATCCATGCATCATTTGACTTAGATTCTTGTAGTATTCGGGCTACAGTGACTGATAACGGTTCTAACTTTATTAAAGCTTTCCAAGAATATGGAGTAACTTTAGAGGAAGAAGAATTTTTAGGTAAATATGATATAACTTTCTGTTTGGTAAAATATATAATAATTATCTGATTATTCATATCAAAACCAAATTAAAATTTTCCGATCTGACAAACACAGATCAATTACTCGAATATAATTTCAATTGGAACAATTAAATGACTCAAAAAATTTTATGAACTAAATTAATTTGCTCATCGTCTTTTTTTTCTTTATATTGTATTTATAGCTAGATATTATCGATAATTTTCGAAGTATTAAGGATTTGAAGAGTTTATTTTTTTTTCTCATTCCTGGTTTTGAAATAATCAATTAGTCAAGGATTCATAAAAACTTGATAAAAATGTCTACTGTATTAATTCTTGTTTCAACTATGATGACAAATTTACTTGTCGAGCTTGAAAAAAAAAATTACAAATATACTATGATGCTTAGACTTTGGAGAGTTATTGATAATGAAGCGATAAATTAATTATAAAAACAAGGAATATTGAATTTTTTGTAAAAAAATCTAACATGAAATAGGGATAGTAATTAAATAACATGGTTAATATTATATGAAACCATGTTTTCTAATATTATTATTACTTTCATATACTGTTACGTTTCGGTTCTTGAGCGATACCACCGGTATCGCGAACCGAGTGTAATTGTGAGTTCTTTGCTCGAAATTAATGTTCTAGACCTTTATATCAATAATTTAATGTTCCCTATTACGGACTTGAGTCGCCGTGCAACTAAAGCCGCCTCCCCACAGACCTGAACACGTAAACGCGCTAAGGCTGCACTTTACCCACCTAACCTTTTGATTTTAATTTTGTTAAAGTTAGTTTATTCCCAATTTTCTAAACAATAGAACCTGCTGTGCCAGACCTGAGTGCGTCAGAGACACACTAAGGCTGTATCTAGCTTTGGTTAGTTTTATCGATGAAGAAAGACCTGGAAATAGCGGATAAGGGATCTGCATAGAGTAACTTACTTTTTTAAATAATCAAGAATTCGATTTATTATATTCTACTATAACTAGCGGTTGCTTCAGATACTTATTCTATATTTACAGAGATCCTTACTTACTAATTTCTAATATGAAGACTATTTTTGATCTTTAATCGATGATTGACCGTTACGTCGTTTTCAAATGAATATTTCGTTAATTTTCTTTATAATTTAATTTTCTAATATTCTGAATTATGTATTTTCTTTTCTGATATTTTCTTTTCTTTTATTTCTTGATTCTATTTTATTTTTGTTGAAATTTGCGATTTTTGATAGAGCGATATAATATTTGAGTGAAGCTACAAGTTCGCAAGGCGCTATGCCTATTGCGACTGATCTGCAAAAGAGCTGTGAGTCAATCCGGTGCTATACCGTAGAATTGCTGGTGATGAGAGCTGTGTCTCGACTTATATACTTGCTATGACGTCACGCGGCTTGTCGCTCTCGTCGAATGTTCTAGAACGTTCGATGCTAGCAACGGTTGATGTTTGAATTGCTAACGGTCAGGCCTATGTTGTCTGATCCGTTACATTGCCCCCTTCGATCATCGGATGGTCGGATGATCTTTGATGATACGTCTCGGCTGATGATCGACCCTGATGTTTGGTGCGGTTTTCTGATGATGTGATGCAATTTTGAATTATCCCCTCTTTAATCCAAGTGGATCTGTGGGATCCATGAGTATGGGAATCTCCACAGTGTCGTTGGTCGATGACCGATGGAGATTTCTGCGGTAAACAGCTGACGATCTGATGGCTGACTTCGCCTGTTGTTCTTGTATTCGCCTTAGTGTCATTTCCTCTCCCTCGTCATCTGATAAATCTAATGTCCCAAAATTCCGGAGCATATGTATCAGTTCTCCTGTCTTGCGGTTACTTCGCCGATCATAATCCGCAATGCGGTTTCGTTTTGAGCCGGTCGCCGAAGTGCTTTCAGTGACCTTGTGGAAAGCTGTTCGTCCATTTTTTTCTCTGGTCGTTGAAACGTCACAGGACCTGTCAGTTATCCGAGGTATTTTAAACTTTCGGATTTCTGGCTGATTAAACTGCAACTCCTCGATCTTCCTGACGGTAGGTAGAATTTTGTTGCTATCTTTGGTTTCAGATGTTAATGTTTTTTCTTTCAGTTCTTTTATTTCAGATATCTTCAAGCGCGGAATGCAGATTTTTAACACCCGGTTGTTGTTCTGATCTGACGTAATTTGTGAGTCTACCTGGTTCTCCTGCACAACTGTCTTTGGATCGATGCTGGTGGTCGGCGCATCCGTGATTGCATTCACCTGCTCAACCTTAGCTGGTCGGCTGGGTTGAATTACTTTTCGCCGGCGATTCAAACGTGATGGATCCATGAGGTGGCTTGCTGTTTGATATCCTCTCCCAATTACATATCTTCCAGATCCTGATTTAAACTTTCCTGAACTAATGATGATTTTATCCTTTTCAGATATATGATCGTCATCGTCGAAGGCTTGGGTTTGCGTACCCTTATCCTGCACACTGATGTATCCGTATTCGAACATGATAAACGAATGTGATGACTCATATTCGACCTCGAGCTTTTATATCGTCCTCTTCGTCTCATCGAACCAAGGTACGTTAGCAATTCAAACACAACCGCTGCCAACGATGACAGTCAGCTCCCCTAGGTGCTAGCTTCGTTAAATTTTCAAATTTCAGGTAACACATAGCGCTTCAGCATGTTTGTGTGAAAACGACCTCGCTCTTTTCGCGTGTTTATATTTTCTAGAATAAATGTAGCTTCGCCAATTCGGTTACAAATACGGTAAGGTCCCTCATATAAAGCTAGAAATTTTGCCATTGTTTTATTTTTTGAATCAGAGACATTTAAAGCTCTTACCAAAACCAAATCGTTTACTTTAAATTCTGTCATTTTATGACTTTCATTGAACCTTTTGGCTCTGCTACTTCCATTCTTCCTAATATTATTCTTAACTAAACTTAATTTTAATTCTAATGGTATATCTTCTTTATCTAATTTGAACCATTTCTTCCAGAAACGTGTAGGCGGTTCACCGAGCTGGATCTCGCACGGACAAAATCCAGTCGATTCATGGTACACCTCGTTCACGCAGCTTTCGATAACTTTCAACCAATCAACCCATGAGGTATGTTTTCCTGTCAAGAAAGTTCTAAAAAACCTTCCTAATTCACGATTTACTCTTTCGACCATATTTCCCTGAGGATGTCTAATTGATGAGAATATAGGTGTTATATTTTCCTCTTTCAGTTTCTTTAACCATAGCGCTGACGTGAACTGTGTTCCATGATCGAACTGGATCTTGCTCGGCTTCCCAAGCTCCGGTATGTATTTCTCAAAGATGCATCGGATTGTGGAGCGCGCGTCTGCAGTTTTCAATGGATATAAACGCACAAACTTGCTGAATGTGTCAATGGTCACTAACAACCATTTGTAATTTCCTTTACTCGCGGGTAACGGGCCTAAAAAGTCAATAGAAACCAATTCCCCGACCTCACTCGGTGTGATGTTTTGCATCCGAGCGTAGCTGTAACGATTAGGTACTTTACATAGCTGACATCGCTCGCAACTAGCTAGAATTCTTCGAATGCATCGCGCGAATTTCGGAAAGTAGAAGTTTTCATTCAACAATTTGTAACATTTTCTAGTCCCAACATGTCCGTATGCCTCATGTGTCTCTGTTACTAATTCTTTTATCAAATCCGACGGAAGATAAGCTCTCTTAAAGCCCCCTGGTTCCCAGTGGTACCAAATCCCTTGTTCCAATTTTAATCGTTTTTTATCCCTTGTTAAATCCTCATCGACGAGGCGTTTAATATGCGGATCATCAGCTTGAAGCTGTCCGAACATTTTCAATTTATTTTCTAAATTTTGGTTTATATTTCTTGCTAACGGCGCAATTATTTGTAGTTTGTTTATTTGTGGTATTTCGTTGATCTTGTCAGGTGGATATCGGCTAAGCGTGTCTGCAACGATATTGTCCTTGCCTTTAACGTATTCAATCTCGAAATCGTAAGTTTGAACAAACAATATCCAACGCGCCAACCTTGAACTGACTAATTTGCATGTCGTCATGAATGTAAGCGCATGATGGTCGGTCCGAATTGTTAATCGAGCACCGATAATAAATGTCCGGAACTTCTCCAGCGCAAAGACTATCGCCAAAAGCTCTTTTTCCGATGTAAAATAGTTAAGCTCCGCCCCCTTAAGCGTACGACTAGCAAAACCTACAATCAATTCCTCGTTTTTGTCGGATAACTGATACAATACGGCACCGATCGCAAAGTTGCTTGCATCACACTGCAGATAATACCGTTTTTTAGGGTTTGGATGATGAATGATCATCTCTTTACAAAATAATTGTTTTACTTTATTGAAATGCGCTATCATTTCTTCGTTCCAATCCCACTTGACATCCTTTCGTACTAATTTTAGCAATGGAGCTGTTGCATCTGAGTAATGTCTTGCAAATTTTCCATAATAATTCGTCAGACCTAAAAATCCTTTCAATTGTTTAACGTTCTTTGGATCGGGAAAATTTGTTATTGCCTCTATTTTTTCTGGTTGTGGCAGAATTCCATTCTTGGTAATCCGATGCCCTAAGAAATCGATTTGTTCCCGGAAAAACTTTGATTTACTGAAATTTATGGTCATGTTGTGCTTCCTAAAAACTTTAAATAATAACTCCAGGTGTGCTAAGTGAGATGGGAATGAGTCAGATAGACACAATATGTCATCAACGAAGTTGATGGTAAATTCCTCTGTTTCCTTTAAGACTAAATCAAGAGTGCGGATGAGACTTGCTAAGCTGGTGCTTAAACCATAGGGTGTCACCACGAATTGATACGTCTTCCCCTCGTACATGAACGCCGTATATTTTCGTGAATCCTTATGCAATGGTACTTGCCAAAAACTCGCAGTTAGATCAAGGCTGGACATAACGGAATTGTTTCCGCACTTTTGAAACAAAACCTCAGTAGATTGCGCACAATCATGGTCAGGTACTATTAGCTTGTTAATGTAACGCGCATCTAATACCAGACGAATGTCGCCTGATTTTTTAGCTACCACCACTATAGGGTTTATATACTCGCTGTATGATCGTTCAATGATACCAAGATTTAACATTTTATCAATCTCTTCTCTGACTTTATCTCTGTGCATAATCGGCACGGGGTATGATCGTCTTATAAAAGGTCGATCCTCATATATTTTAATCTTATGTTCGTAAATAGTGACTCTACCAGGTACTTTTGAGAAAATGTCGCGATACTTTTTTAACAAGTTTGAAAAAGCGTTAATCTCACAAGCTTCTAGTATCTGACATTCTGATAATTTGCTATTAATCTCATCATCGGTTAATCCCGGATTATGTCCAGACTGATGACTATTAATTGCTTCGATGTTTGAAATTATCTCTTTATCCTCGTCCGTGTTTTTACTTTCATTCATTGTATTTATCTCAACTTGATCATGTCTTGTATTTATTTGAAATTGTAATTTATTTGAATCCAAATCTAAATCGGCTTTCCATTTATGTAAGGTGTCAATCCCTATTATGGCATCTTGCTTTAATCCGTGTACGATGAGAAAACATATCTCATCGGATGACGACCCGATCTTGATTCTGGCTAATATCTGCTCTTTTACCCGAGTAGGTTTGCCCCCTAGCACTCCCGATATCTGAAAGTTCACTACAGGAAATTTTGCGCAGTCTTTTAAAGATGTCTTATGTCGATCGTACCAGTTATTCGACACGCACGTTACATGACTACCCGTGTCTATCAGCGCTTTTACTTCGACATTCTCAATGCGCAAGAGAACCTCCGGACATTGTACTAATGGCTGACCTTCTCCTGTATCCTCTTTGATAAGATAATTAAACGGATTTTCGAATAAATTATTTTCTGTGTTGTTTTTATTTGATCTTACCGCCGAAACGCTTTGAACACGCTGTACTAGTGTCGGTAAGGATTCTTCTTCTAGCACAGCGCCTTCTAGTTTCCCGCAATAGTTGAATTTACATCGTTTACCGACTGGTCATTATCTGTATTTACAACGGTCGCTTTGACTTGGCGATTTGTCCAGTTCGACCTATTGTTATCATGTTCGCTTTGTCCATGTTGATGTCGCGTCTCATGCTCGTTGTTTGTCGGTTTGAAATTCTGACTAGCAATGTCATTCCGCCATGACACTTGTTTGTCTCGGTTTTCATGTTGACGGTTGACGGTTTGATACTGTTTGTTCGCGTACGTATTTCTCGGTCTTGGTGCGTTAGATCTACCACCGAATTGCATTTCGTCTAAAAATTCTAGTAGCGCGTCGATGTCAACTATGTTTCGGCACCTAGCAGCTTCTATTATCGGCTCGTCGAAGTGTCGTGTAAGGTTACGAACAATTTCCGTTTCTGACATGCACGGATCTAAACCCACGGCTGATGCGAATTTTCTATTTGCATATTCAGACCACGTTACCCTCGCGTCTGGAATATAATACCCGAACTCTATGTCTTTTCTTAATTCCCGCTGTGTTTCGATTCCCCAGTATCTTTTTAGAAATCGTTTTTTAAACTCGTCCCATGAATTGATTACTTCGCGACGCGCGATCCACCAATCCTTCGCATCCAAAGTGAGACTCTGTCCTAACAGTTTTAAACAAATGTCATCGTGCCGAGCATCAATGACGGTAAAATACTCTTCAATTTCTTTTATGTAGTTAGCCGGTCTTTCCCAGCTTTTTCCGGAGAATTGCGGCAGTCTAATATGTTTGGAAATAAAGCTATTGTAGTCACCTCCTTGATATGAGTTATTCGATTTTACACGTCTGATTTCAGCGTTCACGCTTGTTTGGAACTTTTCCTGATTTTTCTCGATCTCAGTCAATTTTTCTACATTTACCTTTTGGTGTTTCTCTATCTTTGTTTCCAAACAATTTAAACCGTCGCCAAACTCTTCTCTTATCGTATTATGCTCTTTAGTGTATTGTTTCTGACTTTCTTCTATCTTTTCGTTGAATATTTCGCTATTTATATCTAATTTTTTATCTAATGCTTCTAATTGTTTTCTATATTTTAACGCTTGCTCTTCGAGTCTTTTTCTGAAATTATCCTCGCTTGATATTATATTATCGGTATTTACCGCTTTTGATTCGACGATCGCTTTTTCTAACCTAGCATATTTTTCATCTATTCTTTTATTTATTTTTTCTAGTGATTCCATCACCGAAGACTGCTCGACGACCATCGGCCTTCGACGCTCTGTTTCTTTATCTTTTTCTGTATCAATAAATGCTTTATCTAAATTTGCTGCGTCTTTTTCTCTATTATGCCGTCCTTGATTTCTGTCACCTAACCCTAGCTCTGTAACCGAGTTGATGCTAGATCCCTTGTCCGCCATTTGCCTGGTCGTGACACCGGACTTTGACATAATCCGCAAAAATGACTCTACCAGCAATGAAGTTAAATTTATTAGTGCAACGAAGTTAAGTTAATTTGAATAAATGACTCTAGATATCTTTTAAGTAAGTTTTTTATTAAATATTGATTATAAAAGCCCCTCAGTTGGGCGCCAAATGTTACGTTTCGGTTCTTGAGCGATACCACCGGTATCGCGAACCGAGTGTAATTGTGAGTTCTTTGCTCGAAATTAATGTTCTAGACCTTTATATCAATAATTTAATGTTCCCTATTACGGACTTGAGTCGCCGTGCAACTAAAGCCGCCTCCCCACAGACCTGAACACGTAAACGCGCTAAGGCTGCACTTTACCCACCTAACCTTTTGATTTTAATTTTGTTAAAGTTAGTTTATTCCCAATTTTCTAAACAATAGAACCTGCTGTGCCAGACCTGAGTGCGTCAGAGACACACTAAGGCTGTATCTAGCTTTGGTTAGTTTTATCGATGAAGAAAGACCTGGAAATAGCGGATAAGGGATCTGCATAGAGTAACTTACTTTTTTAAATAATCAAGAATTCGATTTATTATATTCTACTATAACTAGCGGTTGCTTCAGATACTTATTCTATATTTACAGAGATCCTTACTTACTAATTTCTAATATGAAGACTATTTTTGATCTTTAATCGATGATTGACCGTTACGTCGTTTTCAAATGAATATTTCGTTAATTTTCTTTATAATTTAATTTTCTAATATTCTGAATTATGTATTTTCTTTTCTGATATTTTCTTTTCTTTTATTTCTTGATTCTATTTTATTTTTGTTGAAATTTGCGATTTTTGATAGAGCGATATAATATTTGAGTGAAGCTACAAGTTCGCAAGGCGCTATGCCTATTGCGACTGATCTGCAAAAGAGCTGTGAGTCAATCCGGTGCTATACCGTAGAATTGCTGGTGATGAGAGCTGTGTCTCGACTTATATACTTGCTATGACGTCACGCGGCTTGTCGCTCTCGTCGAATGTTCTAGAACGTTCGATGCTAGCAACGGTTGATGTTTGAATTGCTAACGGTCAGGCCTATGTTGTCTGATCCGTTACAATACAGATGATATTGACTTTGAAGTATTTGACGAAAATGCGGATTATGAATTTATACATGACCATCAAGAGCCTATTGGTGATCATGTTGGCGTCAATCTCGATAACAACGAATTAATAAGTAACACCACTTATTCATTACCAAGACATTTACGGTGTGCTAGTCATACCTTAAATCTTATAGCGACAACAGATATTCAGAAAACATTAGTAAAATCTAAAGAGCTGAAAAAAAAACATATCAATTGTCTAACTAAATGTACAATCCTTTGGAAAATGTTGCGTTCGCCAAAAAAACATGAAAGTTTGAAAAATGTCTTGGTGTTTGTCTGAAGAAACCTGTTGCTACAAGGTGGAATTCTCTCTACGACTGTATTAATCAATTGATAGGCTTGAGAGAAAAATTACTAGATAAAGAAAATACTTTAACGAACAAAATTTTTAACGACTCTGATTTTGAATATCTTGTCGAATACAAGAAATGTATGAAAAATTTAGCGGAAACTATTGATATTTTACAAGCTGACGATTGTCACTATGGAATTCTATTTCCTGCAATTGTGAAATTAAAACATAATGTCGAAATTTTAAACAATGATTCAACGATTGAATTTTGTAAGCCTATACTTAAATGTATTAGTACAAACATCGAAAGAAGATTTGATTATTTATTTAGTTTTGAACCAACGGGTATCGACGCAGCTATTGCAGCCATAAGTCATCCCACTTACAAAGGTACATGGGTCAGTTATTTTTTTGAACGAGTTCAAAAAAATTTATATGATTCTTTTATAGAAGCTTTGAAGCAAGGAATCAATGAAACTTCTGCATTAAACTTGCCAAAAAATCGCCAAAGTGAATTCAATTTTGGAAATAATATGATTATTCCGGAATTCGAAACTTCTAACAATAGTAGCGAAGTAAGTATAGAAGCACTTAACTATTTGGGATGTTCAAATGAAGATGTGAAAATGTTAAAAGACTTTCCTCTGGTAGAAAAAGTATTTTTAAAATATAACACACCTCTTCCTTCTTCGGCACCAGTCGAAAGAATGTTCAGCTTCGCAACGTTGCTTAATCTTCCCAAATTTAATCGATTAACAGATCTGCATTTCGAGCAACGAATACTTGGAAGAGCAAACGCGCGAAAAACTTATCTTTAACAACTCATTAGGAAAATATATATATATATATATATGGGGCATTTCATGCAAAATCGACCTGGTCCTGACTCTCGACTTCTCAGATCTGTTCCGCGATTTTTTGTATCATTTTTCTGACTCCAAATAGCAATCAGATTTTTTTTCAGATTTTTCAGAATAAATTTGAGCGCATCATGAATTTTCAAAGTTTTTTTTGTCAACACCTCGATAGCCGTGATCGAAAAATCTGAAAAAAATTCACAAAAATTCTGTATCAGTAATGGAAATTTTTGAACCAATAATAAGCCCTACTGTGTAGTCAATAGTCTGTCGCTCTGTTACTTGCAATTTTGTGATGTGGGATTCTTAATTTTGTTTCGTTTCAATTTTGTATTGAAAAATGAAGCTGATTAAGATCCAAACTTGTGCCTATAATTATGTGATCACATTTTATTTTAGAAAGTATCTGGCAAAATATCTAGATAGTCTTGAAAGTATCTGTATCTATATCTAGATACGTTTAGTATCCTTGTATCTGTATCTGTATCTAGATACATTTCACTGTAACGAATCTGAATCTGTATCTAGATACATTCCAGAAGTATCTTTTACAGCATTGCCCATGTTACATGTTTGTTGCGGACATTACTACGTACCAGATATGTAACCGTTACGTAATTGAATTTTGTGTTTACTGGGCTACTTCTATTTTTTCACAATTTTTCTTCAAAAAAAGCTGAAAACAAAAACAGGTTCAAGTGAAAGTCCAGACATTATGAATTTTGGTTCAAAAATTTTCATTCCTGACACAGAGTTTTGGAGAATTTTTTCAGATTTTCCGATCACGGCCATCGAGGTGGTGACAAAAAAAAACTCCGAAAAATCATGACGCGCTGAAATTTATTTGGAAAAATCTGAAAAAAATTCTGATTGCTATTAATTTAGAGCCAGAAGAATGATACAAAGAATCGTGGACCAGATCTGAGAGATCGAGGGTCAGCTACCAGGTCGATTTCGCATGGAATGCCCCATACATATATCCAAAACGAGAAAAATGTATAACCTTACTACATATATATATTCGATATAGATTGTGAAAAATGTTATTTTTCATTAAATAACTATAGTAAGTATTGTAGACAATTAAACAAAGTGGCCTTATATAACATTTCATACATTTGGTCACTTTATTGTGACTTTATCAAGTACTTAGTATGAAGTTTCAATAAAGTCACGAAACGTATAAAATTGTATATAAAACCGATGTGTTCGAATTTTTACATATTGATACCCACATTTTAAAAGGTCGTAAACCACAAAATTTGATAATGTTACTTTCTTTGAGAAATGAAACCATAATAATATTGTGCAACTGATGCTAAAATTTTAGAGCTTAAATTGTTCACTTACTATTTTTAAACAAATATCTTAACATGTCGTGTCCCATACTTTAACTGTAACTTATTCGCAGTTTTTATCGTCTCCTGAAGAATTTTCCGAATGTGGGATACGACCTTTTAAAATGTGAGTATCGATATACCTATGATAGTCATCTAATCATAATCCATGGACGCTACAACGTGAGGTTACTATATAATTTCAAGAATATTTTTAGGAAATGAAAAAGTTAAATTATAAAAAGTTGAATATGTACTTTTATTCAAATTTTTCATAAAATAAACAAATAATGTAGAATTGATTTTTGCCTTTTCTAATTTTTCAGTTACCAGTTACCACCATGGAAATTGAAAATTTTCGGATAAAGGAAAGTTATGATTTTTCGAAAAATTGAAAAAAGAATAATTTTCGCATCCATTTTTCAAAAAGTTATTAATTGCAAAAATTTCAATTATCCATTGACAATTATAATAACTATTTTTTTTCTTCCTTCAGTTAATCGGTAAACCCGATATACCTAAAAAAAACTCTCCCACTATTAAAATAATTTAATTGTTGCATTTTTGAAAAATGGATATTTACAATTTTTTCAATTGTCAATTTGAAAAAAAAATGCATTGGTGAATTGAAGCCTTCCATGCAACAACGTCTTTAGCGCTCGGCCCGTCGAGAGAGAGCTAAGATTGACGTGGTAAAACTATAGTATAATTTTGGCTCTCTCTCGACGGGCCGAGCGCTAAGGACGTTGTTGAATGGAAGGCTTCAATTAACCAATGCATTTTTTTTTCAAATTGACAATTGAAAAACATTTTTAATAAATAAACAAAGTACATCCCCCGGGATTTCTAATTTTTTTCAAGTTCCGGTACAATTACTGAGTACGTATACCAAATTTCAACTCGATATTCGCTTGCAACAAGTTTTTAGAGAAGTATTAATATCGCTGCGCGTAATAATTATTAATTAACAATTTTTAATCAATAAACAAAGTCCATCCCCCGGGATTTCTTATTTTTTCCAAGTTCCGGTATAATTACTGAGTACGTATACCAAATTTCAACTCGATATTCGCTTGCAACAAGTTTTTAGAGAAGTAATAATATCGCTGCGCGTAATAATTATCAATTAACAATTTTTAATCAATAAACAAAGTACGTCCCCCGGGATTTCTAATTTTTTCCAAGTTCCGGTACAATTACTGAGTACGTATACCAAATTTCAACTCGATATTCGCTTGCAACAAGTTTTTAGAGAAGTATTATTATCGCCGCGCGTAATAATTATTAATTAACAATTTTTAATCAATAAACAAAGTACATCCCCCGGGATTTCTAATTTTTTCCAAGTTCCGATACAATTACTGAGTACGTATACCAAATTTCAACCTGATATTCGTTCGCAACAATTTTTCCGAGAAGATTCAGTGCACATTCACGCCTACACCGGTCGACCGACGGGTAGGTGTAAGAGCTGCAGCGGTTCTCAACCGCGCGCTCCGAGCGGCCGCTAGCTCTGGCCGCCAGTTTCAGCCTCATCAATAATAATTGTATTAAAACAGATTGCGATTTGATTCATTGCAAATAGGCTAATTCCCCTCCCACAAAAAACAATGGCTGGTTTTACCTATACCTATGTATACCTACACTATGGCTATAATTACGATCTAATGATCTCACTTGTGAGTTGTCAAAAACACAACTTATATGTGCGGCATTCATGATTAGTGATTGAATTTCACTATTGATAATTCCATACATACTTAAATGTAACAAAATTTTGGTTTCAGTCCCACCTTTTGGAATTACTTTTCGAGGTAGGACCGAAAGTAACAAAATGTTCTGAAACGACATTCGCTAGCAGATACATACAGAGCGATTCTGTGAAAAAAGGTAGGAGAACGGAAGACGCCTGAATTCAGCGGATTAAACATCGACGATTGGCTTTTATTTCCCACGTAATAGATAAAACCCAATCGTCGATATGTGATCTGCTCAAATCAGGCGCTTTTCGTTTGCCTACCTTTTAGGCGCGTAATTTCCATAGAATCTCTCTGTATGTATATTTTCCCCACATTTCACATAATTTTTTTTCTCAATCTGAAGTATATAGGTTCGATAATAAATGCAATTTCGGTACTAGCGAAATCTTCGTGAAAAACTGAGGCGAAAATGTGAAATAAGAAAACACGAAATCACCTTTTTTCGAATGAGAGCCATTCATCAAATAGACTATGTCGATCAGCTCCAACTTAAAAATGGTGGATTCTTTGATTTTAATTCCACATTATTGTCTTTATTTCTCAGGAAGTATCCGCTGGCTCTACACGGAGAGAACGTTATAAGAATAGTCTTTATTTATTATAGAATTGCTGTCATACTGGGTATAGCGCGGAAGACTTATCGCGGATTCTGAGATCCCGTACTATAATTATGGTAACCATTGCCTCATTTGTGAGAACGGTTACCATACTTATAGTATGGGATCTCAGAATCCGCGATAAATCTTCCGCGCTATAACAGTATGACAGCCATTCTCATAACATTCTCTCCGTGTAAGATAAGCGCCAAGGTACCCAGATAACCAGGTCAGACTAAGCATAAGTTGCAATCCATGTAGTTTTCTGATGCCTTCGCAAGGTCGGCGTTATGCCAGCATCCACCGGCGAAAAGTACTAATTCAATGCAGGCGATATGACGGCATCCTATGTATGCATATTTGCTACAAAACAGAATCATACATGCTCGCCTCCATCCGGCGACAACGAAATAGCGGTGGAAGGGCGGCCGCATAGCTAGGTTCGGGAACATAGCTGCTGAATCACAGCCAATCAGCAACGTCCATTCAAAAAGAGGCCTTGTCATTGGCTGAGTGACCAAATGACGTCATTTAGCTTCAACTGCCAATTTCTCGCTAGCCGAGTCCGCGCTGAGTGTTACGAGTGTCGATGATAGTGTTATATTATATATTATCTGGACGGTTATTATAATTACAGTGCTGCTTCCGGATTTCATATCTTACAAACGGTAAGTTATTCAGTTTTTATATAATCAGCAAAGTCTGTTCGTATTTTAAATTATTCAGCTGTATCACATGATATCACATGTGTTTTGAGGTTAGGTTTTACGCACTCTTGATTTCAGGTGTCTATTCGTTTGAAAAAGTCCATGCATATAGTCAACTACAGTGGCATTCTTATGAAAAATTATTGTATATTGTTATTAATTACTAGTATGTACATTGTTCGATAAATTATACATTCGTTTCTGTTAACAAGTACATAAATTATAGGTTGCGATTCCTATATGTTATGAGGCCACATGGATTTCCATATAACCCTAATCAAAACTAAATTGGCTGTTAGTAATTTCATTTGCAGATCACTTACATAATTAGGCATCTGGGTGCAGCTGAATTACAAGGTTACGCCAATATGTATAAAGCGATGAAGCGAAAGTTGTTAGCGAGTCAAGGTGGTGCTCGAAAACCATTTTACCAATTGTCATCAAGACAACAGAGTAAAATTAAGGCTCAAAGAAGATTCAGACTCATGAATGAGGAAAGTTCTACGGGGCCTGAAATACCGATTACTGTTCAAAATCAAATTGGCGACATTGACGATTTTCGATTTTCAAACACTCCCTCGGCAACTCCTCTGGTGCAAGAACAGGTAGAGTATGTGGTTTCAGAAGATGACGAACTTTCATATCGGTGTGTTGATGAAAATAGTGAAACGGACGATACTGAATGTAGTGATTTTAATGAACCACTAGAAGACAGGGAGACTTTTTCTAACAAACTGGCTAAATGCTTTGCTGATCAAAGTATCACGCATGTTCAAGGAAATGAGATATTGAAAATACTCAGATCACATACATGTCATTCAAGTGTGCCGAAAGACATGAGGACCCTGTTACAGACTCCACGGACTCGTATTGAAACATTAGCAATGGAACCAGGGGAGTATCTTCACATTGGTCTCGAAGCTAGTATTGCAAAGAGGTTGTCAGGTTTGAGTGTTGCATCGATTCCAACAATATTAGAAATAGATCTCAGTACAGATGGTGGGACTTTAGATGGATCAGGTTCGAATCAAATCTGGCCGATCCAAATAAAAATTGCCAATATTCCAAACTCAAAACCTGAAATAATAGGAATTTACAAAGGTCCACGAAAGCCATCTAGCGCAAGAGAATTCTTTAATTCACTCATTCAAGAAACTAAAAAGTTGATGCTTAATAATGGCGTTGAATTCAGGGGAAAAATAATTCCATTTCGTTTCAGGTGTTTTATAGCTGATGCGCCGGCTCGAGCGTTCATCCTCAATCATCGTGGTCATATGTCTGCAAGCGCATGTTCTAAATGTAAAGTGGTTGGAACACATTATCGGGGTCGCATGGTATTTCTAGGTTCAGATCATCCTCTTCGGAGTCATGAAGAGTACACAAGGCGCATTGACGACGACCATCACAAAGAAGGAGAAAGCCCATTGTCAGAATTAGGTATTAGTATGCCATCACGTGTACCCTACGAATATATGCACTTAGGATGCCTGGGTGCAATGAAGAAAATACTCAGTGCGTGGATTGACGGGACCTACTCTGTAACTGTCAAACTCTCAGCTAGGGATATCAATATTATTTCTCATAGACTAGAAGCTCTTAAAGAATATTGCCCTCGTGAATTTGCAAGGCGTCCCAGGACTCTGCGTGACCACAAGCGCTACAAGGCAACAGAGTTCAGGCAGTTTCTTCTCTATACAGGACCAATAGTACTGCAGGGTATTGTGCAATCAGATGTTTATCAACATTTTTTGCTTCTGAATGCAATATTCAGAATCCTCATAGCGCCGTCGCCTTCACAAAATGAATTATTCTTCGCGGAGATAGCAATGAAAAAGTGGGTTGAGAGGTGTTGTACTTTGTATGGGCCAGAATTCATAAGCTATAACATCCATGGCTTGACGCATTTGGTAGACGATGTTAGGGAACTAGGGCCACTCGATAATTTCTCTGCATTCCCATTTGAGAATAATATGCCGTATTTCCGAAAGTTTGTGAGAAAGCCCCACTTGCCGTTGCAACAATTCGTCCTGAGGATGGCGGAACGGTCTTCTGAAGGAAGCGCATCATGCTCTAGTCAGAATAATATTATACAGGCTACAGAGAGACACAACGCTGGGCCCATTCCTCCCAACTTACTCGATGGTGGTCAGCAATTTAAGAAGTTGAAGAATGACAACTTCAGTCTAGGTTTGTCTCTGCGGGATAGTTGTTTAATATTACTCGACACATCCATTTGTGTATTGCAAAATATTATTCAGGTTCATGGCTTGTATTACTTGGTCGTAAAAAGATTCAGAAGCGTTGATATTTTCTATGATGTTGGAATACCATCCACTATTGTCGGTATTTACAAATGTTCTTCATTATCAACCAATGATACGGTTGTCGGTTTCCTTGACGTCAAAGGAAAATGCTATCGCATGCCTTATTATAATAACAATGATCATGTGTCAGACAGCAGCGGCGATGAGGCAGATGGATTCCATGTTGGACATTATATTGTTATTGAAATGCTTAATTGATCTAGGTCGGCAGAGAAAGAGTCTAGATTATCTACGAGAAGTACACCAGATAAGTTCAAACTGCATGGATACTAAAAAGTTTATGTCCTTTGTCTGTTCTTTGCTTTTTAGTTATTAACATTATCTGATGCACTACATTTTTCTAGGACCTGTGTTGACGATATTCACTTAGTGTACAGTAATGTTCATTAACGGGTTCGCAGTGGCTAACTTTTTTAACTGATGTTTTCGGAAACGAGACTCCTTTCCAGTCGCATTTCATGTGCCCATGGTCGAAATTATAATAATTATCATTATTATGACCCCTTATAAAAATAATATAATATTATTTCAATTGAATGCATCCGAAAAAGTCAGAAAAAAAAACAGTTAGCCACCGCGAACCCATTAATGAACATTACTGTTCATCGATGCTGTCCCCGTGGCTAACTATTTTTTAATTTATTTTTCTTCCCTTCTACAAATACCTTGTCCGTCTGTGGCCAAAGAAGCAGTCGACAGGAGTGCGAAGCCACGATTGCTGCCTCCCGCAATACTCCCGCAGCTGTCATCCACTAACCTCAAAGAGAGCACAAAAATAATTACCTTCTTTTATCTGTGTGTCATTGCTATAATTGTATATTTTATAATTGTTAATCATCATCAATGTGGTGAATCGAAAAAGAATAAATCATTACGCAGGTCAACCGCATCACCGTCTTTGTCTAGGCATTATATCTATCGATTATAGGGAGCTCTAGGCATTTGGAATTCTGACGTAAACTGATGGCTCATGCATTTCACGGGAAAATTTAATAAACATTAGTACTCTCGCGAACTTCAAGGTTAATGGATGATAGCTGCGGGAGGCAACAGTCGTGGTTAATTTCTCAGGCTGCTCCATGTCAACTGCTTTGCCATCCATAGACGGACAAGATATTTGTAGAAGCAAAAAAAAAAATACAAAAATAAATAATTAGCCACGGGAACAGCATCGATGAACATTACTGTACATTACAAGTAGAAAATCATAAAATTCAAATAATATCTAGTCGTTCATTGCGCTTTGTGTTATGATAGTTGATTGTTTTTTTTTTTTTTTTTTTTTTATTTTCCAAATATCGATTTGACGAATGTTGTTTATTTCGTAAATTACCAATAACTGTTGTAGCTTTTCTTTATTTGCGATTCATTTTCAGCTTCCATTGATCATATCTGATGACTGGTATATGGCTGGACTTCTAATTTTGTCTAATATCATGATAAAAATAACTCAAAAATGCATGAGTTGGTGAATAGTGTGGCTGCGATTGAGGATATTTCCCTTGCTGCAGTTACCAAAGTTGTGACACAGCACATGCCTTTCTTTTTTGCAATTTATTTTGAAATTTCTTCTGTACTATCAAATCAATTTTTTAGCACAGTGTGCAACGATTATTAGTTCAATCCAGTAATAATGAATTGGCAATATTTTTGGTGATGAACATGAACTGTAATCATGATTCCTCTATGCATCCCTTATTGTTTTAACCATAACTCAATGCCTAGGTGTCAATAATTGTGTTACTTATGCTCATTAGCAATATTAACTCTTTTGTCTAAAACGATGTGATTATTTCAAAGTAGGAACTCACAAAATATTGCAGAAAATATAAGTTGATAGCTGGGAATGTAAACCAAAAACATTCGAGTAGATTTGTCTTTTAACACTAATCTCATATCATCTCTCATTATCGTTTTTTTATTCATATCCGTCAGTGAGGTATGTACACTGTATACTGGCTGAACTTGTTTTCGGAAATGGACTTATAAAAACTAAA
Source organism: Tenthredo mesomela (assembly GCA_943736025.1). Lineage (NCBI taxonomy): Eukaryota > Metazoa > Arthropoda > Insecta > Hymenoptera > Tenthredinidae > Tenthredo > Tenthredo mesomela. The sequence goes on from OX031015.1 coordinate 20,870,012, forward strand.
TTGATATATTGATTCTCAGGGCAATTACCGCTAATCACAGTGATGGATCCACGTCCAAAGCGACAGTGCAAGAAACCACGAAGGTATAAGACGACGTCACCGTCAGATAATAACCCAAGTAGGCTCCAAATTAAGAGACGTCGTATGTCAGCGTCAACGGAGACTGTGCATGATGACATACAGGCCATACGTGCAGCTTGCGTACAATTCGGCTCCGAAAGACCACCGGATGGAACGGGAATAAATGCTATGGATCCAATCCGTAGTATTCCTCCCTTGACCAACATCCCATTAGAGAGCAGTACCTCTAATAATCATCTTATTCATAGCGATTTCAATTCCCAGCCCATGAGCCACCATAATACTCGTTCTACATATACTACACTGATGCCATTTTCACCAACTACTTCGTCCACTTATGTTCCTATTCCACTCTGGAACCCAGCTTCACCTTACACCACTACTACAATGATAGCTTCTGGCCTGCCAGCTAATTCAATAGCACAGTCAATATGTCACACCACAACCCCAAATAGAAATATAGTATCTCAAGTAGTCTGTTCGACCACTTCCGCCTACAACCGATCATCTTACGATAACATACCACCAGGTTCTTCTGGCGTGACTTCTTCTGGCTCCGCAGCATTTCCTATTCCCATCTCAGTTTCTAGTGCTGGAACATCCCAGGAAGTTCCCCTCAACGCTCTTGCAAAGGTTTTAGTTTCAAGTAACAAAATTTTACAAGACATTCCCCCGAGTGTTAATTTATCTCTCGATGGAATACCACTAGCTACTACTCCTTCGGACTACCGTGCTTCATCTGTGCTACAACCCTTATCAGCTAACACTTCACATTCATACTCTGCAGCTACGGATACTTGGGTTCCTTCCACTGTTTCATCTTCATATGTACCTCCTAGAATTAACTCTCAGCATACGTTCGTAGCTTCTGCATCTACATCTTCAGTAACCAACTCCTCTACTTTCTCCTATGCGTCATCTCCTATGAATCCTGTCCAACCTGCTACTTCAGCAACTTCTCTAAATACATTGGCGCAGAGAGATATTTCCGCTACGTTGTCTGTGGCAAGAAATGATGATGCGGGGTTACCTGGGCCAAGAAATAATGCTCTATTACCTGAGCAAGAAAATAATATTGCTGTGATACCTGAGCCAGGAAATATAGCTGTTGCTTTCGCCCCTCAAGCTGAAGTAAACAATCCACAAGTCAGAATTGAAGGAAATGTTGGGAACACTCTCGTGTAAGTCTAATTCATGAGTGATTTGGAGTTTTATAAGTTGAGAATGCTAATTGCGAGCTGCTGTCTAGCAATACTAAAATACACGAAGTATTAGGAAAATGTATTCTCTTGTACTGGCCGGGGGGGGGGGGGGGGGGGGGGGGGGGGGGAGAGAGTGAGTGTAATGGGGCTCCGATGTGGATCCGATAGCTTAATCCTTTGTTGCATAGTGTTGTAACCTTTTCTAATTCAGTTTTTTAATATTATAACATATATTTCATGCAAATTAATAAATAAATAAATAGATTAACTAAATTTCATAGACAAATGTATGCATAAAAGGGTTAAATGCAGTCCACCTTACAGTATTTTTTATTTGTAACTTGTAAAAATCTGACGACATTTTCGGAATCGGTGACTCTTTAATCTGCAAAATACTAAATTTCAAGAAATTACTCTCATGGGACAATTGTTTGAGTCGAAGGGATAATCAGTCCTGCACTTTTTAACAGAAATTTACTTTGTTAACGTAATTCAGAGTTACATGTTTACATCGTACCACATAATGAAATGGAAATGTTATGATTTGCATGGCTTCCGCAGGAGAATAAGCGAGAGGCTAGGAGCAATTGAGCGAACATTACGAACGCAGAGGCGCAGAGGTGTACAACCAAAACCAGAGTATTTGCCATTCCGACGCGTAGACGATGTTCTAGACTTCAATGAGACTGATCAAGATACCTATGAACAACTAGTGAGTAATTTTTCAACGATCCCAAATCTTTGAATGAATACGGAAATCCAAACCCATCCAAGAATCATATAGGTTCAGTACCTGGAGTGGGTTGGAGGATTCACCTTGAAAGACGTATGCAACCTGTGTATGAAAGAGCTGATAGTAGATGAAACAACGCGACACTTCACATGGTGGGGCCGTGACACGGGAAGGCCAGTCAGGCCGATTCCATTTTACAATACAACTCTTGCTGGAGCCATTCATGGTTTGTGCAATCTTGGATTTTGCCTTGTTGATACCATTTTTGTATATGAATAAAAAATTGACTATGTTTGTGATATATTGCTCAATAATTTGTAGACGCTGCTTCCAACAATGTTCATTTTCGGGCTCCAACGCAAAAAGATTTTTGCATACACATGCGAGAAGCCATTCGCATTGCAAAGCAACGAGTGCGCAATAATGAACGCCAAGATCGTGCGCCACGCAGAAATGAGGGTATCAGGCGACACCAAGAAGAGCAGGCAAGAAGACTTTTTGCCCGCCGTGGGCGTGGTATGGAAGAGAACAGTGGAAGTGACTCCGGCGCGGAATAATGGAACAGAATCAAGACACTTGCTGTGATATGCATTGGATATGATGGCATTTTTTTTTTTAGTATCTAATTAGTTTCTTATAGTTTGAAAATTTGTTTCAATTTGTATTCGATTTGAGTTTTACTGAGCTCTGTACTGTTTTTTCATTTTTGAAATTTTAAAACTTTAACATGTTTGTTATTTTTCCATTTTTTTAATTATAAAGAGAAAAAAAATTCTTTAATTTTAATTCATCGGAAGAAAATTTATTTATGATTTTTAAAATTATCAAATAGAAAAAAAAAAAAAAAAAAAAGACCAACGGTTAGAATGAAAAGAATTTTACTTTTGTTAACAAATAAAAAATTACAAAAAGTATTCCTTATTTTCAAATTTTCAACCGAATGAAAAGAACAATCATCAAATTCAAAAATGGTTCGCTCGTTATTTTAAAAATTAACAAGTAGGAGAAAAAGTGATTTTTATTTTTTAATCATTGACCTTAACAGAAATTATACTTTTAAAACAATCAAACCAAACACATATTTTAAGTTTTTCGTTTTAGCTACCTATTAAATATTATATTTTGTACTTCTAAATATCAAATATCCAACAAATGAATATATTATATTGGTCGAATACCGTGGTAATAAAATATATATTCCAAATTTCATCGCATTACATATACCAATGCTTGATGTTTCATGCGTTCGTTTAGCCTTCTTACCGAGGGGTAAATCACGGGGGAGATTTGGTGTACAAAATGCAGGAGATGTTTAGGAAATATTGAGAAATATAGGGAGATAAAGGGAGATAAGTGCTGGGAGATGTTCGGAAATGACCGAAAATCTTGGAAAATCTTGAAAAATCTTGAAAAATCAAAGAAATGTTATCAAAATTTAGGGGGAGATGTTGGGAGATGGGAGATGTGGTGTACATGTTTCTGCCTCGTGATTTACCCCTCGCTTCTTACTCTCAGCAGGAAAAAAGTATTTGCTCTGTGAAAATAATTATTACGGATTTTCAAAGTTCGTAATTATATATTTGCACTGTATAAATACTTAATTTCCGTCCCGAGTGGATGGGTGGCATTTGCCTCCTCCCCCCCCCCCCCGGCATATAATGGGATGCCGGCATTTTGCCGCTCGTATGCCGAGAAGCTACTATACCGCTTCCTAAACTCGTGCAGTGTGGATGCTTGCTTATTGCCGTAATTGTATCTCCAAGCTAACTTACGCATGCATGCTGACATTCTGTTCCGATATTGATGTTACACCTTGGCGGTGAATTGCCACGTTCAAATGATCGAAAATGCCAGCACAATGCCAGCAAATTGCCATCAAATTGTTATCTGGGTATGTCCCACTGATGGCGGTGACGCAACCTGCCAGGTACAGAGCACAGAGCATGTACCAACGACGTCATGATGTAATTTCTCGGGTATGTTATACAGATACGTAAAGCTCAAGTCTTTAAAGCGACATACCGAGCATATAGTACAAAGTATGTACCACCAATGTCGGTGATGCAGCCTGTCAGGTACAGAGCGCAGAGCATGTACTCATAATGTAATGATGCTATATCCAGGGTACATTCGACAGATACGGAGTGCTGTCGTCTTCAAAACGACATACTACGTATACAGCACAAAATACGTACCACTGACGTAGGTAATGCAACCTGCCGGGGACCTAACGCAAAGCATATACTGATGATGTCATCATACTACATCTCGGGTATAGTCTCCTAATACGTACTGTTTATGTCTCTTTAGTGACATCCCGGGTACGAGAAAAAATCAGGCACTGTTGATATAGATATTGTGACATCTCAGGCATGTAATTGAGTTACGTAACTGACATGTAACCTTGTCGATGTACTAGATACATCTTATTTAAGGGTACGTGCGGCGGACATTTGCATGTACCAAGTCTGTAAATGCTACATGTTTGGTACATACCCAACTAACGTACACACACTCATTGTTACGTCGCAGGTACATATATGATGCATCGCTGTGTTTGCTGGGATGGGTATATCTGAGTACATATGGGGTATTCCCATCATATATCGGTATATCCAAATTATATGGGTGATTTCGAGTATACATGGGTATTAGGCCGGAGTGAAACAGGTCGATTTTCGCGGATCGTATTCTAATAGTGCGGGAAAGTTATGTCTTGGCATCACTCAAAACTGTGCCAAAGGAAAAAATTTACACTAGATATCTTCTGTTCTGGCAAACGCCCCAAAGTTTTGAATTTTTTAACACGGGGTTTAAATGGAGAAAAAAGGCAAAAAGACAAATTAGCACTGAAAAATTCATAAAAACTCACTGGGTCGGCCGATTTCAGTCTTCCTACGCTTATTCGAAGTGGAAAGAATATAGCTTTCGCTTGGCATTTTGAAATTCAGAATATCTTTCTTAGTTTCAAAGATACACGCGTTTGAAAATCGAGTTTTTCCCGAAAAAACGCTATTTTTCAATTTTGTATCTTCTAAAGTAAGTAAGATATTTTGAATTTCAAAACGTCAAACGAAAGCTACATTTTTCCCGCCTCGAATAAGCGTAGGAAGACTGAAATCGGCCCACCCAGAGAGTTTTTACGAATTTTTCAGTGCCAATTCGTCTTTTTGCCTTTTTTCTCCATTTAAACCCCGTGTTAAAAAATTCAAAACTTTGGGGTGTTTGCCAGAACAGAAGATATCAATTGTAAATTTTTTCCTTTGGCACAGTTTTGAGTGATGCCAAGACATAACTTTCCCGCACTATTAGAATACGATCCGCGAAAATTGACCTTTTTCACTCCGGCCTAATGGGTATATCTGAGTACGTATGGGGTATTCCCATCATGTATCGGTATATCCAAATTCTATTGCTGATTTCGAGTATACATGGGTGATTCAGACTAATTCAGAGTATGGATGAGTATATTCGGGTATATACGGATGATCAAAGTATATACAAGTAATTTGAGTGTATACGGTTGGCTCTCAATATATATGGCTCATTTTGAACTTATATGGTACATCCGAGTATGTATGGGTGATTTGGGCTAATTTACAGTTTTAATGGGTATCCGGGTATGTATGGGTGATTTCGGTTTTGTATCGGTATATCGAAGATCATATGGGTAATTTCGAGTATACATGGGTATATATACCCCACTATGTATAGAGGTATATAAATATCCCAGAGGGTATATATATCCCACTATGTATAGAGTATTTCGAAGAGATCGGTATATCCGGGTATGTACGAGTGATTTCAAGTAAATATTGGTTTATCCGAGTGTGCTCTTGGGCTGGAATTCTCAGTCTTATATGGGCAATTCCACCTCAAATCGGCCAATTTTGGGTGTTTTTTGACCTCTTATTTTTTGAATCGACTTAAAATTATTTTTTAGTGAAATCTACGTCAAAAAAGTAGACCTGTATATTTTCGTTAGTCCAAAAAATTTTGTTTACGCTAGTTATGAATTTCCGCATTTTACTGTAAAAGTGGCGCGTGGGCGGCTTTGAGAATTAATATCTCGGGTCCCCTTCACCGTAGAGAGATGTTCCAAAACGCGTATTAAAGGCGATGAAAGACACTTTCCGATAAAATTTTTCAACTTTTCGAAAAATGTAGTTTTGTTATTTTTATGAGCAGTCAAAATGTTCATCGATTCTTTTCGCAAACTAAGGCCATTTTTAAAATTCTAAAAAAAATGTGATCGCATTCCTTATTCAATTCTGAAGATGGCGAATTTTTTAAATTGATGGAGCGATCTTTCCGAGTATTTTTTTTTTTTTTTTAATTATTTGTTCGGCGCTGCGTCAGGTTGCCGCGCCGCGTGCCTCGCTTTACTACCCCGTCATTCCATGTATGGAAAGCCGGGCGCCACGCCATTGGCTGAGCCCCGTACGACTCGGTACTAGCGAGGCGCGCGGCGCGGCAACCTGACGCAGCGCCGGACAAATATTTCTAAAAAAAATATTTAGAAAAATCGCTTTATCAATTTCAGAAATTCGCCATCTTCAGAATTGAATAAGGAATGCGATCAAATTCTTTTTAGAATTTTAAAAATGGCCTTAGTTTGCGAAACAAATCGATAAACATTTTGATTGCTCATAAAAATAACAAAACTATATTTTTCGAAAAGTTAAAAAATTTGATCGAAAAGTGTTTTTCATCGCCTTTAAAACGCCTTTTGGAATATCTCTCTACGGTGAAGGGGACCCGAGATATTCTCAATGCCGCCCGCGCACCACTTTTACAGTAAAATGCGATAATTCATAACTAGCGTAAACAACATTTTTTGGTTTTGGACCAACAAAAAAATACGAATCTACGTATTTGACGTAGATTTCACGTAAAAAAAGTGTGCAACGATTCAGAAAATACGGGATTATTTCTCGGCCGATTTGAGGTGGAATTGCCCACATGCAACACCGAAATAAGGTCGATTATTCCCTAATTGTTACATGATGTACTATTCTTTCCCCCCCCCTTTTTTTTTTGTTGTTGTATGATTTGTCAATGTGACATGATCAGGGATGTTGATGGAGTTTTTTTTAACGTTGGAGAAATTGCTTGGTGAAAGTTTGATTGTGGGATATAAATCGTGAAAAATATTAAAGAACAGAAAACCTTATTTATTTTTCATTGAAAAAAAAAAATCGTTAGAAAAAATATTTCAAAAATATTGTTGATCAAATATTCAGCTTGAATATTCAGTTGCGGCTATTAAATACACTATTCAGTGCATTAAATAGCGTCTAATATGCTCAGCGTATAAAAGAGGCCAAGTCGTTTTCCCAATTCACCCCCCTGATTTCTAGGAAGCGATGAAAAGAACTGAGCTATATATCTGCTATCTTTGTTCCTCTACGGCTCGTGCACTCCGGTTATCCGCGGAGTTGTGCGATGCGAAGAGGGACGGGTATAATGGGCGAGCGCGGGGTGTGGGAGGTCTATTCTCACAATCCCCCACGCAAAAAATTTATAAATTAGGATATAAAAAAATTTATAAAAAAATATATATACAAATATACAAAAAATGTATATACAATATATAAATTTAATATATGCAGTTTGGCCCGGTGTATATATACTGAAATTTATAAATTGAATATATAGAAAGTATATAATCATGAAGATATATAAAATAAATAAACTGGAATATATAAAAAGTATATAATCATAAAGATATATAAAATAAATAAACTGGAATATATATATTAACTATAAATACAAATATATATATTGGAGGATATTAATATATATGTATATATAAATAAAATTTTATAATTTTATTATATACGAAAGGATATATTATACATTAGAAAAAGTAAAAAATATATAAATGAAAAGTTATAAAACTTTGATGTTTAGTATTTTCCAATGGAACCATTTAAAGGCGAAAATATTCTAAAAATATGAATTTTATTTTTAATCATGACCATCATTCTTAATATTGTGGTAATTATAAAGATAAAGCTATCGAGTATTAACTAATTAGATAATTATATGAAAATAAAATGATTTGACGGATCTACTCTTGTCCATAAAATTATTATAATTTATATTTATCTCAACTGTGAATTTCCATCATCAGGACCACCTCTACCCATTTGACAAGTGCCAGTATCTCTGTTTGCTTTTTGTAGGAGTGGAATCAAAGAATTTTATAGCAATAAATCAAATAATGTAACTTATCCAAAATGAAATATTGTTTATATATTAAAATATAATTGTTCTTGACATATTTAATTCACTCTGATTAATATTTATTTAATGAATAATCATTATTTATCACACGAACTCTACAGTTTTTCCATTTTTCATCAATATAATTATATTGCTACAGAACTCTGGTTTTGGTATGTGATACATTGTGACAAAGCACGTTGGAAATTTTCATTTCAAATTACCGCCCGTCGGCCATATACATAAATGCCATAGCGAAATCCCAGCGTTCTCAAACCCATAGAGAATTTCTTAATTTTTCGCCACGAGAATTGGCGGCGACACTGTCGTACAGAGTCGGCGTTGAGACGAAGAATGGAGAAGTCGACTAGACAAGTGGCATATAATACACAACACACAAAAAGTAGCTAAAGTTCAAGGAAATAGTTTACATTATAATCCATTCTCTGAATTTAAGTGAATAAAAGGCATAGTGGAAAAAGTTAGGATAAGTTCTAGTTAAACTAAAGGATAATCGTACAATTAGTGAAGTGGATTCTAATAGTGAATAAATAATATATTTTCTACTACACGTGTCTACTCTCTACCGGATTCATCCCCCTGAACCTCTCCAACTGGTGTTGTACTAACTTATACTCAATTATTACATTATATAGCTGCCATTTCTTACTTCTTACATAATAAGGGGAAGAAAGTCTCTAAATCAAATCCAACAGGTACGAGGGCCTACAAGGTAGCCCGGATCCACGACGCCTAACGTCGGTAAAAATTAGGTGGCGCTCAACGACACAGCTAGCCCTGAAAATTACGCCTTGGTGCACGCGGTTAAGCAATTAGCTTCCCTCGTTTCAAAAATTGATAGTGAAAACTTAATACGTGTAGCATTCTTGGCGCCCAACGTGGGGCGAGGCTCGAAAACACGGAAAGAAAATTAGAATTAAGAGCAATTTTAACATTAAAGTTAGTCATATTACATATACGGTATAACGGAAATTTTCAAATCGAAGCATAGCTCTCAGAGACAAAGAAATTCGAGAACCATCGAAGGTCCCGAACGTAAACAAACGCTCGAAGCCTAAAGTCAAAACATAAACAAGGCACGACTTACCGCGTCGAACCGTTCAAACGCTCGACAGAGTGACGCAACGACGACACTCACAATACAAAGGCTAACAAGGACAATTATTAAGAGGCTTTCTTCCTCTAGTTTTGAAAATTTAACTCGTATATAACCGACAATATAAATTAAGAATTATTATTAACACTATATATACATATATACCTCTGTTTATAACTAACAACCAAATTTCAATATAATTGCCGACTCGAACTTGAGAAACCCGAAATTTATCAAACAATTTCACATAAGGTAACCTACTTACCGACAGTGACCCGAAATAGAGCAATACCGGCTAGGTACGTCGATATCGACCAAAAGGATAATTGACTGATAGACATTATCGACCGACTCAAATCTCTCACCGGCGATTATCGACCTACTTACAGATAATTAGATCAAGTCGATAACTGTATCTTGACAAATTATCACACATACCGATGACGTTACTCATAGAGCACGAGTCGACAACGATATTATTCACGCATTACCGACACCTGTCAGATTTGAAGTAACATCGTAACTCAGATATCATTAGTGATTCGATTGATTAAGATTCCTAATTTAATAGAAACAATTAATCTAATAACCCAGATTAACAATTTAATAAATGAATCATAATACGATACTTCAAGGCTGAAAGGGTCTATTAGCTATTCATGCATCTAATTATTAAGTAAATTAGTAATTATAAGCTATTTAGGAATTCAGGCTTATCATATAAACCAATTATCTGGAAACATACGTTGGTTCGTCGATCGAAACTCAAACCAACAATGAATGATCAGGATGGTAATAGAAATCTTAATCTGCCATCAGAACAGAACCTCCCACCCGGCACGGTAGATCCAGCTGGATCCTTTTCTTTTCCACCTCCTTTAATACCTGGTCAAACTCCGAATAGCACACTAGAGGATAACCTTGTTGAGGATATGCAAACGCAGCTAGCTGAAGCGGCGGCGTTAAAAGCGGACCGAATCCGATTATTAAACTACCTCGGTTTACCCCAAGGGACACCCTTGCTCACTGGTGACTCCCGACAGGACCTCACTAGCGTATCAGAAGCGATTAGGAATTCCTTACAGACATCCCCGAATGAAACGTCACAACCACAGACAACTCTCGGCCAATCAGGAAGTGTACCAACCGAACCGATCGACCAATCCCGCCAGATAAACCCCCTTGAAGAGATACGCGGATCCCAACCTATAAATTCACTTACAAACGCGATTAGTTCCTCAGAATATATAACTACTCTAAATACCTATATGAGTCGTATGATCCTAGAAGCACGGGAAAAAGGTTACAGCTTTGACACCGTATCAATACCTGCTATCATACCATCTATACAGTCTACTCCCGAGCGATCAAGACCACTCTCAAGCGCAAGCACTACTGTTCCTCCCGGATTCAGTCAGACATTGGGACCGAATAATACTAATATAACTCAAACCGCGATACCACTTCCCAATTCAACCAGTCGCGTAACATTTAACCCCAATCCTATCTCGCATAACACCTTGCAAACGGGTGAACACCCGAGAGACTTGATTAACTCACAGATATTACCAAATTATACACGAATCCCTATCCAAACGCGCATATCGGTACCCCAGAACACGAATACGTATGCTACATTCTCAACATCACGTGTGCCGACTTATAACACGACTCATCAATCGTCGCAATTTCAAACACCACTCAGGCAAAACCCTTCACAACCTTACAATTATCTTAATCATCCCTACGGAGCTTATCCGACTATGTCAAACGAAAGAGAACAGTACACCGCGTCGCGCGCACGCCCAGTCTTATACGGATTAGCTAAACGCGCCCAGCAATGGAAACTCCAATATTCAGGCGGCAGAGGTCCACGCGCGTTCTTAAAAAAGTTGGAACGGAAGTGCCACCAGGAAAGCATCCGCGGAGATGATAAACTCTTAATACTAAGCGAATGTTTCACGGGTTCCGCGCTCACTTGGTTAGAGTCGCGCTGCGAAAGTTGGCAAACATGGGAACACTTCGTCGATGAATTTTCCGTCGCGTTCGGCATGGAAGAATCCGATGCGGAAATCCTGAGATCTATAAATTCATGCCAACAAAGCCCTAATGAAACAGGATTCGAATACATTACAAAAATGATGGAGTTTTATTTCACCATGAATCAACCCCCTCGCGAAGAAGACCAGATAGCTGTGATACGAAACCAATCAAATCCACGTTACCGAGAATTCTACTCCCACCGAGGCAAATTCACCACGTATCATGAACTTCTACAAATCACTCGCGAATACGACGACATAGTAGCCAGTCGACGGGTAAATAAAAACCCCACTCAGAACGAAAAGCGTAATACACTACAACGCCGCTCGCGTCTCACCACGATCGCTCCTGTCACGGTCACAAACGGTCATGACAGCGATCAATCAGAAGCGTCAGATGACGGCAACATTGAACTTTCTGCGTGTAATACCGTAGACCAAGCACAAGTCAACCTTACCCTAATGAATACTATGAAACAATTAGCTGAACAAGTAAAACAAATGAAAACCGGAGTAAAACCCGATCATAAATCAAATACAAACTATGATTCTACGAAAAGGAATCCAAATACAAAGTTGAGTAAAACCAGCTCAAAAACTAACAACATCTCGACAACAAATGCGAACAAAGATTGGAGTACCGCTTTTTGCTCAAACTGTGGTGAATACGGACACATCCCGCGAATTTGCAAAAACAAACGCCGTATCGTCTGTTGTATCTGCCGCGCAACCGAACACTCGAACGTCGACTGCCCGCGCGCAAACACCCCGAACACCGCGAATAATTCCACTCCAACTCCAAAAGCATCAAACAGCCCCTCACAAGAAAAGTCACAGAACGTAACACGCGATTTTGGAAAATCGCGTACCGTAACCGCAACTACCGTAAATGAGATAACAAACACATTATCTAGAGAAGAGACCGACAGCGACTCAACTCTCTCAGAAGAAATATTCACCTACGAAGATTCAGACGATGAACTCAACAACGATCTCCAAACAGTAACTACCTTAACTGAAATGGAACCTACAGCTGTTGAAATCGCAATCGAAGGCTCGCCAGAGGACCACGAAATTCCTGAAATATACACACTACAAGACGAACAAGACACTACAGCTTCCGTCACCACCAACCAGGAATTATCACGAGCCGAGAGAAGGAAATATTATATTCCCCCGAAATTACAAAACCGTTTGGAAAATCCTGATATCCAAGACCGCATGGAACAACGACGCGTATACACCGCCGGCACTGGAATAGACCCGCCTGCGAGAACCGCGAAATTACCCGTCACCATATGGATATACGGAGAAACCTTAACCGGAATAATAGATAGTGGCAGCGAACGCTCATACGTCAATCCGATAGCATTCGAACGCATCCGAGAATTAAGTCTAGCCGCACCGCGTCCTGACAGCACCGCTACTACGGGAATTAGGCTAGCCAACGGAACCACATTAAAAACCAAATTAGGAGCACCTTTCTTAATAGACGTAGGAGACAAATACGGAGAGCAATGGCTCACAGTACTAGAAGGACTATCCACCGACGTCTTATTGGGAATGGACTTCTGGATTAACTTCTTAGTCAGTGTAGATATCAGAAATCAAGTCTGGCATATGATAGGCAGCGAACTATCTTTTCCTATAAAAATTAAACGCTGCGAACCGTTCGACTCAGCCTGTAGACTATTCTCATTACACGATGTGACAGAACCCGAACAAATTCAATTAACTCAGTTCCTAGAACGGGAGAAACAAAAAGAATCTGAACAACCACGAGGTTGCACCCAATTAATAACTCATAAGATAGAATTAACCGATACTACCCCAGTCCGACTTAAACCGTACCGGCGTAGTCCAACAGTAAACAAGCTTATGAAGGAAGAGGTAGATAGACTAATAGGAAAAGGTTACGTTACTATTAGTAAAGGTAGTTCATGGGCCAGCCCGCCTGTTTTAGTTATGAAACCCAACGGAAAGTATAGATTTTGTATCGATTATCGCCGATTAAACAAGCAAACAATCAAGCCAGCTTATCCGTTACCAAATATGAACCGTATCTTATCCGCCTTGCATGAAGCATGCCTAATATCAACCATTGATCTTAGCGAAGCCTTTCATCAAATACCGATGGAAGAAAGTCATAAAGAATACACTACATTCGTGTTAGAGGACGGAGGACTCTACCAATGGGAAAGAATGCCTTTCGGTCTAACCGGAGCACCTAGCACATTTCAAATGCTAATGGATGCTTTGAAACGCGAATTAATAAGAAAATTACACGAGAAAACCCTACCTAGTCGTTGGGAAAGCAATGCATTCGCCTACCTGGATGACTGGGTGGTCGTTTCACAAACATTCGAAGACCATCTCAAATTACTAGCAGTAGTATTTGAGGTAATCCGAGAAGCAGGCCTTGTTATTAATTACGAAAAAAGTAAATTCGCCAGAACCGAAGTTAAGTTTCTAGGTCACATCATTGACAAAAACGGATTACGACCAGACCCGGAAAAACTTCAAGCCATCCGCGAATTTCCGCGACCTACTACTCGAAAACAATTGCGAAGCTTTACAGGCTTAGTAAATTGGTATCACCGACACATGAAGGACATTGCCAGAGTGCAAGGACCTCTGAATAAACTCACAAGCCCGAAAGTGCCTTGGCAATGGACTGAAATAGAAGAACAAGCATTCTTAGAGACAAAACAACGCGTCCTAGATGCACCACGCCTACATACGCCAAACCCCAACCTACCCTACGTCCTTTATACCGACGCATGTGACACGGGACTCGGCGCAGTATTAACTCAAATCGATCCCACCGATCATAACAAAGAATACTTTATTCAATGCCTCAGCCGTCCATTACACAAAGCCGAACTAAATTATACGACGTCCGAAAAGGAATGCCTTGCCATCGTCTGGGCCATTGATAAATTGCGTTGTTATCTAGAAGGTGCACCTTTTACAGTGGTTACCGACCACTCCGCGTTAACTTGGCTATACACTCATAAAGATCCCACTAGTAGACTCGCACGTTGGTCTATGAAATTATTAGCACACGATATTACAGTAGTCTATCGGAAAGGCTCAGAAAATGAAGCACCCGACGCTTTATCCCGCCTATACGAAAAACCCCAAGAACCAAGCGATACCCGAGCAGCTAGAGATCTCGACCAAAACCAAGAGACCAACACTCTCGAACCTTACGAGGTATGGTACCAAAAGAAATTAACCACAGCAACCCAGCAAGCTCACTTAGTAGCAGACTGGAAAATAATAGATAATAAACTATACCATCATCGATTAGATTTTGGAAAAGACGAGATAGGAGACCAAGATGCTTGGAAACTTGTCCCGACTTATCCCGAAATTCCCGACATCCTACATGCTAATCACGATACACCACAAGCAGGACATTTAGGTACTGACAAAACATGCGACCGTATACGACTACGATACTATTGGCCCGGTATGCACCGTGACATCCAACAATACGTATCAAAATGCGAAACTTGTCGGCTAGTTAAATTCAACCAACATAAAATCAAGCACCGAATGAGTATCAGAGCACCGATCGCCCCTTGGGTCGTAATATCAGCTGATACCGTAGGACCGTTAACGCGCTCCACGGAAGGAATCCAATACATACTCGTAGTACAAGACCTATATACCAAATATATCGAGCTTATACCACTACGCGCGCAAGCTGGACCTTCAGTCGCCCGCGAACTAAGAAAAATTTACAATCGTTGGGGAACTCCTAATATTCTAATCACCGATAACGGTACAGAGTTTATTAACAAGAATGTAGAAAACCTAAACATCGAATTTCGAGTGAAACATCGTACCACAGCACTCGCGCACCCGTGTGCAAATCCTGTAGAACGATTAAACCGCACAATCAAGCCGATGCTAGCTGCGTTCACCTCTCCAAGACAAACGGACTGGCCTCGCTATTTATCCGACTTTCAATACGCTTGTAATTCATCCCAGAGTACCGCCACTAAATATACAGCGAATTTCCTGAATTTTGGTCGCGAGACTAGGGCATGTAATTCCCCTCCTGAAGAGTTGGACATTACTAAACTAGACCAAACCGAACCTTGGGCTCAAAGAATTAAACTCTTAGACTCAGTTAGACATATTGCTGAGAAACATTTAATAAAAACCCAAGTTCGACAATCCAAAACTCATAACGCTGGAATCCCACCTCAAGCTCCTCAAATATCTATAGGTGAAGCCGTGTACTATCCACGCAAACGCCTTAGTAAGAAACAAGACAACTACAGTGCAGAATTAGCACCAAAGTTTGCCGGACCAGCGTATGTTTCCAAATATTATCCACCTACTACGGTAGAAATAATTGATAAAGACAAAAAATATATAGGTAAATACGATATACGCGACCTAAAATTTCCACGTCGAAGTAGCCGACAAGTAACTAACAAATTTCCCTATTAAAAACCCAGATTTTGTTCCTGATCCCGCGGGGAGATTGATACGAGTTAGCCAATTGTCAACACCATGAAACGACGAATCACGAAGAAAGAAACCGGACCAGGTCACCACACTGGAGCCACTTCCTCCCATAAACCCAAACAAATGCTTACCGGTCCCGAATCAAAGACAACCGCGATCGACCTTACCAAGACTGCCGGAACACAAACGCGCGACGAAATACACGACGCGACACCGCGATTTATGAACTCAACGCAAAGTCACGAATCATTACCGGTGTACCTGGATTCGAACCCAAATCTAATCGAAGAACCACTAAACCTCTCAGTCCTTCGACCGACTACGCCACTTGGACCGCCACCGGTGTTCCTTGTACACGGCCTCAAACGCAGGCATTCAAACTCCTCCTCAGATCACGACACCGTGTCCGTCGACTCGAGCGAGCAATCTGCTAATACCGATTCAGACACCGAAGAAGAGCAGAAGGAAGAAACAAAGAAGGAAATCAAAGAAGAAGAGGAAGATGCATCTGACACTTCCACGGGAATCACTGAAGAAGTAGAGGGTGCGCCTCCAAATCAAACTAGCATCAACATCGTCCGGAGCCGTTGCCTACAAGAATGGGACGCCAAAGACAAGGAAATCCTGAGTCAGGAACCAAGGGTCATATCCCAGCCTTGCGATTTTCATAACTACGCCACCATAACCCTACAACAACGACCCCAGCTCCACCAACTACGACGATCCTTACTAACCCGACTACTAGAAGTACCGTCGACGCCGTCAACCGGTCTAGACACAATTACCCTGAAGGTAAAGAACGCTGCACCGAAGGTTATTCCGTTAGCCACCTGGCAACGAACCGTCAACGGATACATAAACGACCAACTTGTACCAGGAGTGCGTAAGGAACTCCACAACGCAGGAACCAACACCTTCCTAACACACCAACCCAAAATTCTTACCAAAGGATGCATTAACTGCAGGGCCAAAGGTCACTTTTTCAGAGAATGTCCTTTGCCTCGTCGCAACGGATTTTGTCATCGCTGCGGAGCAGACAGATACTCCACCTTCAATTGCCCCTTCCCACATGGATGGGAAGACGAGATTATAAGAGGAAGATGCTTAAAATGCGGAACCGACTTACGTCTACTCAACGTCAATTGTTTAGAGTGTCAACAACGGTTCCCAGACAACGTATCATGGATGAACAATTACAAAGGCCCGCTAGCCACCGCAAACTCGACCAATATCAGAACCACACGAGACTTATACCCAGACGAACCTCAGCCTAGCACCTCTAGCTCCAGGCCGAAACGCGACCGAGTCGATCACGACTTGCGAAACCGTTTAAACGACGCGAACCGCAGCAGTCAACCGCGCCGCGCCGCCGGTAAGCAAATCTCCCCCTTCTCCCCGAAAAAAGAAGACCAACGATAAGAAGACTCTTGCACCGCCTCATATTACACCTAGTTCTTAACTCTTTACACGTTCTTACGGCACATTGCCAAAATAAATCAATCAAAAGAAAAATTTATGTTATTACCTACTATATCATTATATTCTAATTAACCATACACATCAAGGGAATACTTCTAATCTAGCCACGAACTATCTATATTAGCTGTCGAGCCCTACTCCTAGTACCCTTCAGTTATTTCCATTAAATAAGAAACAGAGTGTCATATCACTCAATACAAAAAAAAAAATACTCAGAGATTTTATTCTTGTCATTACAAGTGTTCTCTTGAAATAATCCTAGCCTTAAGCAACGCCACTATAGGTGTAACAAAAATATCATTACGAGCTTATCCGCTTCCATCACGAACTTTAATTCCGAACTCATACGACCTTGACCAATCGTTGTATTCATAGTAGGCCATTTAATATAAAAAACCCAACGATTTGTCAAGGCTTCGTAGATAACCTCAGAACCTTAGGATTTAGCTATGACAAACTAAATATAACCTTCGCCTAGTGGGGGAGGATGTGACAAAGCACGTTGGAAATTTTCATTTCAAATTACCGCCCGTCGGCCATATACATAAATGCCATAGCGAAATCCCAGCGTTCTCAAACCCATAGAGAATTTCTTAATTTTTCGCCACGAGAATTGGCGGCGACACTGTCGTACAGAGTCGGCGTTGAGACGAAGAATGGAGAAGTCGACTAGACAAGTGGCATATAATACACAACACACAAAAAGTAGCTAAAGTTCAAGGAAATAGTTTACATTATAATCCATTCTCTGAATTTAAGTGAATAAAAGGCATAGTGGAAAAAGTTAGGATAAGTTCTAGTTAAACTAAAGGATAATCGTACAATTAGTGAAGTGGATTCTAATAGTGAATAAATAATATATTTTCTACTACACGTGTCTACTCTCTACCGGATTCATCCCCCTGAACCTCTCCAACTGGTGTTGTACTAACTTATACTCAATTATTACATTATATAGCTGCCATTTCTTACTTCTTACATAATAAGGGGAAGAAAGTCTCTAAATCAAATCCAACAGGTACGAGGGCCTACAAGGTAGCCCGGATCCACGACGCCTAACGTCGGTAAAAATTAGGTGGCGCTCAACGACACAGCTAGCCCTGAAAATTACGCCTTGGTGCACGCGGTTAAGCAATTAGCTTCCCTCGTTTCAAAAATTGATAGTGAAAACTTAATACGTGTAGCAACATAGTTGATCAAAGGATTTATCCTAACTTCGTAGATGTATGTAATGTATTGAAGCAAAAAAAAACGTTATTTCTCATTTTTGATTTTTGTAATACTCGTTGAAATTTTGTATTTCAAAAACCTATTACTTTATTCCATTCGAATACAATTTACTGTATATAAAAGCCAAACAGTAGATAGTTATTAGGTGAGCATTTCGAATTTATTAGGATGTACACAAGCTACAAATGCGGAATCATGTGGCATTGCAAAAATAGTGACTTTCTGTTGTATCATTTGGACCTTGATCGCTGTTAACGTATGACAGGGTTCAGTAAATATCAAGTGATTTAGTTGTACATTCCGGAAATATGTATTGGTTTTTTTTTTGAAATATTTTCCCAGTGCACAACAGATGTGATCATTTTGTACTCTTACCACTAAAAAAGTTTCAATTTCAAAAACTTGATTATTTGAGAGGAGTACGGTGTAACTGTTTCGTTTTTTAACTTTCGTATATTCTTTACTATGAATTATCTCTCTATTTATAATTATACGCTTATAATATTGTATTAAACTCCCTTCGTCAACACTAACGTTAAGACGCTGTAAAGCTAGAAAATGAGCTGTTGATAAATTATTCTGTGTTAAAACTTTACCTAATAAACTAACATTTCCGATAACAGTCGATGGTTTCGGATATTTTTTATTATTTATCAATTCATCGATTAATTTTTTTTGTCGTAGTGTTAAATTATTGCCATACATTTGTAACAGCTTATCCATAGCACATTTAGATCGGAAAGACTCGAAAATTTGGATATCCGCAGCGTTAGAGCTTTTGACAAATTTTTTAATCTGCTGGTGAAAATTTTCGTAGCAAAAGGCACTGTAACACCAAAGTGGGCCCCATTTAAGAACACTGTCAGGCAAATGCGTCAAAAGATGAATATTAAACGATAAATGTTGAATACCGTACAAATGTTGTACATCATACACAAATCTAAAGAGGCATTGACGAGCATAATAAATTTCCGTCTCTAAAATTGAAGTTTTTAATAATATTGATACAGCTTCAACCAAGAGACTCCAATGCTTTACATACTTATTCGGCAAGAAAGCTTTCAAAATTGGCAAGCTATAAAATAGGAGCCATATGACAAGTTCATGAGCTTTGAAATGCAATCTATCCGATATTTTTCTAGGTGTTCCAGATATATCCATCGATGGCTTGAAAGACAGCAGCAGGTCATCGATTTCATGAATATGAAGACCAAGATAAAATTCTTTATCATGAAAAGTTGATTCAAACCATAATTTGAGAAATTGTCTGCATACTCCCAATGCAACACAATGCATCCAATCTACTTCCAAGTTGTCAATTATATTGAAGTCAGGAATATCGCATAGTGTTGATCGACATTTTATTCCTTTTTCTCCATTTTCAGCATTTATTAACGTCTCATTGTGATTTCGCAAGCCTTCCCCAAATGCATTTCCTTCCTCATCAATTGGATACACACGAACGTGACCTCGGCCTTTAGCAATTTCTTGTCCTGCATGCTTACATAAGCCACAACCATAAGCACCTCGAAACAACGTTGAACATCTCAGAGCTGGACGTTCAACTGAATCACAAACTCCTAGCAAAATTCTACACTTTTTGTGATATATCGTCCCTCTATGTTCATTAGGGTGGTCGTTAATATAGCTATTTCTGAATTAGATTCATTCATACCCTTCATTCGAAAGTAAAAAAAAAAAAAAAAATTTTGACCCCAAATTGAGCCCTTTATCTCAATTAGAAAGGGTGCCTGTAAAGGCTTACTTTCTTGTATTTTTGTATTTTTTTTGTATTTTTGTATTTTTTTTTTTGTATTTTTTTTTTTTTTTGTATTTTTCTTTGTTGTTTTTATGAACTATCTGTATGATCGATGGATTTTTAAGACGTTTAAGAGGTGCCGAAATATTTATTTTATAAAAAAGTAGCCGAAAGTAATGTAAAATCAATACAAAAAAGTAAGCCTTTACAGGCACCCTTTCTAATTGAGATAAAGGGTTCAATTTGGGGTCAAAATTTTTTTTTTTTTTTTTACTTTCGAATGAAGGGTATGAATGAATCTAATTCCGAAATAGCTATATTAACGACCACCCTAATGTTCATATTGAAATCCATTCGTGTATAATAATTTTGCCTCTTCGGCGAATGGTTTGATATATTCATTCATTTTGGGTTTTTTCGATCCTAAAAAAACACTCACAAGCATAATATGTCGAAGACGTTGTTGAGGACGAAGCTCGTTAATTGTGCATAGAATAGGTGTTACAGAAGTATGGGAAGTCTTGAAGACTGGAGTGGCATCAATACTAAAATTAACGCTTATCATGTTTTGAAGAGTTTCCTCAGAATATTTGGCATTGTAACATTTTCCATCGAATATATCCTCTATTGCGTAAGGACACTGTTTTTTTCTGTCACTGGAATAAAATAATTGACTGTGATATTGTTCGAGGAATAATTTCAACTGATGAGATAGTGATAAGTAAAGAAAAATATTACCAGACATTCTGTTATTTTTGACATTAATATTTTCTTCACAGTTATCACATTTTAGAATTTTATTCTCAATATTATGCTCTGATTGAATTCCTTCCGTACTATCACATTGCTGTTGATCATCATCATTTTGCTCCGATTGAATTTCTACTCCAGCGTACATCTCACAAGCTGGACAAATATGATGAATTTGTATCGGTGTAGAATAAGTATTTATAATACGTTTAAAGTGGTATAACGAATCATAGCCCAACGGAGTTTGACACATTGCATCCACTAAGTTCGTCATATGTTTAGCCACTACATTATCGAGATTATGGTGTAATTTGATAGCAAGTATCATGAGTGTTCTAATGAGTACTTCTTTTGGGTATTGAAGTCTATTTGGATCCAAAGTAAGACAGGAGTCTTCTGTATGACAATTATGCATTTCTGGAGCTTCTAGAGCATCATCGGAAACATTATTACCAATAAAATAAGATTCTTCAGCGCCAAGCTCTGCATCACTTTCATCCCACTCGTCTGTTAGTTCATTATCGGTTGACTCGTAATCAGAACAGTCGTCGTTAGTATCGTACAGCTGAAATAATACAAATGAATGAACATATACTTAAAAAATTGGAATTGAAATTAAAAAAATTAAATAACTACAAATTGTAGGGAATCTGAACTCTCTGTTGCTAAATTTAACTCCTGTGAATTATAACCAGAGCTTTCGTTGATGTTACCAGGGGACAGTGGTAATTCCGGCTGAACAGAATTTAGTGAACTTGATCCAGGTATAGCAGTAGATTCATCAGTCTACAAAAGTAATAATTCAAAATTATATGAAAGTAGATTCAATAATGTGTTGAGTTAAGGGAAAAGACCCTACTGGAATTTTGACTGAAATCGTTCAAGATATCGATTTTCCGTTCTTACTAGAAATATACTCCAGGGGCCTATTCCCGACTTGTGAAAAAAATTTAAGACCCTCCGATGTTTGCTAGTTCACAAGCAGCTGATTTCATTAATAAAATTAATGATAAAGAAAAAAATGATAATTTTGTTTCTTCCATAATTAAGTTCTAGAATCTTACCAAACTATTGAAAATACCATTAAATCTAAGTTTCATGAGATATAAAGTCCCAGTATGAACCATGTGGCCAAACGGATGCGTGGCGCAGGACTCCGATATGCAATAACAAGCTGGAGCACTCGAAATATAAGATTTATTCCTAAACCTTCTGTCTTTATTCTAAAAACAACTTCTGTGAGACAGCTATCATGTGGAACATTACAAATGTCTCTAAAATAAAGAAACCAATACCGCTATGCTGAAAAATTATCAGACGCCAGATCAAAAATCCCCAATAAATGAGAAACTAATGCCTTTTTATGAGAGATTAGTCAGTGACGTACTGCTCAATAGATGCACGCCTGAAAAAACTCCAAGGCAACAGCCGCAGACAAACTAGTATTAAAAATCAGCACCAAGATTTTCTGAGAACCGCAACTGCTAACTCAGGAAGACAGCGAGTCGCATAACGTAGCACGACGGAATACTCTTCTACGACTCACCAAATTGATGGAGGCGCAAGAAGAAGTCTTGAAGATAAAGAATGACTGGACTACGAATTCAACGATCAAGTTTTTCAATTTTCTTTCATGTCTCACTAATTAAATTTTCTTATAGGCTCTTCGAGTACTTTTATAGGTTCATACCAAATTAGAACTCAGAGCAAGACACATGTGCGGGGAGCATTCAGCGTATCTGAAAAAATAGTTTTGAGTAAATCGCATTTTAATCAAAATTGGTACAAATTGAATAAATTTTCAAAACATATGATTCAAGATAATTCGAAAGGTCATGTCATCAAAATTTCTCATTACGGCATCTCAGATTTTCTGCTTTTGCTGCTGCGGCATCTTGGACCACAGATCTTCTTCGCCCTGCATTTTCAGATTCACCGTAACATGAAAGAAAATTGAATTACTTGATCGTTGAATTTCTAGTTCAGTCTTTCTCTATCTTCAAAGACTTCATCTTGCGCCTCCATCAATTTGGTGAGGCGTAGAAGAGTGTTCCATCGTGCAACATTTTGCAACTCGCTGTCTTTCTGCGTTAGCAGTTGCGGTTCTCAGAAAATATTGGTGCTGATTTTTAATACTAGTTTGTCTGCGACTGTTGCCTTAGAGTTTTTTCATGCGTGCATCCATTGAGCAGCTCGTCACTGATTAATCTCTCATGAAAAGGCTGAAAGGCATTAGTTTCTAATTTATTGGGGATTTTCGATCTGGCGGCTGATAATTTTTCAGTGTAGTGGTATTCGCTTCCTTCCTTTTGGGGACATTTGTTATGTTCCACGTAATAGCTGTCTCACAGAAGTTGTTTTTAGAACAAAAACAAAAGATTTAGGAATAATTCTTATATTTCGAGCGCTTTGGCTTGTTATTGCACTACAAAGGCTTGCAATACCCATCCATTTGGCCACGTAGGTCATCCTTTGACTTTATATTTTATGAAACTCAGATTTAATGGTATTTTCAATAGTTTGGTAAGAATTTAGCACTTTATCATGGAAGAAACAAAATTATTTCATTTCATTATTTCATTTTTTTATTATCAATTTTAGTTCGATTTTTTGAACGATTTCAGACAAAATCTCAGTAGGGTCTTTCCTTAAATAAATGTTGTACTATATAGTTATGAAAAAAGGGAAGAAATTTGATGATAATATGAAATTCTAACTTACGCCAGTAGAATGAAATCTACAGTACTTTCCGTCATGTTTCTCATCACACCGATGAGATTCACTCCTATACGAGTAATATGTATTAATTAATATAATCAAGACGTCTGATCAAAAGTACGCAAAAAAATCAGACATACTTGAAACACGCTGAAACAGATTCATCTTTTGCTCTCCAGTTATTGATGGTTCTTTTCGGAATTTTTTTATCATGATCAAGCAGATAAGTTTTATAAGGTCCCCTTTTCTTTCGCGAAGTCATTTATTACAAACAATATCATTAAGCAACTAGGAATTTGAACAGACTCACGAAGTCACGACTTACGATATATCAAGAGGGGGCGGTTTTAATAAAAACAGACTTGAGTTTTCGTGCCGTTAATTCTTACCATCAGGGCTGTGTTCCAAAACAATAGAGAAAGATACAACATACTCGGATCACTAGAGTAAAGTTTTGGAACACAGCCCAGAGCACAGATGTAATTCAAACTATTCGTTGAGATAATGAATAAAATATTCTTCAATAAAATGAACGTTACTTTAAAAATCTTGGATAAAATAATACATTCCAACTGTATTATATCTTGTTCAAACTAAAAAACTCAACAACGAAATTGTACATTATTAATCTCGTGGTGGTGTCGTTGGGGCCGTGATAAGTAACTACTGTGGCGCTAAAACGAGATCGAACGATGACCGCACTATAGTTCGACCAACACACGTTTGCGTCGCGTACGTGATTTTCTACTCGCTGCCAGTGACTGCCAACTCGATTCGCCCAGCGTCCGGCTCACACTATGGATGAGCGCGGCCTCGGCGACCGGCGCCGGCCGAATGAAGTTGGCAGTTACTGGCAGCGAGTAGAAGCTCACGTACGCGACGCGAACGTGTGTTAGTCCAACTATAGTGCGGTCATCGTTCGGTCTCGTTTTACCATCACGGTATAAGAGCTGTCCGTTCCTGTTAACGAAGCAACAACGTATCGTGCAGACAACAGATTAGGAAAGAAGAAACGTATTTTATAAATTATTATAAAATGTCAGACAAGACGAAGTAAGTATACAGACGATTTCATAAATGATAATAATTTTTCAATTATTTTATATGAAAACTTTTAAGATCGTAACTTTTTTTCTTATCGATGTTCTGAACGTGTTTTATTTTCATCCTTCCATTATTTTTCACGAGCTTAATTGCCACGTCCTTGACCTTAAAAATAATAGCATGGTATCTTTTATTTATTCCGAGCAACAGTAATTGTTTATAATAACCTAGAAATGTTATTCAAATAGAGGAGGGGCGAGCCAAACGGGGCGCTTTGAAAATGTGGCAATAGTACTTTGCGATACAAGTGCGAAAGTGTTGATTCTCGGACGAGTGTGAGGTTTTTTGCCGACTTTTTTTTCAGAATTCTTTTTTTTTTTTTTTTATATATTAATTTGTTATCAACATTTTCTTGAGAAATTTTTTTTTCTTCATCTGAATTTTTTTTGTTTTTCCAAATTTCATCAGAACTTTTCTGAAAAATTTTGCTTTATATTGAAATCCATTCTCTGAAAAAATTGCATCTCTTTTGTGGGGTACCGCATTTTGCTCTCAATGAAAAAAAAAAAAAACATTCAATAACAACTGAAAGTTCGTTGTATTTACTCAAAATTGAAGTAAAAACAAGAAGATCCAGTGCATTTCAGTTCACGAAAGTCCCTTATTTCCTTGGCGTCTTCTTTTTTAGCCTTCCTTCTTTTATAAGTTACATTATTTGATTTATTGCTATAAAATTTTTCAATTCCGCTTCTATAGAAGGAAACCAAAGATACTGGCACTCGTCAAATGGGTAGGTGGTCCTGATGATGCAAAATTCACAGTTGGGATAGATATAAACCATATAAAGAATTTTCATTACCAAACTTTTATGGATGAGGAAGTAGATCCGTTGAAAGTGTACGTAGTGGAATGGCGAGATACCATAAAGGAACCACTCGGTGGTTGGACTTGTTTCAACGCGCAAGTTTTGGCAGTATCAAGTAAGTATAAATAATAGTTGACAATTTGTAAATTAAAGAATAATTTAATTATAATTTTTATATATTTTCACGTCAGGTTCTATGACTTTGTTAAACAAACGACTACAAGTAGTTGGTGGTTCAGAATCACCAAGACGTGTATCCCGTTCAGGGGAACCAATCGATGAGATTCAAAGTCCTGATGATCGTGATACAGTAAGTGAAACACTGTTAGACGCTCTGCGTACATAGTGAATATATTGTGTATTGTTTATTTTAGGGGAGAAAATACTGAAATTAAAATTTTTTTTGTTCGTAGGTGAATGTTTCTCAAGTATTGTAAACTTTTATTCAACGCTTTGACTAGAAACTGATCAAAACTCAGGGTACACAGGTCAAATACTTCAGAAATTATGGCTATTTTTCTAGTTCTCAAGTATACTTCTTCAAAATGTTCCCTACGCATACAGTGTTATTGCAGATTGCTGAATCTTTTTCCCCACACATATACTACCATAATCTAAAAATTTGTGGAAGGAATTTTCAAAAAGCCTCTTTTGCCTTCTCAAGCTGTCACCAATACAGAGGTATTTTTTATATTAGTGATTCGTACATTCTGTACTCAAAAATGAGTTCTATTGACACTACGCCAAATTCCTTCCACAAATTTGAAGATGAAGTGCCATAGAATGTGTGTCTAAAAGGGGAAAGTGTTCGGACTAAAACCAATACGCAGGAGATTTTTCGAATATACATACCTTGAAAATAATTTTCCTAAAATCACTGCGACGCTCTGAGAAAACATTCTAGTGACTCGTTTTTTTACAGTTGATTAGTGCTATTTTGATTCATAGTCCATGATTTTTCAAGATTTTGTTTCCTCCGCTGAACATAAATTTAGTCCATCGAAGGAAAAGTAATTGTCGTAGGGTACAGGTTGCTGCGTTGCATGAAATTTCTACAAATTTAGAGCAAATATTCTGTACGAATGTAATTTAGGGACGAACCAATAATATTCCATGATTTTAAGTTTTAGCCATAGAAATTTTTGATTGCCAGACTTTTTTTTCCATTGTTTTGGAGAAGATATTCTAAAATCAAAAATTTCCAAGTCTAAAGATTAAATTCATAAAATATTATTGGTTAATTACATTCATATAGAATATTTCTTCCAAATTTGAAGAAATTTCATGCAACGCAGCAACCTGTACCCTACGACAACTACTTTTTCTTCAATGGACTAAATTTGTGTTCAGCGGAGGACACAAAATCTTGAAAAATCGTGAACTATGATGATTGCTTAGAGCGTAGCAGTGATTTGAAAAAAATTACTTTGAAGGTGAGTATACCCCCTTAATCTTCTTGTGGAGTAATCATTTGGACCAAATGAATATCTTGATAAAGTTTTGAGAAAAAAAGTTTATTTATGATATTTATCCAGCCCATACGAGTCTACTGTAAAATAAAGCACCAGAATTGAATTTTGGCGCTCAAGGCTTGGGGACTGGTCCACCAGAAGATCCATTAGATTTCTCCAGCGCTGAAATGTCCTGTAAAAAAATATTAAAATCCCCCTGCGCTGTACGTTGTTCCTTCGACCTGCTTCTTTGCCTCCTCAGCTGCAGTATTCCTAATTTTAGCTATTCATCGAACTCTGTTATCCCCCGATGTTCCGATGTCATACGATACTGCAATGTCAAGTATTCCTTCATTCTTTAGAGTAGGATCTATTGCTTCGTGAGCTTTTCGTAAAACTTTTCTTGTTTTTCCCAGAATCCTTTCCTCTAATTTTTTATTCTCTGCAGCTGATTCATCTATGTGTTTTTCAATGGTGCGACTGCTCAAACCTTTCACACTCATTGCAGTACAGAATTTTTCCATCCCTGCGTGTCCTTGTCCCAAACTGTTCATAGCATCAACTGTGAGTCGGTTTACTTGGAACGGTAGTCTCGTTGTGATGGTATCTTTAGTTTGGAGGCTCGTATAGCTCTCTCCCATTTTATATCCACACCCTTGGCATTTCAGAATAAGTTTCGAATAGAATCCATGTTGCTCTCTTACTTGCATGACAAGGGATTGTTCTCTACATTTGTCACATGCGATGTTCTTGAATAATTCCGCCCAGCAGGTAGAATGGACGAGGAAAAACTCATCCTTGGCTTCCTATGGAGCCCCTCTTCTTCCGGTGTGCACATCATGTCGAACAGACTAAGTTTTCCAAAGTTTTCTGTTGCTGAGATAGTCGTATGGCGATTACGAGTGGGAATTTCCGGCCTTGTGGGAAACCTATCACTAACTGATTGTTTCACAGATTAAGCATGACGCTCACGACCGATGGGGGCGTTAGTATAGAAAATATGACGCGAATAATACTTTTTTTAGTTTATAGAGCTGAAAGTCAGCTTGAAAAAAATTGTTCCGCCATCATGATATTTTTCATAGATGAAGGTTTAGAGACCGTTTTTCCGTCAAAAACGAAAAATCGATTTCTTTGTCATTTTGCTCGAATTTCTCAGTACTGTCCCCCCTTAATAAACAATAATTTCGAGAATAATTTAAATTTT